>OY757023.1:129949256-130280231 GCA_963580285.1 Lucinisca nassula
AAAAGGAGTCTACTCTTAAGGAAAGAATGTGCTCCTCAGGAGCAAATTCTTTCCTATAAGAGTTGACCGGACAAAAATACGTTTGCAGAAGTTGCCTCCCCTGAAGGTTAAGAGAAATATGGATACGTGTTTTGATGAATACTCTGGTTAACAGAAACGCTAACAAGTGTAATCCAAACCCATATATGACAATGGAATCTTCCAAATAGTAAGATTTGAGTGGTCCATTTCCAATTATTGGGGTGTCAGGTTTGTTTTTGTTTGTAGTAAATTTTACAAAAAACGGATGTTCTTTAAGCAAACAGTGAAGAACCAGATCAGATGCCGCTTACTGCGGCGTCTGATCTGGGTGTGCAGTTTGCCAATGTTCCAGAAAAGGGCCGCAAGTCTTATATGCATGGGTTCGTCCAAAAGGACATTTGGTCACATTGTGGACAGTATGTTATTGTTTGTTGTTTTGTCCAGGATTCAGATGTCTCGTGCAAACTAATTGGGGAATTTTAATGACAAAGTTTACGCGTCAAAATCAAATTTTATAATACTTTCTTTTCTTATGTTTCAGAACTTACCGGAAAGATGATGGGTAAGCCATGATTTTTTTTTTTTGGTTAATTGTCAGTCGTCCCAAAGCTACTAAGCACAGTACATTTACGTTGTTGATGTCCACGCGACTATTTGTAAAAAAAAAAAAAAAAAAAAAAACAAACAACAACAACAAGTAAATATAACGGTTAGCCGGCATCGGTCGCTCAGTCGGATGCGCGTCTGACTGGTGATCAGGAGGACGCGAGTTCGATTCCTGCCGGGGTCGGCAACATTCTTTCGTGGAGATTGATCATGAAATCTTTTCTACGGTCATTTGCTCCCTTCCGCTGATTCAAGAAGGGCAGTTGTCAGTTTCTGACGAAAGAATATGTACTGTACTGGTTAACCGCTTACGTATATGCCTGCGAAGGAAAATGTGGATAGATAAACCGACCGGCTCAAAAATAACCTAAAATAGTGTTGACTTGGTCGTTAAACGCCAGTACAAACAAGAGAAATGTGTATTTTACAAATGTATACTTCATTTTCTTTGGTTTAGCTTCAGTTATAGCTTTCAGGCACTCGTTAGAACCGTGGTTTTATAACGAGTACCCCAAAATACATTATTGTCTTCTTCAGAATGTTGCCATTCCAGCAGCCATGTAAAATGTGTTAAATCATATGGATGCATCCTAATATATACCCATTTAAGGGGAATGGGAGCACCTTTATGGGAGGCAACTCCTGCAAAATTATTTTTGTCTCCCATATCAATAGGGGTCAATTCTTAAAGGAAATAATTTGCTCCTGTGGAGCAAATTATTTCCTTTAAGAGTAGACCCCGTTTTCAGTGGGACAGGGCTTTCAAAAAAGTGTACAGGGCTTTCATAAAAGGGTCCGGAAAGTTGTCTTCCTTTGAAAAATGGCGGGAAAATCTGCCGGTTGTTCCCGTTCCCCTTAAAAGCATTATAAAATTAATTGTCAAAGTGATATGAGTCTCTTGGGTGTTACCTAAAAGGACTTGCCCGTGATCATAGGAATTTAAAGTAATTTACTGGGCTGAACCCGGCCGAAAATATGAGTACTGGTAAAACGCTTAGAGCATCTAGCCCTGCCCAGACAAATTGGTGCGATTCAGACCGTCCCTTAAACCCTATCGGTTTGTTTGGGCAGAAGGGCTTGCGATGTCATTTCATCGCAGTGTCGGGTAGAGGCCCCACACAATCAGAAGCAGTGTCTCTTAAATGACAGTGTTGACCGGGACGTAAAAATCTCAACTGAAAAAAAAAAAACCTGACATGATCATCTCAACTCTAGGTCTAACTGCATTTACTTGATTGTACGCACCGTTGAGTCGCGTAAGTAGAGTAAAATCCCATTATATTGTGCCAATCCCAAATTCGATTTCCCTCAATATTTGAAGTCCGTTATAAAGACAAATCCGACTCTCCGTGGCCTAGTGGATAAGAGCGCTGACTCTTCATCATTAGGTCTCTCAGCGCTGTGGTTCGAGTCTCGTTCGGGTCACACGTGAGTCACCAAGTTCTGCAACGGAAGGTCAGGTGGTTTTTCGCCCATCTCTGATTAACAATATAAGTGAAGTAATCATGAAAAGGATCGTAGAACCAAAATCAAAACCAAAACCCCAAAAAAACCAAAAAAAAACGACAAAAACAAATCCACTAATAAGACAAATTCTAGACAGTCCAAAACCTTGTTACAGCCACAACGCTGGTCTTAATACTGGAGTTTATTTAAATAATGTGTGCCGTTTCTTCGCTTTTTTCTTGTCTGGAAGGTCAGTATTTGTCGATACAACGCCTAGTGAACACTTTCGGGATTCATCACGTGAACAAGTCATTGAAATGAACAGCCCTCTAAACCCCACTTTATATAGAGAAAACTGGGGTTTACGGGGGGTATACATTATTTTTCTTTCTTCTGCTCCAAGACATAGGTTGTGGGAGGCGGTTCTAACGAGCACCACAAAGACACAGGTTGTGGGTACTCATTAGAACCGCCTCAATCAGGCGGTTCTAACGAGAATCACAACGTAGGTTTGAAGTAAAAATAACAAAAATATGACGGATTTTCATCAGGAAAGTAGCCATTTTGAAGATGCGGAAAATGCACTATGTCGCACGGCTGTGCTATCGGAATGTCATTTTCTCGTGGTACATGTATCTTCTGTTATCTGCTTTTGTTAACTGTTTTCAGAAAGAAAATGCTTTCTGCTGGAGATTCTGTTCTGGTGTTTATCCCTTTATGTCATGTGTTTGGGCTTCACTGTATTCTGAACCCAAGCTTGTTAATGGGCATGAAGGTGATTATGATGCCAAAGTTCAACCCTGAACACTTCCTACTACTGCTGCAGGAATACAAGGTAACTGTTGTTAACCCATTTAGTACAAGAAACCACAAAATGGTACCCTGGCAAACAGTGCAGGCCCAGATCAGACGCCACAGTACGCGGCGTCTGATCAGGGCCTCCACTGTTTGCTAATGGTTCAGTCATTTTCCAAATAAATTTTGAGAGGAAGATTCCATTTAGTACAAAAAGGGCTAAAAACTAAACCATTTCTGCTCCAGGAATATAAGGTAACTTCAGTTAAAGTTGAATCTTGTTCACTTCCTTCCCAATTCTGCTCGAGTTATATAAGGTAGCATTACAAAAACACGCCTATACAAATACATTGCAAATTTTTCCGCCGAAAAACGAAGACTCTAAGATGAAAAATTGCAATACTTTTCTTATTCCTGCTCAAAATACAGATTGTGTGTACTCGTTAGAACCGCCTCATAACAAGTACCCACAATATATATTTTAGAGCAGGAATAAGAAAATACGATTTACCTCTGTAAACCCCAGTTTTACTATGTAAAAAGAGGTTCAAGGGAGTCAAATTTATATAGGCGTGTTTTCGTGATGGTCTGTTATAGTTTATCCCTGAACACTTCCTAATTTGGCTCCAAGAACATAGGTTAATTTTTACATTAAAACGCAGCTTCTGTTCCAGGAATAAAAGGTCACTTCAGTTAAAATTGAATCCAGTACGCTTCCTCGGCATCGCCCATCGGGGCTTAGAAGAATAGATTGGACTGCGAGATACTGCCACGCAGAGCTGAAACCGACCGCACACCCGTACTGATAAACCGCTTAGAAGGCCAACGCCTACCCAGACAAAGGGGTGCGTGTCGGACCGTCCAGAGTTGGTTGCATTATAGAGCAGGGCTTGTGATGTCATTTCATCTAAATGTCGGGAAATATCCCACAAAATTGTAGTGACCTAAATTGTGTAGACGGGGTTAAACCTCAATTCAAACAACACAACACGTACACTTCCTAATTCTGCTCAAGGAATATAACAAAGGTAACGTCTAAGTATACCACTGAACTCGCCCTAATTCGGTTCAAAGAACATAAGGTTTGTTAAATAGAAGTGAAAGCAATGGTCAAGAATCAATACAATTTTCTTGCACACCAGATAAGGAAAGCCATGGTTTTAGCATCATGTAAACAAGTCCGTGAAATGAAGACCCCCCTAAACCCCACTTTATATGGAGAAAACTGGGGTTTACGGGGGTATACATTATTTTTCTTATTTCTGCTCCAAGACATAGGTTGTGGGTACTCGTTAGAACCGCCTCAATGAGGCGGTTCTAACGAGCACCCATAACCTATGTTTTGGGCATTTATAAGAAAAATATCACGGATTTTGATCAGAAAACTAGTCAATTTGGAGATGTGAAAAATGCACTATGTCGCACGGGTGAGTTATCGTAATGCCTGGGAAAACAGAGACGATCAGAAACTGATCATACACGATAACAAGGGGCAGGGGGGGTGGGGGGTGGGTGGGTTCGAGCCTCGCTCGGGTCACGTGTGAGACGCCAAGTTCTGCAACGGAAGGTCAGGTGGTTTTTCTCCGGGTTCTCCGGTTTTCGCCCACCTATGATTAACGCTCGGCTCGATATGAGTGAAATAATCTTGAAAGGGCCGTAAAACCCAAATCAAAAAAAAAAAAAAAAAAAAAAAAAAAAACAAGGGGGAAAGAAAACGAAGCATGGAATGACGACAGTAAACAAAACAGACCACTGGTAAACCGAATCTGCAGCTCTTTCCCAAAACAGGTGGGGACTCAGACTAAAAAGGACCAGGCAACAGACATAAAAGTTCCTTCTCCGACCAACTAATAAATAGATTTAAGCCAAAGCCATCTGAACCCCGATCCACCGGCGTGCAATTAAAGAGGAAGGTCCGACCGTGATTGGGTGAAACACAATGCATCAAGACTGTTGAGTAGCATTTATGTTGTATCCATTTAATAAATTTCTGAAACCTGAACACTTCTATTCTGGTCGAGGATCAAAAAGGTAAAGTCTGTTAGTTTTCAATCTTGTGTTATTCTCGGCCCCCGCCCACAGGGGCTTGAAGAAATATATGGGCTACATGATGCTTCCACGCTGAGCTGAATCCGGCCCGCACACTAGTACTGGGAAACCGCTTAGAGGATGTAAGCCTGTTCAGGAACTGCGGTGCGAGGCGGACCGTCCATGCAAATAAAACCTATTGGTTTCATTGGGCGACAGGGCTTGAGATGTCATTTCATCTCAATGTCGGGTAAAAGTCCCACGAAATTGGAAGCAACGTCTCCAAAGTGACCTTTACAGTGTTGACGGGGACGTTAAACCTCAAATCAAACAAACAAACAAACAAATAAATCTCGTGTTATTCTGCCTTAGGAATATAAGCATTACGATAACACATCCATTAGGCATAGTGCATCTTCCATATCTCAGAAATAGACATTTTCTTCTGATGCAAATTTTTGATATTTTTCTTATTTTTACTCCAAACATAGGTTGAGGGTGCTCGTTAGAACCGCCTCAGTGAGGCGGTCCTAACGAGTACCCACAATCTATGTATTGCAGCAGATAAAAGGCAAATAATGTATACCCCCATAAACCCCACTTTTTTCTCTATATAAAGTAGGGTTTAAGGGTGTCTTCTATTCACGGACATCTTAGCCCTAATGGTAAACCCTTTGACCATTTCCTCATTCAATTTAAGCTACGTACGTTTTTGTCGCACCTGCTTTAGCAGGAAGACATAGGCGTACAAGTTTCCGTCCGTCCGTCCGGTTGTCCGTCTGTCTTTTCGTCAACATTTTACACTGGGTGTCTTGTCATCGCAACTCCTCCTACAGTTTCATACCGATTATTTTGAAACTTTGCGTGTGTTTTTGCCATGGTATGAGGATGCGCATGTGATTTGGACTCTACCGTCGGATCATTTTTGTCACTTTTTCCCCATTGTGAACTTTTTTAACCTTCAATTGATATATGATAGGTACCTCTTGTCATCGCAACTTCTCTTGCAGTTTTACACCGATCATTTTGAAACATAGCGTGTGCTTTCGCCATGGTATGAGGACGCGCAGTTGGTTTGTACTTTATCGTCGGATCAGTTTTTGTCACGTTTTGCACATTGTGAACTTAGTCATTTTTAACCTTCAACTGATATATGATAGGTACCTCTTGTCATCGCAACTCCTCTTGCAGTTTTATACCGATCATTTTGAAACTTTGCGTGTGCTTTCGCCATGGTATTAGGTTGTGCATGTTGTTTCGACATAATTCTCAGAATATTTTTTTCACTTTTTGCACGTTGTGAACGTAGCCAATTTTAAGCTTCAGTTGATATACAATAGTTACCTCTTTTCATCGCAACTCCTCTTACAGTTTTATATTGATCATTTTGAAACTTTGTGTGTGTTTTTGCTATGGTATGAGGATGTGCATGTGGTTTGGACTTTATCTTGGGATCACTTTTTCCACATTGTGAACTTAGTCAGTTTTTTTACCTCACATATATAGGCTATGGATTCTTCTCAAAGCCCTATATTCATTTCTTCTGCCTTAAATAAACTTTTTTTTTGTGTGGGGCAGGTGGGGAGCAGGCGCGACATCAACTTCACCGAAGTTGAATCTTTGGTATTTCTTTCATGTTTTGCATTTAGCAGAGAGAATCAGCTTAGCTGCTGTTAAACACATTTATTTCCGCGGCTAGCGTTGGTCGAACACTTTAGTGCTACATTTTTTTTTCAGATATTACGAAAATTTCTCAATCGAAAGTATTTTTTTAGTATTTTTTTCTCCGTAGGTGGCACTGACCCATATTGTACCTCCGATAGCTCTGTTCTTACTGAAGAACCCACTGGTACAACAGTTCGACCTGTCCAGCCTAAAAGCCATGGTGTGTGGAGCAGCGCCACTACAATCAGGACTAGACAAACAACTGAGGGACAAGATGGCTCCAGCTGTTATTTTGCCAGGTAAGATAAGCTTTACTACTACAATCAATTCGTTACAACGACAAACCCCGTTATAACGGCATTTTCAATGGAATGACTTCTTAGCTAAAGGTTTAGCCAAGGTAACGAGCGGTGTGGGCTTCCCTCGGGTTGGAAATGCACAAATCGAGTCCATAGTCATGAAAGATTCTTGTAACAAATACTCCAAGAAACAAATGTTATAGATATTTGTAGCCCCGAGGCGATTCTAACAAATGTCCAGAACATTTGTTTCATGGAGTAATAATGGGCAAAATACATTGTATTACCTATCATACTCCCTTCTGGGAGTCTTTATAACGGTAAATTCTTTATAAAAGCACAATAAGGCAATTCTACCGAGTACCCACAAACCTATGCTTGCAGTAGAAATAAGAAAAAAAAAACATTGCAGAATTTCATGAGAAAGTAGCCATTCTGGGATTATGAAAAAATACACACTGTCGCCCGGATGTGTTATAGTAATGCGTGCTGCATGGTTTACAGAAATTTTTATTAAACCGACTCGTTACGTGATGTTACAACATAGGTGTCAGAGGCGTTTGCCTGTGGACCGAATCTGGTTCATTGAAGCCTTTCAGGTCCAGTGTTTGTCAATCGATCCAAAGTTACCAAGCACAGAAGCTCTTCAGTGCTAAAGTCCACGTGGCAGATTTGTAGAAAATACAGTTAACGGTTATCTATAGAAAATCGCCGTATTTTTTCCTATTGCTGAAAGGTCACGGTGTGAGGATTGGCAGACAGTGTAGACCAGATCAGAAAAGATAAATAAATACATAAATATATAAGGCATGTGTTGTTTTGTCGGCCATCTGCGCATATGTTCAAAGGAGTGTTTTTCACTTGGTCTAATTCAGTTTATATAGCCTCGCCACATAAGGAAAACATGTCCATGTGTGATGATGGAGTCCAACATGGTGTCAGAAATGAAAAATATTACGAAAAAGTAACAACTTTCTTATTTCTGCTTTCAACAGATTGTCGGTGCACGTTAGAACCGCCTCAATGAGGCGGTCCTAACGTGTACCCACAATCTATATTTTTGAGCAAAAATAAGGCAGATAATTTATACCCCATGAACCCCAGATTTCTTTATATAAAGTGGAGTTTAGAGGGGTCTACGTTTCACTGACATGTTATAGTGATGATACTCTCTATACAGGTTATGGTATGACAGAGCTGACTGTGAGTCATGTCAACACGCCGCAGCACAACAGACCGGGATCTTGTGGAAAAATACTACCGGGGATGCAGTGCAAGGTTGGAACATTTTTCAGCTCTTCAGTTCGATTTCTTTGGAGTTAGGTGGCCCAGTAAACATTATGGTCCTATCGAGCCAATCATGGTCGGTTAACTGAACCACTGTTAACCTGGGTAGACATATACACAAGTGATCAGCCATATGCGTCCAGAAAAGACACCATATACATATATATTAACAGACTCAAAGCCAGGGGTTTGGGTGAGGCAAAGATGACGTGTATCTTGCTTCACTGGGGTGTCAAACTGATATTGGCTCAATTTTGGACAAGGCCTGCTGTCTTTGAAGCAGGTAATGGTAGAGGTTTAATGTTGGTACTTTTCAGTATCTACACATATGAATTTTCCTTTTACTCCCATGTCGCTCACTTTCATCTCCTCTACTGTCGGTTCTATCTTTTTTCTCCCTTTCTCTGGGAGATGACACAAAATTATCCTCAAGGATTGACGTGTCCTTAAACCCAAAACATTCAATCACTCAATCTTGAGAGGTTGGGTTGTCATTTTATGTGCAAGGGAAATGTAGAGCAGCAGACATTATTCAGTCGCCATTCATTTTAACATGTAAGCTAGGTATATATTTCTTTGGTTTTTGAGTTGTTGTATTTTCAACTGAATTGGATCTGATTCTGTCTACATCTCGAAGTAGAAGTAAAACAAAGATCAGGAATCGATACAATTAACTTACTCCACCCATAAAAGACACCAAAGGGAAAGAAATACAAACATTAAGCGACCAGACCATAATGGAAACCTAAACAAAGGAAGGCCATAAGGACAGTTACTTTCCCACAAAATGGCCATATGGCCATCCAAAATTAAAAGACACAAGTGATACACACAGTAAGTAACAAACAACAACATAAATAAATCGCCACAGAAGAGCCGCCTTGGAACGGTCATTGGAAGATTTCCACTGGGGGGCTTAAATCGATTTTACGTGGCCACAATCCTCGCCCCTTACTTCCGTCGCGATTTAGACAAATAATTTGTTCAGTCCGCATGAAGGCCTCCTAACTCATCAGTGCAACATCTCCGTGAAAACAAAAATCAAAGAACCACAGAGGTGAGACAACGGTGAGGACTCGACAGCAAGAAACCACTGAAATGCTGGAGCAAAAGAAAACCAACAGTTAGACTCCGATGAGCCCGACCAGAGACAGAGTCCATTTCGAAATTAAGAGGTGTCCTTTAAGAGCTTGTTTCAGAAATTCAATTAGAAAATAACTAAGTGTTTGCAAGCTGCTGTGGTTTCCAGTCTGAATTATTTGAAGAAATTTAGAGCATTGAAGGGGTGGTTGGGTGTGGCAAAGATGACATGTATCTTGTGTCACTGGCGCGTCCAACTGATATTGGCATGCAGCTGGACAAGGCTTGTTGGCTTTGCAGCAGGTGAGGGGGTAATGTTGTCATATCTTCAGTTTCTACACTTCCATTCATTTTCCTCTTTCTTCTCTCTCGTTCATTTTCATTTCCTCTCATATATATTCTATCTTTTGTCTCACTTTCTCTGGGAAACGACACAAAGGTAAATGACCCACAAGGGTTGACGTGTCGTTAACCCCAAAACATTCAATTTAGAGCGTTGAAATTATTTTGTTGCTTTGCTTTTCCCCTTTTTGGTTTAACCCATTGCATGCAGGAACCCCCTAAAGGGGTGCCTTGGCAAACAGTGCAGGCCCAGATCAGACACGCAAAATGTGGCGTCTGATCAGGGCCTACACTATTTGCCAACAGAATGTTCTGTCAAAAATAGAATCAAATGAAAAAATAGGCCTGACTGCCCATATTTGAGAAATGGACTTGACCAACAATGTCCACTAGTATACTGTGATTTAAGATTTCTTCAGCAGGCTTCACTACTGATGTCTACATGACTTTCACCGAGCAGTAGAGCTAAATCAGATGGAAACTGAATTTACACTTTATCGACCAATAAAATCGACCAATAAAATCGTCCTCGGCAAAGCCTCGCATTTTATCCCTTTTCCTCAACTTGTTTAAAAAATTCAGTAATACATGAACACCCATGTAAGATCCTTTAGGCCGTGGGCCAGATATGGTTTACCTCCCCCCAGGGGGATTTTTGTAGACCATATTTTTCTGAAAGCCTGGTGTCTTGCAAGGATTTTGCAACATGTTAGCCCTCTGGCAATGGCAGCGTTACCGTGTAACATCCTGTTATATATGTTACCCCTCAAAACTTTTGATAAATTAAGAAAATTGTAAGACTTCCGAAAAGTGCAAAAGATAAAGAAGAATTTCCAATTTGGTTATTTGATCGAAGTAAGCTATCACTGCGCCACAGATAGGGACCTTTGAAACCAAAACTGGTCGCCCCTGGTGTAACGTATGTCACCTTTTTTTCATTAAACCCTATATATTTCATAAAATAGTCTAATATAGTTTTACCTAATTTTTTTCGTAAAAAAATTGTATTCCCTATTTTGTTATAGTATTCAAGGCCTTTTAATGACCTTTTCAAAACTGCAAACATTATGTTTCTATCTTATATACTTATTGAGTTATTGAATGTTGAACACGGGAACCCCCTATTTCACAATTTTCATCATATGACCATTATGCCATCATTCATTGAACCATGTATTGAAATAAAGCACTTCATATACAGCGCACACATGTTTATTGTAAAAACTTTAATAGACATTATCAGTTTTAAAAGTTTTGAATGAATTGCTCAGCTTTTAATGTCTCATTATGTCACGTATGTAACATAAGGTAGAAAGGTCTTTAATAATGAGTGATATTTAGGCTCAGAAAGGTTTTTCCACCATTTTGATTATCTTAAATCAAATATTGATAAAAAGTATTAGATTAGTGAAAGGAATTTTAAGTTTCACATTCAGTTGCCAAATATATGGCGGAGAAAGTAACGTAGTTCAACTAAATGTATTATTACATGAGTCAATCTCCTATGTAACACAGGATACAGTATAAAATCTTAACATAATTGTTAATATAATTGTTCAGCTGCTTGTATGTCCTATCACCAAGTAGGAAATAAATAAAGCTTACTGTGGACTTCCAACCATCATAAGTTTCAATGTGTTTGCATACATGTGTTAAAAAATCCTTTTAGTAACATGACATACTTTATTTGAATGATAGCATATTTGGTAACTTTCCTGAAAGCTTAAGTTTAAAACCAAACTCTAATACCATTCACTGCAGTATGAATGTTCTTATTTGTTTCACTGCTTAACTGTTAACAGCATAAAGTAGAAGTAAAACAAAGATCAGGAATTGATACAATTAACTTACTCCACCCATAAAAGACACCAAAGGGAAAGAAATACAAACATTAAGCGACCAGACCATAATGGAAACCTAAACAAAGGAAGGCCATAAGGACAGTTACTTTCCCACAAAATGGCCATATGGTCATCCGAAACTAAAAGACACAAGTGATACACACAGTAAGTAACAAACAACAACATAAAATAAATCGCCACAGAAGAGCCGCCTTGGAACGGTCAGTGGAAGATTTCCACTGGGGGGCTTAAATCGATTTTACGTGGCCACAATCCTCGCCCTTACTTCCGTCGCGATTTAGACAAATAATTTGTTCAGTCCGCATGAAGGCCTCCTAACTCATCAGTGCAACATCTCCGTGAACACAAAAATCAAAGAACCACAGAGGTGAGACAACGGTGAGGACTCGACAGCAAGAAACCACTGAAATGCTGGAGCAAAAGAAAACCAACAGTTAGACTCCGATGAGCCCGACCAGAGACAGAGCATCAGGCACCAACCAACATTACCTTGAATTAGATCTCTCTAATTCTCAATAAGCCTTTACGTTGGAGCCGTCATAGAATCTGAGGCCTGACCCACCGGCGTGCAATTAAAGAGGGAAGCAAAGTTGCCAACCGTGATTGGGTTAACTACCATGCATGCAGTCTGTCGTATAATATCCATGTTGTACCCAATCTTTTTATATCGAAGAATGATTTTACGAAATTGGGTACTGAAGTCATTGCGGTTATATATTTTTCTGAATTTAAATACTAAGTCACCATAAAATTCGGGTTCCGATAGACCTTGTTGCAGAAGAGATTTAAGTCCAATATTGAATTTTGAAATTAAATCAGAATGGCGTCTATAAAATTTTGAAAAGGCTTTGCTTAGTTTATGGTACCGATAACCCTGATTAAGGAGTTTAGCCGTTAATAATTTATTACGAGTGTTGAAGTCAGTTACATGACTACACACTCTAGCAAATCGAATTAATTGCGAAATATAAACGCCATAGGATGGCGCACGAGGAACATCACCATCCAAAAAAGGAAAATTTACAATCTCAAAATCAAAGTCATCGCGTTTATCATAAATTTTGCACGAAACAAATCCATCTACAATAGATAGATGTAAATCCAAAAACGGGGCCTCGGTATCAGAAGAATTTGCTTTATTTAACTGAAGTTCTAGGGGGTAAATCTGACTGATCAAACCATCAAAATAGGTATTATCAATATTTAATAAATCATCTAAATATCTAGAAGTAGAGCTAAAAGCTTCAATAATTTCAGATTGGTTATCAATGGAAAGCGACAAAATGAAGTCTCTTTCATAACAATACAAGAACAGATCAGCCACAAGAGGTGCGCAATTAGTACCCATCGGAATACCCACAATTTGTCTAAATAACTTAGTACCGAATCTAATATAAATATTGTCAAGTAGAAAGGTGAGGGCATCACACACTTTCTGACATGACCAAAGTGTATAATTCTTATGCTCTTTAGAAGTGAAAAATGCATTTCTGACATTACATGCAAGATAGAGAGAATCTTCTCTGTGAAAAGCCCATTCAATTAAATCATTAAGCTTTTCTTTTATAAAATTATGAGGAAGTGTAGTGTAAAGAGTGGAAAAATCGTAGGTAGACAGACTAGAAGCACGAAACTGTCTAGATTTCAATTTATTTAAAACATCATTCGAATTTTTTATAGACCAAAACAGATTTCTTCCTGATCTTTCAAAGACTTTATCACAATATTTAATTACATGCGTTTTAATAGCAGTAAGACAGGAAGTTAATAATTTAGAAAGTTCAGTGGTAGTGCAAGAGCTAGAATTTGCAATAAACCGTGCTTTGTAAGGTTTTTTATGAAGTTTTGGTAACCAGTATAGCGTAGGAAGCTTGTCTTGGCCTTCGTTAACACACACAGCAAACTTGGTGGCTGAAAGACAAACATGTTTATCTACTATAGCTCTCTCTTCAGCTAAAGGCTGAAGTTCATAGGCCTTAGTACCACCAAGCTCCTGCTTAAGCGTGTTAACATAGTGGAGCCGTCACACAACGACGACGTTGTTAGCGGCCTTGTCTGCAGGGGCCAAAACAAACTTCTTATGAAATTCTTGAATACCTAGTTTAAGATGACGTAAAGACGTCTTGGGCTTAGGAGGTAATAAGTTAGTATTTTGAGAATAGAAAGAAATGCGTTTATTCACTAGTTTTAAAATGCTAAGTTTCCAGTCCTTAAGGGCTTTATGCTCAACATACTCTCGCTTACACCATCGATTACCGAATTCATTCAATGAAGCAGCGATTTCATCTCTACATTTACTGAAATCAATTTTAGAAGGAAACCGATATTTCGGTCCTTTAGAAATTATATTCCTTATCCTTGAATCAGGAATAATTTTCAAATTGCCAGTAATTACATGACCAGCAGCAGAATAGCAATACTTTGAGTTTTTACAATCACATGAATCAGGAGTATTAGTATCAATATCAAGATCTGAAACAAGTTTATTGAAATTAAAAATGATAGATCTAACAGGTTTGTTATATTTATAGCAAATTATAGGTGTTTCAGTATTTTGAAAATAAGCAGGAATGGAAGAAAGTACGGATCTCTCACGGAAGATACTAGGCAAATCTATAAAATCCATACCCTTATTGATGAAGGATATTTTGAAGAAATGGCGTTTATGATTAATTTCAGAATCAATGTAAGGACGGAGAGTATGCTGAGTATAGCCTCTAGTTAATAGAGCCACATCATATAACTGATGAGAACTATCGTAGAATTTATTCGCCTCGGTGTCCAGAAGACGTAAGACAGAAACGGGTAATGAACTTAAAAATGAAAGCATAGAGTGGCGTCCATGATTTAATAATATAATAGACAGTCACTTCAGTCTAGTATTGTTTCGTTTAAACGCACGTGATTTACGTTTAAAGTTACCATTTTTCCTGGACTGAAACATCACGTACATAACATAACATCATACAAATCTTAAAATTATTGTCAAGTCACTTTTTGCTCCAAATGAGGTATCACACTATATTCTCATGTGACTGGAATAAGTATGGAATAAGTTTAATCATCGCCTCATAATAGTCTGACAGAAAATGGTTGATATCTCTGTCTACCTGAAACTAGCATTCAAAAGTATTTGAAGCTAAGTCATTATTCTTTACACATCTGGATGAGGTCACCTTGTCAACATTGAACATTTTTTAATATTCAAGATGGTGTCCAATATGTCCATCAAATAGAATACTTAAAAATAAACTAAACTTACAGCCCTGAACGCGATGCCTTTTCTTATTTGAAGGAATCTGTAAAATTCCTGCTGGTACAGAAATGGACTGCCCCATCTTTGAGATATTTTCTCCGCATTTTCTCCGTAAAATAATTTAAAAACTAAACACACATAATCACAACCAAACTTTGAAAACCATTAAGTGTATCAGTCCAAAACAGGGTTAAATACTTCTTATGTTTTATTTGATATTTTCAATTACTTTCAGAACAATTTTATACCTTAAGCTTATGTTTTCTCTACATTGCAGATAAATGGTACCGTATATAACATACATGTTTTACAGAATACCTGTTTAAAAATAACAAAGTCACATAATTCCTTACAGACAGTAATCTTAAAGGGTAATAAGACTACATTTATTTACTTTAATAGACTAGAATCAGCAGATATTTAAGGACAAGTCTGGAGATCTGGTGTGAGATCTGGCATGCTTACAGCAAGCCAGCTACCTGGAAGGGGGCCAACTCGTGTGAATTTTACCCCTTTACTTGCATGTTAATCAAAAATCAGATGTTGATTATGATGATGATATCTTGTAGCAGAATCTATATATTTAGTAGCATCTTTATGCATTATCTAACATTTATGTGACTTAGAAATTGATATATACGAATACTTTTGTAGTATGTAAATTGTACCATGTAGCACATTCATTGACTTTGCATGGTACTTTATAGTTTCAACTTTGCGACATACATATGTGCATGTATTATATGCTTTAGTCATGCTGATAATGGATTGTTTCAGACATAAGAATATTCACAATCTTTGAAACAACATAATGCTAAATTTTATACCAGATTTGGATTCTGGTATATTCTGTCATGATATGACTGACACTTCTTTTTAAGCAATGTTACATATGTTACCATTTTCACAGACAAGAAGTGAATGTATTTTATGCCAATGAATGTTTAATTTCAAGTGCTCTTTCTGTATAATAATAGATATGCCAAGTTTCTAGCAATACCAATATGCTCCAAAGTATTGGTTATTATTAAGCACATGTGTACATGTGTGCTGTTTTGGTACAAACACATACGGCTATATTATCTTAGCAAAGACTATCATTGCCAGATGTTTGTTTATCAACATGGATCAAAACCTGCTAGTTTAATAGGAAAATTGGTCTGACAAGACCTGTAAGACTGCTGCTTATATGTATCAGTAACAAAAGCAACACACTCTGCCCTTGGTAACAAGTTAAATAAAGATTTCGAAGGTTTCTGTAAGGTAGCAGGAATAGCCGTTAACCTCAGTAGTATGGCATTACCCAATGATATGTGCAGCATTGGATGGCCAATCGCTATGTTCAGTAATAGATTTGTCAATTGAGAAATGCAGAAGTGTGGACTTGGCAGGTTTGGTGGGCATGCCGTCAGCAGTTGCAAGCGACCATGGAACAGGTCACAAGGCGAACGGCAATGTCAACTTAAGGTCAACATTATGTCCAATAGAAAAATGGACAAGCTGTCTTAAGATATTTCTTACAGCTATGATCTGGCTTATTTTGTTTTGTGTGCTGGTGAATTTCCTCTTGGTCCTGCAAGTTGAAAAAGTTTTTAGCTTGTTACGCTTGATGGTTTGTAAAAGCCAATAGACCTTTGAACTAAACGCGAGTTGATGGAGTCTTCCCTAAAACAATGTTACATACGTTACCATGCTCACGGCTTTTATAACAGTCTTCCATAGACTTCCTGCCAATACATATGAGCCTTAAACAGATCCTTAGTTATGTCAGGCTTAGTAAAACACCCAAATGCAAACAGTACAGTTCATTGTCTTCAACACTGGAACTAAAAGGGTTGATGTAGCCAAACATCGCCTCGTTCTCATTTCACATCATGCTCTTTACTTTTAATCTGAGCAGGTCGCAAGTTTTCTTGTTGTTTTTACTGTCTATTACGTCAGGGCTCATTTCAGTGCATTGAAGAGTTGTTTCAACATACTGAGCTCTCACGTGTCGAGAAATACACCATCTTTAGTACGCGACGTAATTCCTGCTGACGCCCTAAAAGCCTACTTGATACTTGGCATGGCGTTTATTGTTTGTTCAACACAAGGACCATTCTGACAGTAGTTATTATAAATGTTCCTGTGCGCATGCTTAGTCCCTAAGAAGGATCTTTAGCTGAAGGCTATCTATTTTTATGTGAGCAAACAGCCAAGGTTCTGGCAAGACTTCGCAGATGTGCAGGTTAGCCTGGAATTTTGTTGTTTGCGTATTTGATAACGGGTTGTTTTCCGACGAAATATTGGCTAAATATATGCAGCTAAATATTGGCGCATAGGCGCTTGCACTTGTTAACAAGTCTATGCAGTAATAATGTTATTGCTCAGGATTGTAAAATATACACATTTAAAAACGTAGATGCCTTATTTCTGCTCCATACATTGACTTTGTATGCTTTGTATGCTTCAACAATCTACAAAGGTGATTGCAAATCAGTACTCTTTGGAACTGCTACAACAAAAAAGACTGTAATGGGTACCAGCAATCTATTTGAAAGACCACATCTTAGCAATTGTGTAAGTGACCATGATAAGGAATTTAAATTCATTTAAGTAGCAGCCTTACAAGTAAGACTTAAGTCTTACATGTGTAGACAGTAATCGCAATACTGATAATTTAAATACTTGGTAACGTATATAACGGTAATAAACAAAAGCATTTACAACCTGAGTATTTAAAATAGGTGTCTGTGATATAAGAAGTACATTTACCTGTGCAGGCATGCAAATAAGTACAAAAAGGGCCATGTTGTACACATAATCAGGAATATTTAATGCTATTTTGAGGGTAACGTACTTAACATGGATGTTACACATTAACGCTGCCACTCTCAGAGGGCTAACATGTTTCATTTTGTGGCTTATATAATGTACTATTAGAAAATCATAGTGTACAAAAATCCCCCTGGGGGGGGGAGGGGGGTCTATTGCCAGCTCAAGGCCTACTTTGTTTTTTTAAACTCGTTGGTTAATAAATTTAAACATGTATATAACATAATTCCATTTACAGGTTCATCAAGGTGTAGTTTATATTTTCTTGTCCTTGTGAATCATTGATTCCATTGTGGAACCTTGAAAATATTTGAGGGTCATGGATGAGGCCTATTTGGCCGAAACTAGCTAGTCTGACCTAGAAAACTGTAGACTTCAAATGTTAAGTTTCGGTGGTGTATCCTAAATGCTTCCAAAGGTTTACAGAAATATTTTCATGAGTTAGCTCATAAGATAGTGTTTGTCTTTGTTCAGGTAGTCGATTCGATAACAAGAGAGAAGCTGGGTCCAAACCAAAGTGGGGAGTTATGTATTAGGGGTGATCACGTGATGCTGGGATACATGAACCAGACCGAGGCTACGCAGCAAGCCTTTGATGAAGACGGGTGGCTGTGCACTGGTGAGTAGTTCAGTTGAAAGTAATAGGTGAGTATTTTTATGTCCCCAGGCATCAAAGAAGCTAAATGGTAGGGCTGGCTAATTGGAGCTGAAAAGATAATCGATTATCAGTCCTGTCATTGTGACCGATAATCGATTAGTAATCACTGAATATTTGGTCATAATTTTACCTGTCTGGCTTTCTGTCTTAGCATGACTCCTACCATATGGTGTACTTTACCATATCTATGTGAACATATGTATGCGAGAGCAAACAGTGTAGACCCAGATGAGATGCCGCGGAACGCAACTTCTCATCAGGGTCTACACTGTTGCCACTCACCAAGCTATATATAGCACAACTTCAGGCAGTAAATTGTACTCATCAAATAATCCATTACAAGCAAATCAGTAATGATAATCATTTTTATGCCCCCACGTGAATCTTTGATTCGGGAGGTATATAGTATTTGCCCTGTCTGTCTGTTTGTTTGTTTGTCTGTCTGTCCGTCATAACTTCAAAAGTATTTGTCCTAGCCCCATGAAACTATACACACTTATTCATCATTACAAGGGCTACATTCTGACCAAGGGCCATAACTCTGTTGTCATTTTTGGCTGAATTATCTCCCTTCAAAATTTTGCAAAAACTCAGAAATTGGCTCCCATAGGGGCATTGGTCACCTACAGTGACAGCTCTTGTGTTTTAAAATTTATCGATCTATAAATCCATTATCCGATTAACCGTGTCAGCCTTACTAAATGGGCATACTGTTTCTGTAAGTATGTCCGTTCATTCGCAGTGTGTCTGTATTTTCTGTTTGTCTGTCTGCTGCAGCCTTTACAATAAACTCGAACGACTTGAGCTGAAGTTTTGACATTTACATGGCTCCAAGGGACCACCCTGGAGATGCCTGATTAGATTTACACTTCAAATAAATATTTTTGTTATTATTAAACTAGCATCTTTGGCCATCAATAAGGGAAACACTGTGGTTGCTGTCCACACAAATACCTGCATTCTTTACTTGTTTTATTGTTTTAAGATTGTGCTTTGTTAACAGAAATAAAAACGCCTCAGCCTCAGTGCAAATCTTTGCTTTGATTTCATTTAGAATATATGCATTACATGAACAAAGTAGAAGTGGAGGCAATGATCAGGAATCGATACAATTAACCCACAGCTCCCATCAGAGACACCAAAGGGAAATAAACACAAACATGAAATAACTAGAGCCTAATGGAACAATAATAGCGGAAAGCCGTGAAATGACCCCACAAAACCCTTATTAGCTCATCTGTTTCTGAGCTTTTAGTGATCTCTCTATCCATCGTCCATCGTGCATTCTTGCATTTGTGCATCTATGCGTGCGTGTGTAAATTATTTCTTCAAACGACATCTCCTGAACCACTGATAGAGTTTGGCCAAATTCTGCAGAAATGATTCTTAGTTGGTCCATTTTCAAAGTTGTTCAGATGGTTATGTTCCTTTGCACATCTAGGTCACAGGAGCTAAAATAGATATTTTAACTCAAAACTTAATAAAAAAAAACTTTTTTTGAAACCGCAAGGCCAAGTTCTTTGATATGTCATATGAAGCTTCATCTAGTGGACCGCTACCAAGATTATTCAAATTATAGCATTGGGGCCAAAAATGGCTCCGCCACGGGGCCAACATGTTTTACATAGACTTAGAACAGTAATACCTTTAGCAACCTTCTTGTCTGAAATCAGAAAGCCCAGGTCTTTGATAGTTGGTAAGGAGCTTCATGTAGAGGACCTCCACCAAGATTGCTCAAATTATTACCTCGGTGCTAAAAACGGTCCCGCCCAGGGCCCACGTTTTACACAGTTATAGAGGGAAAAATTTAACATTTTCTTGTCTGAAACCATCAGGCCCAGGTCTTTGATATTTAGTATGAAGCTTGTTCTGTTTGACCTCTACCAAGATTGTTCAAATTATAGCCTTGGGGCCCAAAATGGCCCCGCCACAGGGCTCACATGTTTTACTTGGACTTGTATTGGAATAGAAGCCTTCGTGGTGCAGTGGTTACGCTACTCGCCTTGTAAAGCAGGGATCGCAGGATCGATCCCGGGCTTCTCCAGACTTTCGGATGAGTCTTTAAACTGAGGTCCCGTCTCCGTATGACCTTAGCTGTTGGTGGGACGTAAAACTAAAACTCACTCACTCACTTGTATTGGAAAACAAAAAAGTTCTGAAAGCAGAAGGCCCAGGTCATTAATATTTGGTATGAAGCCTTTTCTAATGGACTCCTACCAATATTGTTCAAATTATAGACTTTGGGCCAAAAATTCCTCTACCCTGAGGACATCATGTTTTACATAGACTTATATAAAGACACCCTTGAAACATCTTATCTGGAACCAGAAGGTCCAGGTCTTTTATATTTCGTTTGAAGCTTCATCTAGTCGATCTCTACCAAGATTGTTCAAATTAAAGCCTTCGGGCCAAAATGGCTCCGCCCCAGGGCCCACAT
Organism: Lucinisca nassula; assembly: GCA_963580285.1. Classification (NCBI taxonomy): domain Eukaryota; kingdom Metazoa; phylum Mollusca; class Bivalvia; order Lucinida; family Lucinidae; genus Lucinisca; species Lucinisca nassula. Next base: position 129,969,853 of record OY757023.1, read on the forward strand.
ATTTTACATAGACTTAAAGGGGAAAAACTTAAAACTAGTGTTTTCTGAAACCACAAGGCTCAGGTCTTTGATGGTTACTATGAAGCTTAATCTAGGTGACGTCTACCAACATTGTTCACATTATAGCCTTTGGGACAAAAATGGCCCCACCCTACGGTCCACATGTACTACAGAGACTTGGCCGGCCTTGGTAGTTCTGTCGGATGCGCATCTAACTGGTGATCAGGAGGACGCGGGTTCGATACCTCCCGGGGTCGGGCAAGATTATTTCCTGGAGATTGATATTAAAGTCTTTTCTACGATCATTGTCTCCCTTCTGCTCATTCAAAAAGCGCAGTTGTCAGTATAAGCCTGCCGAGGAAAAGTTCGGATAGGTAAACTGAAGGCTAAAATGACCTAAATAGTGTTCACTGGGCCGTTAAACTCCAATACAAACAAATCTACATATACTTGTGCAGGGGAAATCTTTAAATAACTTCTTGTCTGAAGCCATAAGACCAAGGTGATTTTTGTGTATGAAGCTTCATCTACATGTACGCACGCCAACCAAGAATGCTTAAATAAAAGCCTTCGGGTCAAGAGAGGGCCCTACCCCGTGGATCCACATATTTTACATAGACTAATCTGGGAAAACCTTTACAAATGCTCTTGTCTGAAACAAGAATGCCCAGGTCTTTGATTTTCGTTAAGTCAAGTGGACCTCTACCAAGATTATTCAAAGACCTTATGCGCATGTCTCTTTGCATAGATATTAACCTATAGTAGGTACATGCGATCGGCGAAGACTCTGATCAGACTGCGGGAATGCACAGGCTGATCTGAGTCTTCGCTGGTCGCTAAAGACTGCTTGTAGATTTTGTCATGCGCGGGCTCATATTTGAAGTGATCCTGGAATGTTCCTTGCATCATGATTGCTTGTCTGTGAAATGACAACCCCTCTAAACCCAACGTTGTATAGAGAAAACTTTGATTGACAGGGGGAAACATTATTATATACAAACATTTTTTACCCCCGGCATCTGTGCCGAGGGGTACGAGGACTTTTCAAATATGAATGCAAGTAAAACGTTTTATCATGCACTAATGCGAAAATCACCTGGAAATAAGTATCACAGCGTAGAAAAACATTTTACCTATACATTGATACCAAAACTGTTAAAATCCGTCCACTTTAGCCATGTATATCGTTCGATAAACACTGTCTACTCTTGTATACTAATACAAAACATGGTTGGAAGAGGGTCAGAGTACGCCGTTGAAATACGGTCCTAAGAAATTCAGCTGTGGGCTAGGCTCAACAGAAGATGCAACACATGATCGTCGGCCGAAAAGAACAACATCTGCCAAGATGGTTGCTAGAGTGAACGAAATATTTGCTTCCGATGCACGATACACCACTAGGCAAATAGCTAGTATGGTTGGCATCTCATTAGGAGCAGCTCATACAATTCTGAAACGGGATTTGAAAATGAGAAAGATCTGTGCTAGATGGATTCCCCATCTGTTGACAGATGAGCTGAAAAAGACACGCGTTCCGTGCGCCAAGAAGTTGCTTAAAAAGTTTCCAAATTACAATGCACGGTCTTTCCCTAATGGTGACGAGACATCGGTTCACTTTTTTGAGCCAAAACGAAAGATTCAGAACAAAATATGGGCAACAAAGTATTGCAAAAGACCATGCATTGCAAAGCGAACCATGAGCGCCAAGAAGGTAATGTATGCCATATTCTTTTCAAATCAGGGCCCTGCTATTCAGGTTGCTGTGCCTAAAGGCAAATCTGTAAATGCGAAGTTTTACAAGAATAAAGTTTTTCGAAAATTGAAGAAATATTTCAAAGAACGAAGACCCGCAACTGGTTTGGCCAATGTCAGATTGCTACATGACAATGCGTCATCGCACAAGGCGTTCATTGTGCAAGACTATCTGAAGCAGGAAAAGGTTGTTCAACTCCCTCACTCGCCCCCGCCCATAGGGGCTTGAAGAAATATATGGGCTGCAGGATGCTTCCACGCAGAGCTAAATCCGGCCCGCACACTAGTACTGGTAAACCACTTAGAGGATCTAAGCTTGCCCAGGAACCGCGGTGCGAGGCGGACCGTCCATGCTAATAAACCCTATTGGTTTCATTGGGCGACAGGGCTTAAGATGTCATTTCATCTCAATGTCGGGTAAAAGTCCCACAAGATTGGAAGCAACGTCTCCAAAATGACCTTTACAGTGTTGACGGGGACGTTAAACCTCAAATCAAACAAAACAAATCAACTCCCTCACCCCACGTATTCCCCTGACCTTGCCCTGTGTGACTGTTTTTGTTCCCGCGGCTGAAAAATACCTTTCTGGTCGAAAATTTGTACAGCGCAAACACCTCGGTTCTGCCATATTCCAGTGCCTTCATAGTATACCTCGAAAAGACCACCAAAATGCATTCAATGATTGTATCAGAAGACTGAAAGTTTGTATATCTGTTAAAGGGGAATACTTTGAGGGGACAAAATAATTTTTTCATCGAAATCTATCACGGAATCATTTTTATGTGCTTAGTTGCATTCATATTTGTTTTCACCTTTCGTTCATCTGTTCGTCTGCTGGTTATATTATGTTTATAAGACCTTATAAATACCCTTTGATGGATTCCATTTATATTTGGCACGGTGGTAGTTTTAATTACCACCACCCCTGTCGTGTGGTGGCGTGACCTTGACGCCAACATCACAGGCGTGGAATTTATCAAAACTTGAAATTTAATTTTGTATTTTTCGCTATGATCACGGCACTATGGACCTTTAAACTTTACTTAGTGTTTCTGTTTGACAGGCGGACTCAGCATTCACCTTGACCCAGTTACCTGGTACTTCATTTTCCACTCCATTTACACTGCCAGATTATACCATAAGCCTTGAGGTTCCAGCAGCTGTTGTTGCTAGGGCCTTCAAACTTTACATGGGCCCCATCAAGCGATTTTGGTACTTATCGCCTATGCGAGCAGTAAAGGTTCAGGCGAGCCTGCGCATCCGCGCAGTCTCGCCAGAACCTTCGCAGCTCGCTCATACAAGCAGTGAATCAAGAGGAACCTTCAGACAGAAAGCCATATGCCTGGCCCCTCTGAATGGCTGGGCATGTGCAGTTAAAATTTGTCATGACGGAATGCTCGAAGACCCAAATTCGCTTGGCGGGGCTCAAATGATGTTTCTTGTTGACAGGCCAGCTCTGTTTACATCTTGACCCCATGCACTTGGCCTATATTTCATGCTCCATTGCCTTTGTCAGATTATACCATTACCTTTGTGATCTCCGAAATTGTACTTGCTAGGACCGTTAACAGTTACATGATGTTTCTTTATGACATGCTGCCTCAGCAAACACCTTGACCCCATGACCTTGACATATATTTCATGCCTGTTCCATTGACATTATCAGATTGGGATCTCAGCAACTATAGTTCAAACTTTACATAATTTCTCTTCTTGACATGCCGACTCAACACACACCTTGACCGCTTGACCTTGACCTATATATCACGCTACATTGACATTGTCAGATAATACCATAACCCTTTGGCCCCACCCATTGGGGCTTGGAGAAATAGATTGGGCTACATGATGCTTCCACGCAGAGCTGTCACTGACCATAAATGAGCACAGGTAAATCGCTTTGAGATGCTAAGCCTGCCCACGCAAAGTGGTGCCGGTCGGACCGTCCCTACCTTTCAAGCCCTTTGGTTTGTTTGGGCGACAGGGATTGAGCTGTAATTTCATTTCATTGCCGGGCAAAAGTCCCACAGAATTGGAAGCAAAACTTTAAAATGATCTAAATAGTGTTGACGGGGGCGTTAATCCTCAAACAAAACAGTCTGATCGGAGTCTTTGTTGTACACTGTCATAAATTAGATAGTTTTTTATCCATGCAGCCACAGAATAAATGCATTATGACTAAGTTTGTGTGCACTGGTTTGAGACTTAACAATGCATACATGTACGTATTTGAAAGCAAACTTTTCCGGACCAACGTCGGGCGGAAAGCGATACGACGTATACCTAATTGCAAATTTCTGGCCCCAAATCACATTTTCAAACTCAAAGCGGTGACCTTCAGAAGCCCGCCAGTACGATTTCCGTCACAACAGTTAGATGATGTCAAGAGTAAACTTCAAAGAAACAAAACACATCACAGCTGTCAAGATGTTCCAAAAATAGCGTCATCGCTACCTCAAAATAGCGTCATCGCTACCTCTCATCTACATGAAAGAACCGCCGCCTAGCAAACCATTTCGCCACAGTTTGACTGACACGACAAAGAACCGCCTACAAAAACTAACCACGTGAGTGGATAAGAAAATGTGAAATCGCATTTACTTTTGCGTTAGCAATTTTCTACAGTAAAAGAAAGACAAACTAAAAGGTAGATCCAACTTGGGACATGTGTAACGGGACATGTGTAACATGAACCACACCAATTGATGATAATTTCATCAAAGTGATATTGCGACCAGCAAAGTCTCCGATAAGCCTGCCAACCTACTAAGTCTCATCAAAGCTTTGTCTGTTATGCCTGCTCAGGGTGAATGTTGTCTAGAATAATTTCCCTCTGAAGCGCCTATCAAACTTTTTAGATGATCGATTGCTTTGATGATCGATTGCCTATATTGTACCTAAATTAATATGTTTTTTTGTTTTCGTTTTTTTTTTTTGTAGAAAGAAAATAACTTATTTTTTCTGACATTAGTATTATTAAAAATAAAACTAAATCACTTGTTCAATTGACTTTATTTGACGATTTTATCATTTATGATTCAAAGACCTATTGAAAGTGCACGCTTGTCGTTTCAGGCTATAAGATCGCAGCGGGATCCAACAAACTAACTAAACTTAAAAGGCCGCGAGGCTAAAACGTTTTTTTTTTTTTTTTTTTTTTGTGCCCATCTCACCTGATGTTTAAAAATGTTGGGAAATAAATCAAACGCTTATGACCACTTGCACACCCGGTTTTGATTCTGATCCGTGTTATCATTTCTTTTGTCATTTTACTGCTACCTATTGTAATATCTTTGATATGAGCCATTGATCAAAGGTGCGCAAGTTGTCATTACTGTTTGTTTGATTTTCGGTTTAACGTCCCCGTCAACACTGTAAAGGTCATTTTGGAGACGTTGCTTCCAATTTTGTGGGACATTTACCCGACATTGAGATGAAATGACTTCTCAAGCCCTGTCGCCCAATGAAAATGTAGCAGGTCGACCGTGTGGCTCGGTAGCTCAGTCGGTAGAGTGTTCGCACGGTATGCGAAAGGCCCTGGGTTCGAGTCCCGGTCGAGCCATGTTCTTTTTCCAACCCTGTGACATTTGGTGGCCAGTGTTGGGGTCCAGCACCGCGTCTGAGAGCATGAAATAGTATGAAAATAAGTCTCGCATCCGGACTGGATAGGACTTAGAGATTCGGGACGAATTTCATGAGAAGAGATTCGGGACGAATCTAATTAAGCAGGGGGAAAATGTAGCAGGTCGACCGTGTGGCTCGGTAGCTCAGTCGGTAGAGTGTTCGCACGGTATGCGAAAGGCCCTGGGTTCGAGTCCCGGTCGAGCCATGTTCTTTTTCCAACCCTGTGACAAAACTAATAGGGTTTTAATATTAGCATGGACGGCCCGCCTTGCACCCCGGTTCCTGGACAGGCTTAGATCCTCTAAGCGGTTTACCAGTACTAGTGTGCGGGCCGGATTCAGCTCTGCGTGGTAGCGTCATGCAGCCCATATATTTCTCCAAGCCCCTATTGGCGGGGGCCGGTTGCCATTACTGTTTCAGGTCTTTGAATTTCAACTCGACTTATCAGGATATTTTTACACAGGCTAGATTATGTCACCATTTCAAATTTCATGCTCGGATAAGCAGGGGGTGGAATAGGTTGGCCCGAAATACCCCAGCCGAGTGACGTACTTTTACCATTTGCTGAGGAGTACCCGACGCACACACCACATTAACACCACCCCCGGCAAACCCCACTTTATATTGGGAAAAAGTGGAGTTAACACGGGTATACATTACTTTTCTTATCATTAGGATAACTTGCCTTTATGAGATAAGGTCAAGAAAATGGCATGTATCAAGTGATAATTGGTAATAGTTTTCTTATTTCTGCCCAAAACATAAATTGTGGGTACTCGTTATAACCACCTCATTGTCCGCCCAAAACATAGATTGTGGATACGCCTTTATAACTGCGATATTGACGAGTATCCACAATCTCTGTTTTGGGGCAGAGATAAGACAACGATGTATACTTCTGTAAACCCCACTTTTCCCTAAATTAAGTGGGGTTTACCAGAGTATAGATTTCATTGACTTGTTAACATAATGTTTCTACTCCGATGTGGGTGCTCGTTAGAACCGCCACATACTCACTGAGGCGGTTCTAACGGAGGTCCTAACGAGCACCTATGTGTGGAGGATAATTAAGAACTTTGTCATCCGATAAATGTCATTGCTAGAGCCATGGAACGAAGCAGTGTATTGCTTAGGTACGTTATCCTAATGGAACACGCCATATTCTTTCTTACCCCTAGTGAAAACTAATGACTGAACTGGATGACGGGTCAAGTCAATACTGTAAATGTCATTTTGGAGACGTTGCTTCCAATTTTGTGGGACTTTTACCCGACATTGAGATGAAATGACATCTCAAGCCCTGTCGCCCAATGAAACCAATAGGGTTTATAAGAATGGACGGCCTGATTCACATCGATTTGCCTGGGCAGGCTTAGATCCTCTAAGTAGTTTACCAGTACTCGTGTGTGGGTCGGATTCAGCTCTGCGTTAAAGCACCATGCAGCCCATATATTTCTCCAAGCCCCGATGGGCGGGGGCCGGCAGATGTATTGGTGCATTGTCATGAAAACGTTTTAGTCGGGGACACTGATACGTTCTCCGACTAAAAAAGAACATAAAGGAATACTGTGAAATGAGACTCTAAAATGCGTCACGTTAACATTCGGAACAAGACGGAACAGGAGTTCCAGAAAAGCATACCCTTTTTGGATGCCCATGACGAGTAACTCGGTTTGCACCAAACAAAGACTCTGGAATGATTATAATGTCCACCAAGTTCACCATCAAGTGACTCAATGATCTGAGGGCTCATATAAGTACAAAAGCAAACAAAGTTTACGCAACAAAGCACGGCATATGACCAGAGTTGCCACGATGTTAACGAAATACATGAATTAATTATAATATAATAATAATAAATTAATAATAATAATGATAATAATAATAATACCTATAATTGTTTTCAAAGAAAGCAGTTGTCCCCAATCAGCCAGCCTGAATGTTTTAAGACATGACCTTTAAAATGAGATCAAGGCCATCCAGACTTATTCAATGCATTGGCCTGTAGCAATGATAGATCTATGCAAGTTTGATGAGAATCCCCCTAAGATACTTTGCAAACAAGCCTACCGTGACTGAAATTTGACAAGTTTAGTCCCAAACTGACCTTGAAAAGTTCATGGTCTCCAAATCTGAATCAACTCTTTATCTATTCCAGTGCTATGCCTTTCTGATGGGAATCTATCCAACGTTTCCTGCGATAACGCGCACTCATGTAGGATTTGACTGAAATTTAATGATTTTAATCCTTTGCTGACCTTACAAATAAGGTCAAGATCACAAACCTATTCAACTATTTGACTTGTCACAGTGATGTATACAAACAAGTCTGGAAAGAATCTTCCAAAAGGTTCCTGATATAAAATACACACACACACACACACTTAATTTGGCTTAAATTTGCCCTGTGGTGACCTTGAAAATGAGATTAATGTCACTAAACTCTAATCAGCTCTTAAGCATATTTCAATGAAGTGTCACTGCAAGTTTAATGAAAATCCTTCAACAGATACATACAAGATTAATTAGGCTGAAGTTTGCCCATTTTAATCCCATGGTGACCTTGAAAAAAAAAGTCAATGTAAACAAAATTTGATCACCTCCTACGCTAATTCCAATGATATATTCCTGCAAGTTTGATGAAAATCCGCTAACCCGTTCAAGAGTTAATGTGCGCACAAGAAATTGTCACGTCCACGCTAACGCCAACGAGATACACACCGACAACAGTAGGGTCACATAATATAAAATAGACACCTCTTTCCTAAAATTGGAAATAGACTTGTCCAAACTGTGAGGGAACGGGCCTCCGTGGCCTAGTGGTTAAGAGCGCTGACTCTTGATCATTAGGTCTCTCACCGCTGTGGTTCGAGCCTCGCTCGGGTCACATGTGAGACGCCAAGTTCTGCAACGGAAGGTCAGGTGGTTTTTCTCCGGGTACTCCGGTTTTCGCCCACCTCTGATTAACGATCGGCTCGATATGAGTGAAATAATATTGAAAGGGCCGTAAAACCAAAACAAAACAAAAACAACAACAAAAAAAAAAAAAACTGTGAGGGGACATCAAACCGACCAGGTTTGGAGAATCTTTAATATGCGCCGAATAAAGGAAGCGGCTGAATGAATCCGTATGTACACAGAAAAAAATTGTTTGGCATACAGTGTTTCCGATTATGAGCCGAGGCAGAGCATTTCCTATAAGATCGCCTGTACGTCCAGCGAAGCAGGCGGACAGCGAAGACTCTGACCAGACTGTGTGTATGCACAGGCTGTTCAGTCTTCTCTGGGCGCACATACAATATTATAGGAAATGCTGTGCCCCGGCTCATATCGCTCTTGCAGGTCATGCAAACAAACTGTGTTCCAGTCATGTAAAAATTCTTGTTTTTCCCGAGATCTACATTGGGATGGACGCGTGAGGGTGGAAATGAATGTGTCGTCATGAACTTATCGGCAACACTTTGTCATGCAGAACGGATCATTAGCGTATTTGCGATCAGCGAAGACTCAGATGATCCTGCGCACCCATGCTGTCTCGTCAGTGTTCAATGTTCGCACACCAGAAAGAGCAAAAGCGCTGCCCTCATAAGAGGCTGTGCTTCACCTTTATGTTTTGACTTTACCACGGGTGGTAATCAGGGGAACTAGCTCGAAAATGAGTCAACGGAAATTTGTTCCCTCGACACATCCGGGAACTCTCGAGCTAGCTCCATCACCAAGAAACTCGCAAACAAAGGTAGGTCTCGACGAGTTTTATCACCGTTTTTTTTCTTTGTAAGCTATTTATAAAAAAATCCGGCAATGCAGTTCCACATAGAAATGATTTAACTTTGTACCCCGCTAGAATTTGCCATGGAAATTTGCAGCGCTGGAGTATGAATGAAACCAAACTTTTTATCACGGACCTGAAAAATTGTCAATTTATGTCATTACGGAGATTTTGGCCGACAATTTTTCATTTTCCGTCAAAAGTACGCCCTTCACACCCACAGAAACAACATCCCTGGTGAAATGAAACATGGAAAGTTTGAAATAAGTAAAAAACATTTGGCCGTGATTACGTAACTTGCGACTTGTGACGAAATTACTGTCCGAGCTAGTCTTCTCGACAAGGAGCTAGTTCACTCGACATGGAGATAGTCCCCTCAAAGAAAAAAAAGAAAAAGAAACATTCATCAGATGACTCGGGCCTGATTCGATGTCTTTCTATGGTCCTATCCAGTTTATCCAACTGGTTTCTTTACCTCTGGCTAGTTGGCCTGGTGGTTAAGATTTGACTTTTGAGGAGGAGTTTGAAGTGTATCATAATTTCTTTGAAACATTTATAGTACCAGATGAACATGTGTTCTGAGATACACTGCTTAGTAATGACTTGCATGGGTCTCCTGTGTTGGTATTTTTGACACCCATATTTGCTTATACAATTCTATGATCGGATTCTGTGCGGGTTGAAGAAATCTTGATTATGTTGTATGAAGACATGCCTCCTCTACGCCCACAGACTATGTGCACACCCATATGCAATGGCACAACAAAGTCTATTTTACCAAGTGTTGAGTGAGTGAGTGTTTATTTGTTTGTACCGGAGCCATACGGCCCAGTCAACACTATTTTAGGCCATTTTTGAGCCGGTCAGTTTCCCTATCCACACTCATTCTGGGCAGCCTTATACGTAAGCGGTTAACCAGTACAATGCACTTTCTTTCGCAAGAAACTGACAACTGCCCTTCTTGAATTAGCGGAAGGGGAAAGCATGACCGTAGGAAAGATTCCATGATCAATCGTCACAAGAGAATGTTGCCAACCCCGGCAGGTATCGAATCCGCGTCCTCCTCATCACCAGTCAGACGCGCATCAGACTGAGCTACCGAGGCCGGTGAGTGAGTGTTCTCGAGTTTTACGTCCTACCAACAGCTACGGTCATACGGAGATGAAACATCTGTATAAAGACTCATCCGAATGTCTGGAGAAATCCGGGGTCGAACCCACGACCACTGATTTATGAGGCGAGTAGCTTATACACTACACAACGGAGGCTTCTAACAAAGTGTTGAAATAGCCTTTACATATGCTGTTTAAGGGCTATTTTAGCAAGTAAACCTATAACATATTCAGGATTTCTGTATTCAATCTTTGTTTTGAGGAGGACAAGCCTTGTAATGGAATAATATATAAAAATGTATGCAGCTGCATGCCTTTTGCCTATTTTACATGTTTAAGGAAAGTATTTTCAAATTTGCTTTTGAATTTCTATTAAGTTTACAATAGACTGGGGTAGACCATGGCTGGGTGGGGGTACAATAGTGTGGGGTAGACCGAGCCAGGGGTGGGGTCAAGGTTTTATTTTCCATACTCATAGGTGGGGGTCATAGGTTGACACTTCACATGATAGGGGGAGGGGTCAGATAATGTTTTTAAACGCGAAAAAAAAATCACCCAGCCCCTCCGGCTGGTAAATAATGACTGTTCCTTAACCCTTCTCTTGCTGAATATTCAGTTTAGCCACACCCATTTCTGACTTTGAAACAGTCAGATTACTTGATGTAATTTATTCCTAAAAATTCATAAATTGAATGTCAAACAGTGTAGATCCTGATCAGATGGCTTCTTCAGAAGCCAGAAGCCATCTGATCTGGATCTACACTGTTTGCGAAGGAAAAGGTTGTCGTGAACAGCAGGATAAGTGCTAATACATTGTTATATTGAATATTCGATTTTCTTTCAGATGGTCGCTTTCCAAGGAAAAAGTTCAAAAGGACTATTCCTGTGTAGAAAAAAACACCGGAAGTGCAGCCAAAAAATATATATTACTGTGCTAGAAAAGAAAAGTATATTATAATCGGGCGCCACTTTACTTGTATTCCCTAGATTATTATAGTTATTCGTGAATCATTCGACTAAGTATCATCCCTTAATTTTGAGTATTTTTATCCGATAGATAATCATTACGAAAACATGCCTATATAATTCTGACCCCCTTGAACCCCACTTTTATATAGTAAAACTTAAAAGCATTTATGGGTAGGGGAAACAATAGTTTGTTCGCGGCATCTGGGTCACATGACCAAGATGGTTACCACGCCCATATATGGTAAAACCATTAAAAATCTTCTCTATAACCAGTGGGCTGATTTCAAGAATCTTGGGTATGTAGTACCTAGGACTGCAGCACAACATACTTTGTTTAAACGATGACTTTAGGTTTATCACAAATAATCAGATCACCTGCGGGAACAATATGTGATTATTGAGTAAAACAAAAATCATCAAAAAGATTACCGGTAGGAATCAAATACTTCATTTATTCAATTACTCTTTCACACGACACTGGCATTTGTGTGCATATATATTTTCTTTCTTTTTCCATCCATCCTTCCATCCATCTACCTACCGACCCATCCATCCATCCGTCCGTCTGTCCATCCGCACCAACAAATGTATAGTTAGGTGGCTATGTAAATGGACAGAATCAATGTAAGTCTATGGGATTTATTCGGTTAGACACCGAAAATACTTCTTTCCTGTGGCTAAAAGTAGCCACTAAAGTATCAATCCTGCCAAAAATAGCCACATAAGTATACATCCGTGAGAATGTCCGTCTATATGTTCGTTCGTCCATCCGTCCTCCAATGGACCAATCCATCCAAATACCCACTCATCCCTTTCTGTAGTGTACCCATCCATCCATCCATCAATCAATCATTCCATCCATCCATCGATCCAACATCCATTGATCCGCTCCAAATGGGAGGGGGCGAAGCAACCTGGTGGGCGAAATGACTAAGGGGGCGAAAAGACCAGGCTCTGTTGGCAAAACAACTAGGAGTGCAAAATGGGGGCGAAACGAACAGGGACAAACGACTGGGGGACGCCTTTGGGGCATAGCATCTTGTTACCCAACTAGCCAGAGGTAAAGAAACCAGTTGGACAACCTGGGTGGGACCATAGAAAGACATCGAATCTAATGAATGTTTCTTTTTCTTTTTTTTCTTTGAGGGGACTATCTCCATGTCGAGTGAACTAGCGACTTGTCGAGAAGACTAGCTCGGACAGTAATTTCGTCATAAGTCGCAAGTTACGTAATCACGGCCAAACTTTTTTCGCTTATTTCAAACTTTCCATGTTTCATTTCACCAGGGATGTTGTTTCTGTGGGCGTGAAGGGTGTACTTTTGACGGAAAATGAAAAATCGTCGGCCAAAACCTCCGTAATGACATAAATTGACAATTTTTCAGGTCCGTGATAAAAAGTTTGGTTTCATTCATACTCCAGCGCTGCAAATTTCCATGGCAAATTCTAGCGGGGTACAAAGTTAAATCATTTCTATGTGGAACTGCATTGCCGGATTTTTTTATAAATAGCTTACAAAGAAAAAAACGGTGATAAAACTCTTCGAGACCTACCTTTGTTTACGAGTTTCTTGGTGATGGAGCTAGCTCGAGAGTTCCCGGATGTGTCGAGGGAACAAATTTCCGTTGACTCATTTTCGAGCTAGTTCCCCTGATTACCACCCGTGTTTACGGAGATACGCTGAAGACATTCTTGGATTATTAAAATTCAATTTAGAATTTTATGACATAAACTTTAGTTCGTAATCTCTAAGTGTCCGCCAGATGTTAACTCAAAATGTCAGTAAATATTCTGATTCAAGAAAAGGAGGTGATCGCTCGATTGATTTTCGTTTCATTCCATTTTTATTTATTTATTTATTTATTTTTATTTTTTTTTTAGTCATGCGGTCATCTTGAACGTCAAGTAAGCCTGTCAGTTGAAGTGATGAATGTCACGTACACGTGATGGGCGGTGCTAAGACTTGCTGTAATCAGATTGGCTAAGTCGAACCGCTTGCGTACAACGATTCGTGTTACTAGGTGCAGCATGAAAGGATGCCGTTTTGTTTGAGATATTGTTTTCGAAGGTCACCGCTTTGAGTTTCAAAATGCGATTTGGGGCTAGAAATTTGCAATTAGGTGTAATAAGGTCGTATCGCTATCGGTCCGACATTGGCCCGCTGTTATGTGTAGGCTTGGACTTTACTTGTCGCGGAATGATAGTTATCGTATTTTGCCATAGGTGACCTTGCTAAAGTAGATGAAGACGGGTTTATGTTTATAGTTGGAAGACTGAAGGAGCTCATCAAATATAAAGGTCTTCAGGTAAGTACTTGTATATAGAGGATCTTACATGAGTGCTCATGTATTATTGAATTTATTAAACGAGTTGAGGAAAAGGGATAAAATGCGAGGCTTTGCCGAGCATTTTATCCCTTTTTCTCAACGAGTTTAGTAAATTTAATAATACATGAGCACGAATGCAAGATTCTATTTATCATATGACAGTAAAAGCGTATTTTATTCACGATTGTTTACAAAAATGTCAACATTCCGCCGTTAGTAAACGCGACGTCATTAAGGACGTCGTACATGTAACGGTACGGGACGTATCTAGCTAATTTGCATATTTAATCCACTAGTGGATTATCGAAAATAATACATGACGTTATTACACTCTCAGACGCGACGTCATATGATAAAATGAACTACTTCTCACCTGCTGGCACGTAACAGGGGACCAACGTCGGACCAACAGCGATACACGTTGTATCGCTGTCAGCCCGACAATGGCCCATTATTCTTTGCTTTGTATAATGAACTGCTTCTGTCCCTGCTAGCACATAACACGTAACAGCTGGTCAACGTCGGAACGACAGCGATACGAAACGTTGTATCACTGTCGCCCCGACGTTGGCCCATTATTCTTTGCTGGCTGTGCTTTGGCATTAACCCATTCACCCCTGGGTTTTATAGTAATCTCTTCTATCTCTGAATTTGGATAAGTTCATCTTTTGTAATTTGGGGACAAATTCATTAATAGCAAACAGTGAAAATCTTGATGAGATGCTTCTGTTTCGGTCTGCAGGGTTGAAAGAGTTTGATGATCCCGGTTATTAATGTATATTTTGCAAAGGTAGGCCCATGTTCAATTTTCAGCGATAGTCTGTTCGATGCCTCCCAGCTACTGTCCTAAAAAACCAGGGCCACTTTGCCACGGCAGGCTTAGATCCTCTAAGTGGTTTACCAGTACTCGTATGCGGTCGGTTTCAGCTCTGCAAGGAAGCATCATGCAGCCCATCTATTTCTTCAAGCCCCAATGGGCGGGGCCGTACGGAGAAGATAAATACATGTATATGCATTCAGTCGGGTTTGATTTTATGGCAATAGAGGTCATCAATTGCATGTTGATCCCTTGATAAAGCTAGGACTTAAACTCTATCTAACGAACGAATATATGTTTGTAGTACTTTAGGTTCCAGCAGGCACATGACGTAATTGTGACTGTACAAAGTCATGGCGTTTATGCAACGTCATATCTAACGTTACACCGACGTTGATTTGACGTTGTCTTAGTGACGGGTGCCTGCTGGTGTCTATCTCAGCCAGCAAGAAACACGTCATATCGATGTTTGCCGGTCGTTGGCCCCACAATCTATGTTGGCTAGGTATTTGGTAAATGGAACAAAAATTAAATGCCGTATCAAGCAAATCTCCATCTTAGAACGTGTCCGAAAGAAGAAGCCTGACCGAAAGAAAAAGCTTTAGTATACCGATGTCACTGAGCAGACTGCGTGGCTGCACAGGCTGATATGACTCCTAAGTATATGCATACGCATGTATATTAAAACATGGCCCATTTTAAGAAGTTCAAGCTCTTTTTTTTCTATATTTTTGTCGCACCTGCTTTTAGCATAGCGCAATAAGGGAGTTCAATCTTCCCTCTGTTCGTTTGTCCGTTCGTCAATCCGTCAACATTTGCGACCACCCTAGCGTTCAGCCAGGCCAAGTTTACTACATGCGTGACATGGCTTTTGGCAGATTTCACACTACTGTAATGATCCCAAGTATTGGGACAAATTGGTCTGACAATCAGTGCAGGTCAGCCTGCTCCCTGATCAGGGTCTACACTGCTTGCCAATATATGCGCATAATTTTGTATTATTGCTAGACTAGGTAACACATTTAACCCTTATCTTGCTGAATATTCATTTAAGCCACACCCATTTCTGTCTATCAACCAATCAAATTACTTGATGTAATTTATTGCAACAAATTCATAAACTGAATGCCAAACAGTGTAGATCCTGATCAGGTGGCTTCTTCAGAAGCCACCTGATCTGGATCTACACTGTTTGCAAATATAGGGGTTGTCGTGAACAGCAAGATAAGGGTTAAAAAAAAATAGGAAATTACGGTGAATCTTCATGGTGTCCGAATGTTTAGGATTTTTACGGTAATTTCTGTTTCTAGGTACCACCTGCATTGCTTGAAGATATTTTGCTGCAACACCCGGGCGTGGGAGACGCCGCTGTCCTGGGGCTACCCGATACTGAGGCAGGGGAACTTCCTAAGGCTTTTGTTGTGAGAAAGCCAGGAACAAATGTGGATGCCAAAGAGATTTCCAGCTTTGTAAATGGTAATTTCATTCAACACATGCATGTAAAAGGTGGTTTTTGTTTGTTTGTATTGGAGTTTTACGGCCCAGTCAACACTATTTAGGTCATTTTTGAGCCGGTCAGTTTACTTATCAACACTTTCCTGGGCAGGCTTATACGTAAGCGGTTAACCAGTACAGTGCACATTCTTTCGCCAGAAACTGACAACTGCCCTTCTTGAATCAGCGGAAGGGAGAGAATGACCGTAGAAAAGATTTCATGATCAATCTCCACGAAAGAATGTTGCCGACCCCGGCGGGAGTCGAACCCGCGTCCTCCTGATCACCAGTCAGACGCGCATCCGACTGAGCCACTGAGGCCGGCTTGTAAAAGGTGGTTGCAAGGGATGTGTCAGTCAGTTGACCGTAGGGGACATTGAGTGCTACAGCACATCGTGTTGAAGGCACAGTATATTAAGGGGCATCGGAACAGCTGGGAGATAGTTCTGCCTTTTTTAAAGGGAGGCAACTTTCGGGACTTCCTGTTGTTATGCACTGTTCCACTGAAAAAGGGGTCTACTCTTAGAGGAAAGAATTTTCTCCTGAAGAGTTGACCCCTGTTGACGTGACAAACCAAAATATGTTTGCAAGAGTTGCATCTCCTGAAGGTGTTCCCACTCCTCTTAACCCTTCTCTTGCTGAATATTCATTTTAGCCACACCCATCTCTGACTTTGAACCAATCAGATTACTTGATGTAATTTATTCCTACAAATTCATAAACTGAATGTCAAACAGTGTAGATCCTGATCAGATGGCTTCTTCAGAAGCCATCTGATCTTGATCTACACTGTTTGCAAAGATACATGTAGGGGTTGTCGTGAACAGCAAGATAAGGGTTAAAGACTTTACCTTACCGTGTCTGTGTGCTGTCTTTAACCTCAATGAAGTAAACCAAAACCCATTCACTGCCGAGTGAACATTGGGAGCTCTTCAGTTACTGGCACATACTGGCACAAGAATGCAATCTGATCAGGATCTACCCTGACATGCATCTTGTGAATTGAATGAATACATATGAAGTAAGTTTGATTGGTGGATTGTTAGAATGGGTATGGCTAAATTAATTTATTCAGCAGGATAAAGGTCAAACATTCAGATAGGTTCATATAATTCAGAGAGAGTGGCCCCTTACATGATGCTGAGGGGTGGGTTTGAAAAATTTGACCATCTACTTCAGAGAGAGTGACCCTTCACATGAGGCTGAGGGGTGGGGTTGATTTTATTGACTATAATATGTTTCAGAGGGAGTGGCCCCTCACATGAGACTGAGGTGCGGTGTTGACCTTATTGCCTACATGTGTACATGTATTTATGTTTCAGAGAGAGTGACCCTTCACTTGAAGCTGAAGTGTGGAGTTGATTTAATAAACTATTGACAATATATCTATTTCAAAGAGTGGCCCCTCGTACAAGGCTGAGGGAGGGACGGGGTTGGTTAGTGACTATATCTAGATATATATTTAAGGATTAAACATTCAGATAGGTTCATATAATTCAGAGAGAATGGCCCCTTTCATGATGCTGAGGGGTGGGTTTGATTGTATTGACTCTCTGCTTCAGAGTGACCTCTAACGTGCGGCTGAGGGACGGGTTGATTTAACTGACTATCACACGTTTCAGAGGGTGTGGCCCCTCACATGAGGCTGAAGGGCGGGGTTGATTTTATTGCCTACATGTATATATATGTTTCAGAGAGAGTAGCCTTTAATATGAGGCTGAGGGGTAGGGTCGATTGTATTGGCTATATATATATGTTTCAGAGAGAGTGGCACCTCACATGAGGCTGAGGGGTGGGGTTGATTTTATCGACGAGATCCCTAAGAACCCAGCGGGTAAAATTCTCCGACAGAAGCTGAAACAAAAAGTCATTGGGGACCAGAACTTCAACGTAACACAGATGTGAACTCAGAATTCACCTGGATACAGAAAATAAACAACTGCCAGGCCACGAGAAAAGGAGCCTTCAATGTCCCCCCACCAGTAAATCATCAGATCATGTAATGGACACCCTCTAAGCCCCACTTAATATAGAGAAAATTGAGGTTTAGGGGTCCATTTATATTCGTTATTTTTATTGCTGGTACATGTATGTAAAAAAAGGCAGTCCATGTAAATGGCTTTATGTAATGAAGATATATGGTTTTTTTCGTTTTTGTGCTCCAAAACATATATAGTAAAATTCCAATATTAAGACCACCCCTGGAGCTGTTCAAAAGTGGTCTTTAAGACCACTTTTGAACAGTCCCAAAGGTGGTCTCCTACTAGAGGTCTCTGGATGTATAAAATATTAGCAATAAGAGCTGAAACCTTATATGCTTTTAAGAGCAGACTTAATTTTAGCCAATCTTAATAGTGGAATTTCACTGTATTGTGTGTATCCTTTTTGAATCACCTCAGCATGTTATTGTTTCTTATTTTTGACCCAAAATAAAGGTATTTATTCGTTAGAACTGCCATATTGAGTATTCTAGAATGTAGATCTTGGTTAGTTGTTAGAATGGTCTCTTTGGATGCTTTACAATATAGTTTCAGTACTCATTAGAATGGCAGTTCTAATGAGCACCCACAGTCTATGGTTTTGAGCACATATTATATTTAGAGCTATCTCAATATGTTAGTGTTTTACCATGTTTATGCCTCATTCATTATGTCAAAACCGGAAAACTTTGAGTCCACTTTAGAACTACAGTCTAACCTGTCTAAAAGACCACTCAAGGGAATGAAGCAATATGGTCTTTGTCCACAGGTGGTCTTTAATAAGAGGGTCAGTTTTGCATAACTGCTCTACATTACGATAACACGCCCGTATGGCATAGTGCATTTTTTCACATCTCCAAAATGGCTACTTTTCTGATTAAAATATGCAATATTTTTCTAATAAATACTACAAACATAGGTTGTGGGTGCTCGTTAGGACCGCCTCATTGAGGCGGTTCTAACGAGTACCCACAACCTATGTCTTGGAGTAAAAATAAGGAAAATAATGTTTACCCCCTTAAACCCCAGTTTTCTCTATATAAAGTGGGGTTTAGGGGGGTGTTCATTTCACGGACTTGTTCACGTGATGACCTCTTTAGAAGACAGGGAATCCTTTGCAGCATTTATGTAGATATACATTGGATAATCACAGTATCACCTGAATGATTCACTGATTAAATCCCCTAAAGTAAAATTATGTCAGGTTTTAATAATGAATCACTAAAAAAATTAATTTGCCTCAGTAAAGGATGTCCACGAACTATTAATTGCCAAATTAAAACTTTAGTCAATGCTAATAAAGCCACAAAGTGGTCTTTGTTCAGAGTAAAAATATGCATTTGGGAAGGATTTTGACTGTCCTCTGGTCCTAGTGCACAGGTGGTCTCTGTTGACAGGTGCATTATATCGTCTGCTGAGTGCAATAACGGTGTAACTGACATTTTGGCCAAAATAGTTTTTTTGCATAAATGGGTGCCTTAGGACTTGACACATTTGGTAAATAAGTTCTACAACTGGATTCTGCCTCAATCATGATTTATTTCAGCATTTTGGATTTTTTTTGTCAGTTACACCGTTTTTGCTCTGACTTTTAGAAAAAAAGTTAGCGCAAAAACAGTGTAAGTGCACTTACACCATTTTTTGCGCAAAGTTTTTTTATACCTCAAAAATATTGAATCCTGCTGCTTGATATTTCAGAATAAGCATGTAAGTACCATGCAGAATGTATAAAATGTGACCTATTATCTACCGAGTGGCTTTAATTTACTGCTTTACCATGTAAAAGGCAAAGAAATAAGGTTTGTACACCTACACCATTTTAGCGCTGGATGCACTTACACCATTTTTGCACCAAAAAAGTTGAAAAAAACACTTGGCGCAGAAATGATGTATCAATCCTTAAATGCTAAATATTTCTTTTCAAAAGTCATTTATTCAACAATAAACATCACACACAAATGAAAGAAATTGCCATGAAGTTAAGAAACCAGCTTATAGTATGGTTTTCTATGCCATTCTTTAATAAAACAGTTTTTTGTCTCTCCTGAAAAGTTGCCATTTTGCACTTACAACGTTATTGCACTCAGCAGACGATATATTCTATTTGGATGGGAGGAATTGGAAGTGGTCTGTGTAGACAGGTGGTCTTTGTTCACAGGTGGTCTTTAAGACATGTTTGACTGTACATGTATCTCAATGAGGCTGTTCTAACAAGCACCCAGAAATCAATGTTTTGGAGTACAAAAAGAGAAAATATTTGATACTCTTGAAAACCTAATCTCCTGCGTGTAATCACCACGAAAACACGCCTATATAATTTTGACCCCTTGAACCCCACATTCATATAGTATAACTGGGGTTTACAGTGGTAAACCATCTTTTTCTTATTTTCGCTCTTAAATATAAATTGTGGGAACTCGTTAGAACCGCCTAACGAGTAAAGAGTACCCACAATCTATATTTTGAGCAGAAATAAGAAAAATATCACAATTTTTCATCTTAAAAATTTCTTTTTTTTTTTCGGCGGCAAAGTTTACAATGTATTTGTATAGGCGTGTTTTCATAATGCATTTGTTACTCTTGAAAACCTTATCCCCTGTATGTAATGTAGGGTTTACAAGAGAATTCAGGTGTAAATGTATATTGTTAAACTATTACAGTCGAACTTCAATCGCTCGAACACCTTTGGGACCTCGAAAAACTGTTCGAGACAGGGGTAGTTCGAGCCACTGAGGTTACTGTCAGGAGGCATAACGAGATACTTTTAGACATTTTTTCGGTGTTCTATAATGGAAATGTATGCTGTGTGTACTCATTAGAATCGCCTCATCGAGGGGATTCTAATGGGTACACACAGCATACATTTGCAAGATATAAGGCTAAAATCTCCTTAATTTTGCCCCCATATTTCTTATGTAGAGGATTTCGGTAGGGGCTCAAGAATGGGTTCGACGCATCCATGGTAAACGAGCCATCGGTGTTCGAGCCATCGAAGTTCTACTGTACTTCTAGTCTTCTTTTGCCTGATTCTCCTTTTCTATCTTCTTCTTCTTCCTATTCTTCTTCTTACTTGCCCTATGCACATATCTCATCACAAAAACAGGCCTATATAATTTTGACCCGCTTAAACCCCGTATTTATATTGTAAAACTGGGGCCAGTTGTTCAAAACTAACGAAGTCGTTAGTTAACGTATCGTTAAAACTTTGATCATTAAATATGACAAATATGCTGAAATTTTTGCTGAAAAACTGTGAGCAGCTTTTGCGGATGCAAAAGCTGCTCACATTTTTTCAGCAAAAATAACAAAATTTTTGATACTGTACTTGCTAGAAGAGTTAACAATATGACAACTAACGAGCTCGTTAAGCTAACTATGCTTTGAACAACTGGCCCCTGGAGTTTACAGGGGTATACATTTTTCTTCTTATTTCTGTTAAAAAAGTAGATTGTGGGTACTAGTTAGAACTGCAATCTATGTTTTGAGCAGAAATATATAAAATGTCAGATTTTAACATCTGAAAATTTCCATTTTTTTTTGCAGAAAAATGTTCAATATACTAAAATAGGAGTGGTTTCGTAATGTGCAGTTTTTAGCAAAAGTGTTCTAATCCTCTGTCTTTAGTCTATTCCAGTTAGTGATAAACTAATACATACTGCAATCTTCCAGGTACCAGCAACAGGGACAGAGGTCTACATGGACTTCAAATTATCTGATTAGACAGCACACATGTGCAGTCCAAGCGTATTCTATATGCTGCAAATCACATTTTTGTGTGAACCTTCCGCATGAGTCATTATCCTTCCCATAACGAAAACACGCCTGTTCAAATACATTGCCAATTGTTTTGGCCAAAAATTAGAAATTTTAAGATGAAAAATTTTGATACTTTTCCTTATTTCTGCTCAAAACATAGATTGCGGGGACTCGATAGAACCGCCTCGACAAGGCGGTTCTATCAAGTACCCACAATCTATGTTTTTGAGCAGAAAAAAGAAAAATAATGTATACCCCCTTAAACCCCAGCCTTTTACTACATAAAAGTGGAGTATGAGGGGGTCAAAATTATATAGGTGTGTTCTCGTAATGCAGTTCAAAAATCCTTCCAGTTTACAATATATTATTGTTGAATATATATATTTTCGTTATTATACACATGTATATTGACATATTTTTGATGAGAACATTACTAAACATTCAGTTCATTGCTTGTTACATGTTTATTCCCCCCGGTTTTTATTGCCAATACTTGACTGCAATAAAAAGTGCCTTTTTGCATGCCCTTTTGTCATGTGTGCAGTGTTTCAATCATTTTCAGCCTCCCATCACGCAAACATGCCTATATAACTTTGACCCCCTTAAATCCCCTTTCTACATAGAAAAAAACTGGAGTATACAGGGGTTAACAAACATATGAGGGTTTTTATCTGGTAAATTCCATGTTTTGGTGATTAAATGTCACCAATACATTTGAAGAGGCATGTTGTTGTAATGTTACCCTAGTTAACAAGAGGAGTAAGGGGGCAGGTTTGAACACTGGATCACAAGTCAGCATGTCCGTACCATTTTTATTGGTACTACATGTAGGCATCCGGTTTTCCGTCCCTCTGTCCATTTGTCCGATTGTCCCTCCGTTTGTGAAGGCGTCAACATTTGCGACCACCTTACCATTTACCCTAATGTTCAAAGTTATTTCTCAAGAACTATAAGAGCTTCATTAATGATACTTGGTAAATCTTGCATTTGGAGATGGAAACTTCAATGCAAGCATCCATATTTGACACTGACCTACATTTTATGGTTCACTGAATTTGTAAAATATTGCAATCACCATAATGGTTAAGTTCATTTCTCGAGAACTATTAGAGCTCCATTAATGATACTTAGTACAAGCTTGCATTTAAGAATGGCAACATTTATGCAAGCATCTATGTTTGACCTTGGCCTAGATGTCATGGTTCGGTGACTTTGCCCCCCCACAAGCGCGACATAGCCTTCGGCGGAATTCTTGTTGTTCCTTGGCGAGCACTAATGTTCGTTTTTAAATTGTCCCATAAGAGTCGTTAATCCTTAAGATGCCATCCAAAACTGCGTATGAAAATGTTGACTGTTTGTCGTCTGATAAGTCTTCTTGCAAACATTTCCAACGTATTCCTGCATACAGGCAAACAGTGTTGACTCTGATCACACTGCTCCTCTATACTTGCAGCAATTATGTTTAAAGTAACCAGCAGACAACAAGGCATATTACAGTTGTTGTGATTTGCATCTTAAGGGTTGAAATAATGGTCTACCCACCTTAGCTAGGAGACATTTTCCCCGGGCGTCTGTCTGTATGTATGTCTGTCTGTCTGTCTGTCCGTCTGTCTATCCGCGTGTCAAAATCGTGTCCGCTCTATCAGAGCTATCTTCATGATACTTCGAGGTGATGTAGCGCATATTATGTCGAGGTTACAGTCCACTAAATATTTAAGGAGTTATGCCCCTTTCAAAAATTTGGTGAAATGTTTCGTTTCCGGATAATTCCTCTCCAGTTTTCACAGGATCAAGCTAAAACTTGGTAGATAGTAAGACTGCGAGGTTGTGTAGTGCATATTGTTTCGAGGTTACGATCCATCAAATATTTACAGAGTTATGCCCATTTGAATATTTCTGTCACCGTTTCGTTTCAGGCTAACTTCTCTTACATTTGACATTTGATCAAGCTGAAACTTGAATTTTTCATTTCTGGATAACTCCTACAGTTTTTAAGGGATGAAGCTGAAAATTGGTAGATAGTAAGACAATGAGATGTTGTAGCACATGTTATTTCGAGGTTACGGTCAACCAAATATTTACAGAGTTATGCCACTTTGACATTGTTAACTTTTTGGTTTCCTTATAACTTCTACAGTTTTCAAGTGATCAAGCTGACACTTGGTAGATAGTAAGACTATGAGGTTGTGTAGCGCATATTGGTTCGCGGTTACGGTCCATCAAATATTGACAAAGTTATGCCCCTTTGAATATTTTGGTCAATATTTCATTTCTGGCTTATCTGACATTTTACATTCGATCAAGTTGAAACTTGAAATATAGTTAGACCATGATGTGAAGTGGAGCAGTGAATATTGTTAGGACCCCACTCTGGCCATAACATAATGCTTGTGTCCATGTGTTTGTCACAACTTTACCAAAAAACTCAACCTTGCCATACTCCTTTGACACTTCACACACATACTTGATGATGATGATTTCGTGTTTAACGACGCGGCAACCATCTTTGTGGGTTATAAGCATCAAGCGGTTAATGGTTAAACGGCATGAAGAATTATGAGGATATTAAAAGTACAAAAGACAGTATGATATTTATTAAAATCTGAAACAGTTAAATCTTATGAAAAATTCCACTATCTTTTAAGAATAAAATAATATTATCAACATGTACATTTATTGATATCTTTACAGCCCCATAGAATATTGTGACCATTGAAGTCGCCAACTAATAGATATGGCGATGGAAGTTGTCTCAGCAATGAGTCAAGATGTTAGGGCTCTCACCTCTGTGGTTCTTTGATTATTTGTGTTCACGGAGATGTTACACTGATGAGTTAGGAGGCCTTCATGCGGACTGAACAAATTATTTGTCTAAATCGCGACGGAAGTAAGGGCGAGGATTGTGGCCACGTAAAATCGATTTAAGCCCCCCAGAGGAAATCTTTCCACTGACCTTCCAAGGCGGTTCTTCTGTGGCGATTTATTTATGTTGGTGTTTGTTACTTACTGTGTGTACCACTTGTGTCTTTTTATTTTGGATGGCCATATGGTTATTTGTGGGAAAGTCACTGTCCTTATGGCCTTCCTTTGTTAAGGTTTCCATTATGGTCTGGTCCCTGAATGTTAGTGTTTCTTTCCCTTTGGTGTCTTTGATGAGTGGAGTAAGTTAATTGTATCGATTCCTGATCTTTGTTTTACTTCTACTTTTCATGTAAATATCAATCAGCATCAGACGACCTGCATCGGGGCAGGGAGAAATAGATGGTGCTTCGGCGCAGAGCTGAAACTGGCCACACATCAGTATTGGTAAACCGCTTAGGACTAAACCTGCCCAGGCAAAGTGGTGTGAGTCAGACCGTCCAATGCATATAGGCCTTTTGGTTTCATTGGGCGGCAGGGCTTGAGATGTCATTTCATCTCAATGTCGGATAAAAGTCCCACAAAATTCAAGGCCACGTCTCCAAAGTGATCTAAATAGTGTTGACGCGGACGTTAAACCTCACTTCAAACAAACAGCAAAGTACAAGAACTATAACTCTTGCGTTTAAACTTTTTGAGTTATTTCCCTTGGAAGTTTGTCGGTCATAAAATTGTCCGCTCTTTACCATAGAAACATTCAAGCAATCTTCACGAGTATGAGTGAGTGTTTGAGTTTTACGTCTCACCAACAGCTGAGGTCATACAGAGACGGGACCGCGGTTTAATGACCCGTCCGAAAGTCTGGAAAATCCCGGGATAGATCCTGCGACCCCTGGTTTACAAGGCGATTAGCATTACCACTACACCACAGAGGCTTCCTGCTATCTTCACGAAACTTCATATAAATATCAGTCAACATTAGACTACGGACAGAGCGCAAGGAGTATAACTCTTGCATTTATGCTTTTTGAGTTATTTTCTTGGAAGTTTGTCCTACATAAAATCGAGTCCGCTCTATAGCTTGAAAAGTAGAAGTAAAACAAAGATCAGGAATCGATACAGTTAACACTCCACCCATCAAAGACACCAAAGGGGAAGAAACACAAACATAAAGCGACCAGACCATAATGGAAACCTAAACAAAGGAAGGCCATAAGGACAGTTACTTTCCCACAAAATGGCCAAATGGCCATCCAAAATAAAAAGACACAAGTGATAGATACAGTAAGTAAAAACAACAATATAAATAAACCGCAACAGAAGAACCGCCTTGGAACGTTCAGTGGAAAGAATTTCACTGGGGGGGGGGGGGGGGAGCGGGCTTAAATCGATTTTACATGGCCATAATCCTCGCCCTTACCTCTGTCGCTGTGTACACTAATTTTGTTTAGTCCGCATGAAGGCTTCCTAACTCATCAGTGTAACATCGAGGAAATACAAATAAAAAAACTACAGAGATTAAACAAGGTTGAGGACTCGACAGCATACAACAGAATTGCTGGAGCAAAAGAAAACCAACAGTTAGACTCCGAGGGGCCCGACCAAAGACGGAGCATCAAGCGTCAACCAACATAAAGAATACTGAAATAAAATAAAATTCCATTTATGTTTTTACGCTGGAACCGTCATATAATCTTAAGCCCGACCCACCGGTGTGCAATCAAAGAGGGAAGCAAAGTTGCCAACTGTGATTGGGTTAACCACCATGCATGCAGTCTGTTTTATAACATGTATGTTGTACCCAATCTTTATATATCGACGAACGATTTTACGAAATTGGGTTCTAAAGTCATTACAGTCAAGTATTTTTCTAAATTTATATACTAAGTCACAATAGAATTCGGGTTCCGATAGGCCTTGTTGCAGAAGTGTTTTGAGTCCCACATTGAATTTTGAAACCAAATCAGAATGACGTCTATAAAACTTAGCAAAGGCTTTACGTAGCTTATGATACCGATACCCCTGAGTAAGAAGTTTAGCGTTTAATAACTTATTACGAGTGTTGAAGTCGGATACATGACTAGACACTCTAGCGAATCGAATTAACTGCGAAATATAAACCCCGTACGATGTCGCACGAGGAACATTGCCGTCCAAAAAAGGAAAATTTACAATAATTTACAATCTCGAAATAAAAACCATCACATTTATCATAAATTTTGCAAGAAACAAATCCATCTACAATAGATAAATGTAAATCCAAAACGGGGGCCTCGGTATCAGAGGATTTTGCCTTGTTTAACTGAAGTTCTAGGGGATACATCTGACTGATCAAACCATCAAAGTAAGTATTATCAATATTTAATAAATCATCTACATATATAGAAGTACGAGGACTGTTCAAATATGAATGCAAGTAGAACGTTTTCTCATGCACTGATGCGAAAATCACGTGAAAATAAATATCACAGCGTAGAAAAACATTTTACCTATACATTGATACCAAACCTGTTAAAATCCGTCCACTCTAGCCATGTATATCGTTCGATAAACACTGTCTGCTCTTGTATACTAATACAAAACATGGATGGAAGAAAGTCAAGAGTACGCCGTTGAAATACGGTCCTATATTAAGAATCGTTGTATTCTTGGTATACGGTGCAAAGACATTTTTGATGAAATATGTTCAGTTTATGGGCATAATGAAATGTCTTTTCCGACAGTTTTTCGTTGGTGTAAGAAATTCAGCTGTGGACTAGGCTCAATAGAAGATGCACCACATGATCGTCGGCCGAAAAGAGCAACATCTGCCAAGATGGTTGCTAGAGTGAAAGAAATAGTTGCTACCAATGCACGATACACCACTAGGCAAATAGCTAGTATTGTTGACATCTCATTAGGAGCAGCTCATACAATTCTGAAACGGGATTTGAAAATGAGTAAGATCTGTTCTAGATGGATTCCCCATCTGTTGACAGATGAGCAGAAAAAGACACGCGTTCAGTGCGCCAAGAAGTTGCTTAAAAAGTTTCCAAATTACAATCACAGGTGACGAGACATGGGTTCACTTTTTTGTGCCAAAACGAAAGATGCAGAACAAAATATGGGCAACAAAGTATTGCAAAAGACCATGCATTGCAAAGCGGACCATGAGCGTCAAGAAGTGAGTATGCCATATTCTTTTCAAATCAGGGCCCTGCTATTCAGATTGTTGTGCATAAAGACAAATCTGTAAATGCGAAGTTTTACAAGAATACAGTTCTTCGATAATTGAAGAAATATTTCAAAGAACGAAGACCCGCAACTGGTTTGGCCAATGTCAGATTGCTACATGGCAATGCGTCATCGCACAAGGCTTTCATTGTGCAAGACTATCTGAAGCAGGAAAACGTTGAGCTCCCTCACCCCCCCCCCCCCCCCCCCCCCGTATTCCCCTGACCTTGCCCCGTGTGACTTCTTTTGTTCCCGCGGCTGAAAAAATACATTTCTGGTCGAAAATGTGTACAGCGCAAACACCTCGGTTCTGCAATATTCCAGTGCCTTCATAGTATACCTCGAAAAGACTACCAAAATGCATTCAATGATTGGATCAGAAGACTGAAAGTTTGAATATTTGTTAAAGGGGAATACTTTTAGGGGACAAAATAAATTTTTCATCGAAATCTATCACGGAATCATTTTTATGTGCTTAGTTGCATTCATATTTGAACAGTCCTCGTAGAACTAAAAGCTTCAATAATTTCAGATTAGTTATTAATGGAAAGCGACAACATGAAGTCTCTTTCATAAGAATAGAATAACAGATCAGCCACAAGAGGTGCGCAATTCGTACCAATCGGAATACACACAATTTGTCTAAATAACTTAGTACCGAAACTAATATAAATATTGTCAAGTAGAAAGGTGAGGGCATCACACACTTTTTGACATGACCAAAGGGTATAATTCTTATGCTCTTTAGAAGTGAAAAATGCATTTCTGACATTACATGCAAGATAGAGAGAATCTTCTCTGTGAAAAGCCCATTCAATTAAATCATTAAGCTTTTCTTTTATAAGATTATGAGGAAGTGTAGTGTAAAGAGTTGAAAAATCGTAAGTAGACAGACTTGAAAAATCCACGTAAAATCGATTTAAGCCCCCCAGTGGAAATCTTCCACTGACCGTTCCAAGGCGGCTCTTCTGTGGCGATTTATTTATGTTGTTGTTTGTTGCTTGCTGTGTGTGTCACTTGTGTCTTTTAGTTTTGGATGGCCAAATGGCCATTTTGTGGGAAAGTAACTGTCCTTATGGCCTTCCTTTGTTAAGGTTTCCATTGTGGTCTGGTCGCTTAATGTTTGTATTTCTTTCCCTTTGGTGTCTTTTATGGGTGGAGTAAGTTAATTGTATCAATTCCTGATCTTTGTTTTACTTCTACTTTGAAGCACGAAAACGTCTGGATTTCAATTTATTTAAAACCTCATTCGAATTTTTTATAGATCAAAACAGATTTCTTCCTGATCTTTCAAAGACTTGATCACTTTATTTAATCACATGCGTTTTAATAGCAGTAAGACAAGAAGTTAATAATTTAGAAAGTTCCGTGGTAGTGCAAGGGCTAGAATTTGCAATAAACCGTGCTTTATAAGGTTTTTTTAAGACGTTTTGGTAACCAGCATAGCCTAGGAAGCTTGTCTTGGCCTTCTGTAACACACACTGCAAACTTGGTGGCTGAATGACAAATACGTTCATCTACTATAGCTCTCCCTTCAGCTAAAGGCTGAAGTTTATAGGCCTTAGTACCACCAAGTTCCTGCTTAAGCGTGTTAACAAAGTGGAGCCGTCACACAACGACGACGTTGTTAGCGGCCTTGTCTGCAGGGGCCAAAACAAACTTCTTATGAAATTCTTGAATACCTATTTTAAGATGACGTAAAGACGTCTTAGGCTTAGGAGGTAATAAGTTAGTATATTGAGAATAGAAAGAAATGCGTTTTTTCACTAGTTTTAAAATGCTAAGTTTCCAGTCCTTAAGGGCTTTATGCTCAACATACTCTCGCTTACACCATCGATTACCAAATTCATTCAAGGCAGCCGCGATTTCATCTCTACATTTACTGAAATCAATTTTAGAAGGAAACCGATATTTCGGTCCTTTAGAAATTATATTCCTTGCCTAGAATCAGGAATAATTTTCAAGTTGCAAGTAATTACATGACCAGCAGCAGGATAGCAATACATTGAGTTTTTACAATCACATGAATCAGGAGTATTAGTAGCAATATCAAGATCTGAATCAAGTTTATTGAAATTAAAAATGATAGATCTAACAGGCTTGTTATATTTATAGCAAATTATAGGTGTTTCAGTATTCTGAAAATAAGCAGGAATGGAAGAAAGCACCGAGCTCTCACGAAAAATACTGGGCAAATCTATAAAATCCATACCCTTTTTAATGAAGGATAATTTGAAGAAATGGCGTTTATGATTTATTTCAGAATCAATATAAGGACGGAGAGTATGCTGAGTATAGGCTCTAGTTAAGAGAGCCGTATCATATAACTGATTAGAACTATCCTAGAATATTTTCGCCTCGGTGTCCAGAAGACGTAAAACAGAAACGGGTAATGAACTTAGAAATGAAAGCATAGAGTGGCGTCCATGATTTAATAATATAATTGACAGTCACTTCAGTCTAGTATTGTTTCGTTTATAAGCGCGTAATTTACGTTTATAGTTCCCATTTTTCCTGGTGCCGTGAGATCTAGTTCTGCGTTTTCGACATTCCAGGGGCGAGAAAAAATCAAAGGTCGGCATTTTGGAAATATTATCCTCATGATACATGTTGTCATTAAATCCCAGTGGAAAAGGGGTCTGTTAAGATTTAATCCATTTCAGTTCAGCCTCATGCCTTTTGATAATTTTGAATCTAGATGTAGAATTTGCATCGTAATAAAGTGTTTCCACTGCTTGTATAACAATGTTATTTACAGAATGACCTGTACGTCGAAAGTGACGGTACAAGAAAGTGTCAGTTTTCTTAGGCTTAATCATTCTACGATAATGTTCGTTTAATCTAGTTTTAAGCATGTGGTTAGTTTGACCGACGTACTGCATATTACAGTTTGCAGCACGTCATGTAATTAGATAAATTAAATCTGTAGACTGTCATGTCAAATCAGACATGTTAACTACAGAGAAGCGTCTACGGTTTACAGATGAAGTGACGGTAGACGCAGTGCTTAAATGCGAACAACATATGCACTTCTTGGCATTGCCCTTAGAAATACTAGGATACATTCCACTTCTTTTCCGCGGATTAGTATATTTTCAAAGGATTGGTGACTTGAGAGGAGATAGTCTAATACGAAGATTATTTTAAATTATTGGCATTGCCTGCTCCATTGAGATTAACTGAAGTTACAGAAGACAAATTTAAGGGTCTGACCATACCGAAGGCAACATAATATTAAAGTTCTTAACAGAATGGGGAATCCGTACAGAAGAAGCAGAGTGTAAGCTAAGAGGTGATATTGATACTCATGTGGGCTTATAATGTTTTGATACCGTCAAAACTAAAGCGATCTTCATACGGTCATTAAGTAAAACAGCATATACAATTACTGAAGATAATTCCCTCGAACAGAAGGAAGGTACAACAAAAGCCCACAAAACATCTTTGTCTACTTAAAGTCCAGGGATGTCAAACAAGACACCGTTCAAGATATCGCTATGAAACATATGAATATCATTCAGCAGTGGACAACGTGCAAAGCGCAATAACTATAACTGTTGTATTTATACTTTTTGAGTTATTTCCCCTGGAAATCTGTCCGTCACAAAATTGTATCCGTTGTATAACTTGAAAGCCTTTCAAGATATCTTCATGGAACTTCATATAAATATCAATCCGCAGTACACGACATGCAAAGAGCAAGAACCATAAATCTTGCATTTATACTTTTCGAGATATTAGCTTTAGAAATTCGTGGCTTGAAGAAATAGATGGACTGCATGATGCTTCCATGCAGAGCTGAAACTGACCGCACACGAGCACTGGTAAACCGCTTAGAGGATCTAAGCTTGCCTAGGCATAGCGGTGCGAGTCGGTCCGTCTATGCTTATAACCCTTTTGGTTTCATTGGGCGACAGGGCTTGAGACGTCATTTCATTTCAAAGTCGGGTAAAAGTCCCACAAAATTGAAAGCAACGTCTCCAAAATGACATATACAGTATTGACGGGGACGTTAAACCTCAAATCAACCAACCAACTTGAACTGACGCTTAAAAGTAGTGATGGCAATGATCAGGAATCGATAAACCCAGACGCCAAAGGGAAACAAACATGAAGTGAACATCAACAGCTGTATGACAACAATAGCGCCAAGCAAAAAGGACAGTCACTTTCCCACATAATGGCCGATTGGCTATTCAAAACAAAAATATACACCTTAAAAACACACCTTATAACTTTAACCCCCTTGAACCCAACGTTTATATAGTAAAGCTGGGGTTTACAGGGGTAAACCTTATTTTTCTCATTTCTGCTCTAAAATAGAGTGTGGGTACTCGTTAGAACCGCCTCGTTGGTTCTAGCGAGTAACCACAATCTATAATTTAGAGCGAAATAGGAAAAGTATCACGTTTTTTTTTTCTTTAAACTTTCGTTGTTTTCGTTGGTAATATTATGTTCTGCGCAAAGTGAGAACGGTACAATTCCGGAATTGTCCTTGGGTCAGAGTAGGAATACTTATTTTTTTCCATATTTAATTTATAATTTATTGCTATTATGAATCCCATTATTAAATTATTAAGAATAAATTCTTGAGAAGTTTATTTAACTATTTAAACAATTTGAAAACATAATAAAAACATGCATTTTGAGATCATATTTCGTGTAGTAATTCAACTAGAATGATAAATACGTTAACGCGTTAATAATGTTGCAATAAGGAAGAAGGACGCAAATCATTATTTTTTTTGTTTTGGTTTTACGACCCTTTCAAGATCAATTTACTCATTTCAAGCCAATCGTTAATCAGAGGTGGGCGAAAACTGCAGTCCCTGGAGAAAACCTACCTAACCTTTCTGTTTCAGAACGGCATCTGGCATGACCTTACGAAAGAGTGTCACAGCTTGTTCAAATTAGACCATGGAGCAGCAAATCATTATAAGTTAATGTTGTTTTAATCCAAAGTTTTACCCAACAGTAGGTACAGACGAAAGAACGGATCCAAATCAATGTGCGTGCGTGTGTACGTGCGCGACTTCAATCGGACATCCCTGTATAAAATATCATAACTCTTCTCTAGATCCACGAACTTAGCCACGAAAGACACACACAAGATTGATGGACGGATGTTAGATAACGCGTGCGTAAATGCGTGCGTGTGTGTGCATGCGTGCGAATCAACAATACAGTCTGATCGGTGTGGCCGCCTTTTGCCCTGTGACAATTTTAATAACCTTTCTCTGTTGATTATTTGCACTGACCTCAATTAGGAATGGCCTTAGCCTTTACCCTGCTGTAGGCGACAAGCCCTATCTTTGCAAACAGTGTAGATCCAGATCAGATGGCTTCTAAAGAAGCCATCTGATCAGGATCTACACTATTTGACATTCAGTTTACGAATTTGTAGCAATAAATTACATCAAGTACTTTGATTGGTTGATATAACGAAATGGGTGTGGCTTAGATGAATATTCAGCAGGTTAAAGGTTAGGAAACTTTTCCTATAATGAATTAGAAAGAACAGTTTCATGGTCATGTATTAGGTCCAACCCTTTAAAGACATGCAACGTTATGAAATCTTTTAATGAAATTAAAGGTAACAAAAGTTGTTTTCCGCAGCGCTTCCTCCTTTGCACCAATATGGAGCATTTTTTGTTTTTTTCTAGGAAGTCCTTTTTCGAGACACATCGGTAAACATCAATATATATGGAGTGGGTATAAATTGTCCCGTACATAAACATTTTTAAAAAAATGACTCTGTGCACCCGTAAGTAACGCTTACTATAAGAGACATGAAGGAGGTCTTTAAAATGTTTGTGTTTTCATACTGATTTATTGAAAAGATAATAACCTCTTCGATATTATGCAATAAATTTTAACTTATTTTTATATCACTTTTTTCCCCGAAAACCGGCACCGAATAAAAACATAAAACATTGCACCCTTTCATCGAACAACTCTTAACAGATTTGATTTTTACTTTGTCCAAATAATTCCTAGTAATCGATACGTTAACACCCAATCCCATGCGCAATTCTAGAATTGTACCCGTACAATTCCGGCATTGTAGCGCAAAGTGAGAATTCCTACTTTGCGCAGGGCAATTGCAGAATTGTGCCGATTCCCACTTTGCGCAGAACATTTACAATGCATTTGTATAGGCCTGCTTTCGTAATGAGCGATACACACACTCAAAAGACGAACCGTAACAAAAACAAACCGCGACAGAAGACCGTTTGCTGAGAATGTTTCGTTTAACCTTAAATGTCAGCAACTAGGCCCTAATCAGACGCCGCAAACATTGTGATAACATACCTGTATGGCGTTGTGGGTGCTCGTTAGCATTACAAACACGCCTATACAAATACATTGCCACCTTTATCGCCAAAATAATGAAAATTTTAAGATGAAAAATTGTGACATTTTGTCATTTTTGCTCAAAATATAGATTGTGGGCACTCGTTAGAACCGCCTCATCGAGACGGTTCTAACGAGTATCCACAATCTATATTTTAGAGCAGGAATAAGAAAAATAAGGTATACCCCCGGAAACCCCAGTTTTACTATATAAAATTGGGGTTCAAATGGGTCAAATTTATATAGGCGTGTTTTCGTGATGTGGGTGCTCGTCAGAACCGCCTCATGACTTGGAGTAAAATAAGAAAACTAATGTTTACCCCCTTAAACCACAGTTTTCTCCATATAAAGTGGGGTTTAGGTGTGTGTGTGTGTGGTGGGGGGGGGGGTGTTCATTTCACGGACTTGTTCACGTGAAGTGTACCATTGCATGAGCCCAGTGAAGAGTTTACAGATAGCAAACTTGATTTTTCTATCCAGTTCGGACATCGACGGGACATATACTGCACAGGTAAAAGTTACCTGGCTCAACCAGTCACGTGGACAAAAGCAGCGCCAATTGTTTGTAGTTAGTAATTTTCTGCTCAATAACCCATAAAAACAGTGTAGATTCCGACCAAATGACTTTAAAGGAGCCATCTCACGCCATTGTGTCAATGTCGATTTACCATACCACACATTAACAATATTGGACGTGTCCAGATTCACTAAACAGTAGACAAACTGCCCCGAGGTTATGAAACTTGTCATGCTCAACTCACTTGAGCATGAAATTTAACCTGCTCATAAATTTAAAAAAATGCCAACAAATATTGGTATTTTAAAAATTTGTGAGCCGGATAAATGGCTTCCTGTGCTAAGCTGAGCAGAAAAATTACCTGATTTGTATTTTAATAGATATGAGCATTACAAACATGCTCAGCTGAGGTGAGCATGAAAAATGTTTTATAACCTTGGGACCTGGTCCGTTGACCTCGCCTTATGGTGATCATTACGATAACACACCCGTGCAACATAGTGCATTTTTTCACACTTCCAAAATGGCTACTTTTCTGATGAAAATCTGTGATATTTTTTCTAATTTTTACTCAAAACATAGGTTGTGGTTGCTCGTTAGAACCGCCTCAGTGAGGCGGTTCTAACGAATACCCACAACCTATGTACTGGAGCAGAAATAAGAAAAATAATGTATACCCCACCTAAACCCCAGTTTTCTCTAAATAAAGTTGGGTGTAAGGGTGTGTTCATTTCATGGACATGTTCACGTGATGATCAACCCGAGTTAATAGTGGACTCTTCCATCTTTGAATGTGGACTCATTTATTGTATTAATCCTTATCCCGCTGCATAAATTAATTTAGCCACGCCCATTTACATTCAACCAATCGAATCACTCGATGTGATTAATTCATTTAAATCCGCAAACTAAATGGCAGTGTAGATCCTGATCAGAGACATCTGATCTGGATCTACATTGTTTGCAAAGATAGGGGTTGTCGTGAACGGCAGGATATGGATTCTTCAGAAGCCATCTGATCTGGATTTAGACTGTTTGCAAAGTTAGGGCTTGTCGTGAACAGCAGGATAAGGGGTAAGTCAGTGACTAGCAGGTGGGCAAGTAGTGTAGATTGGGATGATATGGTTTATCTGAAACAACACTGTTTTCACCGGAAAGTATTTATGTACATGCAAAGACAAACTATATCAATGATACACCACAACAGAAGAACCGTCTTGGAACGGCCAGTAAAAATCTTTACTAGGATGTCTACAAATGACCCAAACCAGACCCGAACGCACGGCGGTGAGAGATCTAATGTGCCTCTCACCCACTGGGCATGTTGTGTATGTATGATGAATCGAGCTTAACTGTAAACGTCGAACATGTCCATATAAATTAACCCTCAAGATGTCAAATAACTCTACATCTGAAAATGAAATTCATGTTTGCTCCACCTTCTTGCAAAGTTTTGAAGTAGAAGTAAAACAAAGATCAGGGGCCAGTTGTTCAAAGCATCGTTAGCTTAACGAGCTCGTTAGTGGTCATATTGTTAACTCTTCTAGGAAGTACAATATCGTAAATTTTGGTATTTTTGCTGAAAAAATGTGGGCAGCTTTTGCGGAAGCAAAAGCTGCTCACATTTTTTCAGCAAAAAATATTAGCATATTTGCCATAATAAATGATCAGTCTTAACGATATGTTAACTAACGATGTCGTTAGTTTTGAACAACTGGCCCCAGGAATAGATACAAATAACTTACTCCACCCATAAAAGACACCAAAGGGAAAGAAATACAAACATTAAGCGACAAGACCAAAATGGAAACCTGAACAAAGGAAGGCCATAAGGACAGTTACTTTCCCACAATATGGCCATATGGCCATCCAAAATAAAAAGACAAAAGTGATACACACAGTAAGTAACAATCAACAACATAAATAAATCGCCACAGAAGAGCCGCCTTGAAACCTATTTTTTACATATAGGCAAACAGTGCTGACCCTGATCAGACTTCTGTTCCTAGAGGAGACGTCTGATCTTGGACCACATTGTTTGCAGCAATGCAGCAGACAAATAAAAGCAGACGTCAATTGTCGTGATTGGAATCTTAATGGTTAGTTTCTTTCTTTTTTTCAAACTTCTTAAGGTGACAAAGACAAAAGTCGTCGCTAAAAATCTTTATGAAGCTTGTTTGTGCAACTTGGAATTTTGGCTACCTCCATGTCAAATCATGAAAATTCAATTTTAAATTCTAATGTGGTAAGCGAACGTTTGTATGAGTCATAACACCGATGTGGTTGGTGCGAATTTGTATGATTCTCCACACTAATGTTATAGGCGTCACGGGTGTGAATGCGTATTCGTCATGGGTATGTATGCGTATGCGTCTCAGGCGTGAAAACGTAGGCGTCAAGGGTGGCAATGTGAATGCACTACAGCATCACTGTGATAAGCTGGTATACGTATGATCAATCCGTCAGTTTTTTTCCCGCACAGACGCGTATGAATTTGAACCTGGAAAAACCTGGCGGACATACGCTATATTGTCACCTAGAGTGTCCTTTACAAAAAGGACACTCACGCTGATCGTATAGGGATATTCCACCACTAATGCTAGACTGCTTGTATGAAGATTAAAACAAAATATAAATTTCTTAATGTATTATAATTTACAATTAATTTCAAATAACCATGATGAGATTGGATTTAGCGAAGAATCTGATAGTTCTGAAGAGACAGAAAAATAACAAGCGTTCCTAAGATTGAAATGAAAACTGTCAGGTGGATGAGAAACCAAATCAAAATTGAAAGGGTTAGTGCAAGAAGGGGCCTAAGTCACATTTTTATAATTTCGAGAAAAACGCGAAAAAAAAAACAAACAAAATATTTTGCAAAATTTTCATATTCTTCATACTTGAATTTAAATAAATTCTTCTGATGCGTTATCGTGTCATCTGAAATGGTGCAGAAATCGTATAAATAGTTCTGAGTACATCGCAGATATTCATTTGTTACAATAATGGTTTAGTGCAAGAAGGGGCCTAAGTCCAGGATTTATTGGACTTTGGCACCTTCTTGCACTAAACAAATACAACGAAGTTTTCTCTATTAAAAGCAGAAACTATGTCATTTAGTTGAACATGTATATTTTATCGTATCACGACTCTTTATTAGTTTATTATAACAAAAATCTAAAACAATTGAACAATACATACAATGGAAACTCAAGCTTTATGTGGTAAAACGGACTTAGACCTTCTTACACCAAAGATTCGACATTGGACTTAGGACACTACCAAAACTTTTATGAACCGTCATTTTTAATGCCAGTAAAGAAATAAGGTATAACAAACTATATATCAGATTGTAGGTCTTGATATGATGTATCTGAAAATTATTATATCCCAGATTTTTCTAAAAATGGACTTGGGGCCCCTTCTTGCACAAACCCCTTCAATTCAAAAGATGAAGAATCCCAAAATGGTATAAATAAAAATGGTAGGCAAGTACGAGGTTATGGGAAACTCGATGAGCCTCGCGTAACAAATGGTCGAACATATGAAATGCCCAATGAAAGAGAAACAGAGATATCCTACCTCAGATGAACCAAAATTATTCGCTTGGCGACAGTGGACAAACAAGATTTGGGCCAATAAAGTTTATACTGAAAACGCAGCATTAAAGCAGTAAATACCAGATTCTGCTTTATAAAAGACGGTTCTACTCCCTAGTACTTTAGCTAAAAAGTATGAAAAATGATTGAAAAAGTATTTCCTTATTATTGGAGTAAGTAATTCAGTAAGCCAGTTTTACACTCCATGATATACGGACTGATTACAAAAGTAGCTGAATCAGCATAATTATAGCGCGCGCGCGCTCGCTCGTG
This sequence comes from Lucinisca nassula, assembly GCA_963580285.1. Taxonomy (NCBI): domain Eukaryota; kingdom Metazoa; phylum Mollusca; class Bivalvia; order Lucinida; family Lucinidae; genus Lucinisca; species Lucinisca nassula. The sequence continues at coordinate 130,008,267 of OY757023.1, forward strand.
TGTGTGTGTGTGTGTGTGTGTGTGTGTGTGTGTTCGGGTTTAACGTCGCTTTCAACAATTTTTCAGTCATATCACGACGGTGTCTGGTTGCGACAGGGAGCTCAATGCTCACTTTTATAGTGCTGCCTCACTGAAGTATCGTGTCCCGGACACATTACATGATACCACACCCAGTCACATTATCCTGACACTGGGTCGACCAGTCCTAGCTCTACCCCGTAAATCTGAGTGCCAAGCGAGGAGCAGCTAGTACCATTTTTAACGACTTTGGTATGTCGCGGCCCGGGATCGAACCCGTGACCTCCCGTTCCCCGGAGCGGACACTCTACCAACTGAGATATCGGGGCCGGTTATAATTATAGCGTAGCCTGCCAGTAAAAAAAGGAAAGGTAGTCATTCGATATATAAGAAATCTTCGTTGCTTTCCGTAGACTCACGGAAAAACTACGATCAAGTTGCAGGTTGGGTCGTCAGGCTTTTACTAACCAACGAAAAGGCTTCTTGCATAAAATTGCGGTTGAGTTGGCAATTTCTGCTCAAAATATAGATTGTGGGTACACGTTAGAACTGCCTCTATGAGGCGGGTCTAACGAGTACCCACAATGTATATTTTAGAGCAGAAATAAGAAAAATAAATTTTACCACTGTAAACCCCAGTTTTACTATATAAAAGTGGGCTTCAAGGGGACCAAAATTATACAGGCGTGTTTTCCCTGCCGGCACAAAACAGCGGACTAACGTCGGGCCGATAGCGATACGACGTTGCCACGTCGTATCGCTATCGGTCCGACGTTAGCCCGACATTCTTTGCTGGCTGGGTTCGTGATGCTTGCGATACACACAATAATGTTGACGGGTTTTCTTCTGAAAATGTGAAAAGATTGGGGGAATGTGAAGGAAACAACAAACTTAATCGTCAATTATTGCAGCTCTAGGGTGTGATTTGTTAAGTAGTAAATCACAGTTTGTCGGTCAGGTCACACTCATCAAAACGATGATTTATTAATTCACAAATCCATGCTAGAGCTGATCTATTTCTGAAATAAATACCGGTGTCGGGTCAACGCACTTGCGATGTTACTTAAGCGTGGGAAATACTACTGGGTATGCTCAGGACCTGTTTCAGCCAAGCCATGACACGATCAAAATTTGTCTTTCTCTCTCTCTCTCTCTCTCTCTCTCTCTCTCTCTCTCTCTCTCTCTCTCTCTCTCTCTCTCTGTCTATCTGTCTTGTATATATCGGTATTGCCACACGTTATTCATCTATTTTGCAAGCTATCCATGCTTACTGTTGTCGGAGGCTAAGTTGAAAGTGGCGTCAGTGAACGTTTTTGTTGTTAAGTACTGTTCACTGTTGCCAAAAGGTAACGACGCTTCGTTAACGATTATTATAACGGTACAATCTGTCTTGACAACCAATGAAGGGTGTGATAATGATAACGGTACAACCTGTCAAACCTACCTGTAGTGGTTCACTCTTTTACGTCGCTGTCAACTTATCTTCCGACAACAGTACCGTCAAATATTTTGCAATGTTGCATTATTATTTATGTCTCACTAACATTTAATAAAATACTGATTAAACAAAATAAATAACGCGTAATCTTTTCATTATGTTCCTTGTGACATTACGCAATAACGGACCACCTAGTAGCTTACTGTTCGTTGGCCTGGAGATTTCGAGTACTGGATTGCCTAAAAATCGGTTACCTGTAAAACCTGGGCCGGGCTCATGGGCTGGGCCTGGGCTCGAATTTTTGGGCTCGAATGGAAATAGGTTTATCTGAGGTGAAAAACATTATAAGGTCAATTTTAACTCTCTAGTGTGGGTAATATCAGGTTAGTCTGTGCTCAGAATGTTTACCTTTGAGGTGAAGGCTATTACATCCTGGCCAGGTGTCCCTTGAGGTGCAGTGTCAGAATCAGTTGGCTATTTAATTGCACTGCAGTGCAGGAAAATTCTACAAAATGTGGGGTAGGGTTATTTAAAAAGATAAAGCAGATATCTGTTTGTGTTTCTTCACCTTCTAACCAGAGGCTTTACTAATTGCTTTTTGGACGAGATGTGGTCTGTGCATTGTTTGTTTAACGTCCCCGTCAACACTGTATAGGTATTTTGGAGACGTTGCTTCCAATTTTGTGGGACTTTTACCCGACATCAAGATGCAATGGCATCTCAAGCCCTCCCGCCCAATGAAACCGATTTGCTTTATATGTATGGACGGTCAAACACGCAACACTTTTCCTGGGCAGGCTTAGAACCCCTAAGTGTCTACCAGTACTCATGTGCGGTAGGTTTCAGCTCTGTGTGGAAGCACCATGTAGCCTAATCTATTTATGGCCCTAGCTCATCCGGGCTTGAAGAAATATATGGGCTGCATGATGCTTCCACGCAGAGCTAAATCCGACCCACACACGAGTACTGGTAAACCGCTAAGAGGATCTAAGCCTGCCCAGGAAAAGCGGTATGAGTGTCGGACCGTCCATGCTTATAAAGCTTCAGTGATTGGTTTGATTGGGCGACAGGGCTTGAGATGTCATTTCATCTCAATGTCGGGTAAAAGTCCCACAAAATTGGAAGCAACGTCTCCAAAATGACCTTTACAGTGTTGACGGGGACGGTAAACCCCAAATCAAACAAACAAAAGCCCAATCTATATCTTCAAGCCCTGATGGGCTGGGCTGGGCTGGGAGGCAGCGGGTTACAGACTATGTGAATGCTATATGCTGCAACTAGTGGTACCATTACATGATTTTAAATCTTTGAGACACCCAAGATCTATGTGACCAGCAATTTATAACTCAGCAGGCAATAGACTGATCTCAATCCATTAAATTTTGAAATAAACTTAAAAAACGGGTTCTGTATGATTTTGTTTGATTTGAGGTTTAGCGTCCCCGTCAACACTGTAAAGGTCACTTTGGTGACATTGCTTCCAATTTTGTGGGACTTTTACCCGACATGCAGTCCATATATTTCTTCAAGCCCCTATTGGCGGGGGCCGTCCTGTTCTGTATGAAAATTTGCAACAGTTTGTAGATTTACCCAATCATGAAGTGTCGAACTCTGTGACTTATATGTATCCCTGTGGAATCCAACCTGCTATGGAAAGAGTTTTTGTTTCTCCAAGGCTTGTTGTTTAATGTTTGTTTGTCTGAAAGACTCATATACGGTGGAGTGCCGCTTAATATTAATATTAAGCCCAGCACAAATAAAGACTAAATCTGATATAAAAATTGCAGAGATTTCCCTTATCTTTCTTTGTATTTTCTAAACCAAGTACCCACATTTGGGACTGTTCAAAAGTGACCTTTAAAAGGCCACTTTTGAAAAGTATTAAAGATGGTCTCAATAAAGGAATTTTACAACTGGAGGATAATTCCTGTAGTTTTATAAGCAAATAGACTCTGTTCAGATGCCCATTGTGGTATCTGGTAAGGGTGTACACTGTCCCACTAGACATGCTAGAGGGTCGTTTTTCTCTTAAGAGGTCCAGAGTCTGGACTTAGACTGTTTTCTTTCGTTCTTTAATTCCTGTAGTTCAAGATCCTGTTCACAAGCCGTATTCTGTGACGTCTGATAAGGGTCTACACTGTTAGTGCCCCATTTTGGGACCCTGGCAGTGGATCGGGTCTACACTGTCCGTATACCATTTTGGAACCCCAGACATGTGGCCTCTGATCTGATTCTACACTGTCAGTTTCCCATTTTGGCTCGAGACATGTGGTCTCTGATCGGAGTCTCCAATGTTTGTCTGAGATTGTGTTATCCTGGAACCATAGGTATGTGGCACCTGATCTGGGTCTACACTATTTGTCTGTTTGATTTTGGAACCCTAGACATGCGGCCTCTGCTCTGGGTCTACACTGTCAGTATTCCATTTTGGAACCTTAGACATGTGACCTTGATCTACGTCTTCACTGTTTGTCAGTATCCCATTTTGGAACCCAATACACGTTGTCTCTGATCGGTGTCTACACGGTCAGTATCCCATTTTTGAACCCTAGACATATTTCCTCTGATCTGGGTTGTCACCGTTTGTCAGTATCCCATTTAGAACTTTAGACGTGACTTCTGATCTGGATCTTAACTGTTTGTCAGTACCCCATTTGGAACTCTAGACGTGGCCTCTGATCTGTGTCTTCACTGTTGTCCGTATCGCACCTTGAAACCCTAGACATGTAGCATCTGATCTGAGCCTACACTATTTGTTATTGTCCCATTTTGAAGCTAACCTGCAAGGACCCTTACACGACCACTGAAAGCTCGGATAAGCCTTTACAACTGCGAGTCTGTTCTGAGCTTTTGCTGATCACATAGGTCTTATTGGGGCTCTGGAATCCAGTGTTTCGATGTTGCAATCCAGATTTTAGTAATCCAGGTTTTTGCTGATTGCAACTCAAATCAAGCAGGAAAACAAACTTGGTAATTATAATCTTGACAGGGGCCCATGGGAGCAATTCTCTTTAACAGTTCCACCAACCAGACAACAGACAAAGTTGAAAGGTCAATAACTGACCCTGTTTCACCTATGTCCTTAGTCAAACTCGTTTTCATTCGAGCCCAAAAATTCGAGCCCAGACCCAGCCCATGAGCCCAGCCCAGGTTTTACAGGTAGCCCTAAAAATCCATCCGATAGCCATCGTATGAGATGTCATGACCGCTTTGAATTGCTAAGTCACCAAGCAGATGGTCTTGAACCTAATATATATGAGCCGGGCCATAGCAAATGGAAACAGCTGACGTGTGATAGGCCAGAATTCATGTCATAATGCGCCTCTTTATCATGAAATTCTTCATTGTTCGCACTCTGCATGTCTCGGGAACCACAGAAGACTTTGATCAGACTGCGCATGCGCACTGCGCATGCGCAGTCTGTTCATAGTCTTCACTGGTCGTGGTTTCGACCTGTACCTATTATTGTGTGGCGGCCCATAGTATTGTCGTTCCTAAAATTAATCGTTATTATCTTACCCATTTAAAAATTAGCGTTGATTTAGCAATATTTACTTTAGGAAAATCTTCACCCTTTATATCTGTATGTTTAAGAGGGGTTATTAGGTTATCATCATCAACCAGTCATCACGTGATTTTGTTTACGTCAATTAAAATAATAATACCAAAAATATTGGATAGTAAATATTTATTTTCTGCAAAGTATAAAAAATATATACGCGAGTGGGAATCTTTGCAAGTTCTGTGAAAGAATACTACCAATCAACCCGCGTTGGGATAGACAGTATGTAAAAGATTGTGTCATAGGTAGAAAAGGCTCTTCAAAAATCCAAGGTAAAGTATTTTATATAAATATTCCCGGAATAAAGACAAACAGGATTATTATGCAATCAGTACAAGCACGTTACTACGGAACCCGGGAAGGGACATGATTTTTTTTTATTTTATAAGTTGTGCGCACAAGATAATATCTTGTGCGGACAAAATATTATCTTGTTCGGACAACATATTATCTTGTGCGCACAAGATATTATCTTGTTCGCACAACATAATAAAAATAAAAAATCATGTCCCTTCCCGGGTTCCGTACGTTTCCACACTAAGAAATTTGTGTGTGTGTGTGTGTTCTTATTTTTATAACTGCATTTTTGTAGTCCATCAACACATCAACTTAACATTCCTTTTAATGAAAAGAAAAGAAAAAACAATATATCATCCCGAAACACGCCTATATTAATTTGACCCCACTTAGCCCCACTTCTATAAAGTGAAAATGGGTGTTACAGGTGTAAATCTTATTTTTTGTATTTTTGCTCTAAAATATAGATTGTGAATACTCGTTAGAACCGCCTCGATGAGGCGGTTCTATTGTGTGCCAACGATCTATATTTCGAGCAGCTATATAGAAAAATGTCACAATTTTATATCTTAAAATTTTCATTTTTTTTCGGCGGTAAAATTTACAATGTAAATGCACAGCATTTCTTACAATTTACATGTGCGCCTAGCGAAGAATCCGATAAGCCTGCACATCCATATAATCTGACCAGAGTTTCCCTTGCTGCATGAAGGAGCATTGGGCCATTGGCTATCCTTAAAGCGCACAGCGAAGACTCTGATCAGACTGATATGAGTGCTCGCTGGGCGCACCTGTAAATTGTAGGAAATGCTGTGCCCCGGCCCATATTGTTTTCCTTATTCAATTCCTTATTCAAGCACAAAGGTATTAGATGTGGCAGTTCTCACGAGTAGCCATAATCTATACAGTCGAACTTCAATGGCTCGAACACCTTTGGGACCTCGAAAATCTGTTCGAGACAGGGGTAGTTCGAGCCACTGAGGTTACTGTCAGGAGGCATAACGAGATACTTTTAGACATCTTTTCGGTGTTCTATAATGAAAATGTATGCTGTGTGTACTCATTAGAATCGCCTCATCGAGGCGATTCTAATGAGTACACACAGCATATATTTGCAAGATAAAGGACTAAAATCTCCTTAATTATCCCCACTATTTCTTATGTACAGGATTTCCCTAGGGGCTCAAGAATGGGTTCGACACATCCATGGTAAACGAGCCATCGGTGTTCGAGCCATCGAAGTTCTACTGTATTTGGAATACAGATTGGAAAACGTTAGGGAGAATTCAATCATAGAGCCGTAAAAGATCATTATATCCCACACGGGTTTATTTTGTAAATGGCATACATGCTACATGTATCTTTGATAAGAAACTGAAGACAATTCAAATCAAATATGTTTCAAATTCAATCAGATTCAAATTTCCATTTTTTTTGTATGTACAGAGATACAAAGTCCCCGTCAGCAATATTCAGGTCATTTTCAAGAAGTTGCTTTCAATTTAGTGGCACTTTTCACCGACATTGAGATGAAATGACATCTCAAGCCCTGCCGCCCAACGTACTGTACCACTGAGTCCTGACATACGTTTTCTCCGTTTACTGTAAATTTTTATAATGTAAGAAAGAACAAATACATGTAGATGCATTTGTATCAAAGCGCACTGGTTGCAAAATGGGTGCATGTAAACCAGTGTATTTGGTTTGGGATCATCAAATAAATACGTATAACATTGCACCAGTAACACGCTGAGATCGCTCATCGGAGTCACATGAAAGCTGTACTATTTTCATAAGACAAACTGCCATCTGGCATTTCCACCGTAAGGATTATCGTTTATCTCGGGTCATCCGCTTAACCACACTTTATACAAAGAAAAGTGGGTTTTCACCATGATGTTCATGTTTCATTACGAAAACACGCCTATACAAATACATTGCCACCTTTATCGCCGAAAAAATGAAATTTTTATGATGAAAAATTGTGATATTTTTCTTATTTCTGCTCCAAATATAGATTGTGGGTACTCGTTAGAACCGCCTCGATGAGATTGTGGGCACTCGTTAGACGAGTACCCACAATCTATATATTTGAGCAGAAATAAGAAAAATAAGGTATACCCCCGGAACCCCAGTTTTACTATATAAAAGTCGGGTTCAAGGGGGTCAAAATTATATAGGCGCGTTTTCGTGATGGCCTTATTTTTGCTAAAAAATATACAGTGTGTGTGTTTGAGTTTGCAACTTACGTCAAATGAAGACGGCACCTCGGTTTAAAGACATCCAAGGTCTTGTGAAGCCCAGAATCGACCCAACGACCAGTGATTTGCGAGGGGAGTAGCTTATCCACTCCACCATGGAGGCTTCTAGGGATATGAAAGGAAGGACGCCAATGTTGCGCAGTTGCTTGTTTGAATAGAGGTTTTACGTCCCCGTCAACACTATTTAGGTCGTTTTTGAGATATTGCTCCCATTTTGTGGGCCTTTTACCCGACATTGAGATAAAATGACATTTTATTCTTGCCGCCCATTGAAACCAATAGGGTTTATATGCATGGGAGGCTTTTACTTATCTAATGCAGATATCTGCATTTCAGTTACAGATATCTCGCTAATACATGTGGCTTCTAGAGATATGAAAGGAATGACGACATTGTAGCGCACTTGTTTGTTTGAACTGTGGTTTAACGTCCCCGTCAACACTATTTAGGCCATTTTGGAGACGTTGCGTCCAATTAAGTGGGACTTTTATCCGCCATTGAGAAGGAATGCCATCTCAAGCTTGCCGCTCAATGAAACCAATATGAAAGCTCCATTTTATAACGATTCAAAAGTTATGAACAATTTTATTTGTTCTTTTAAGTAGGTCAAAGGTCAAGGTCATGGTATTTTTTCTTTTAAGTAGGTCAAAGGTCAAGGTCACAGGTCAAAAATGCATGCATGTAAAGCTCTTGTTACAAGGAACCTACATGCCAAATATGAAGGCTGTATCTCAAACGGTTCAAAAGTTATGACCAATGTTATTTTTTTTTCTTTTATGTAGGTCAAGGTCACAGGACGAACGGTTTTGTGAGAATGTAAAGCTCTTGTCACAAGGAACCTACATACAAAATATGAAGGCTGTATCTCAAATGGTTCAAAAGTTATGACCAACATGTTATTTTTTTATTTTAAGTGGTCAAAGGTCGAGGTCACGGTCACAGGGCAAAATCTTTTGCATGAATATAAAGCTTTTGTCACAAGGAACATGCATGCCAAATATGAAGACTGTATCTCAAGCGGTTCAAAAGTTAGGACCAATGTTATTTTTTTTTTCTTTTAAGTAGGTCAAAGGTCAAGATCAAGGTCACAGGTCAATTTTTTGCATGAATGTGAAGCTCTTGTCACAAAGAACCTTCATGCCAAATATGAATACTCTACATCTAACGGTTCAAAAGGTTATGACCAACGTTAAAGGTGTCCACGTACAAACCAACCAACAAACAAATAAACAAACCAACAGACAAACAGACAGGGCAAAAACAAAATATGTCCCCGCTATCGCTGCCTGGGACATAAAAAATGGTGCCTTTCACATCTATAGAAATACGTGTTTTTATGAAAATGATTTTGTTTCTTATTTCTAATACACACATAAATTGTCGGTGCCCGTTAGAACCGCCTCGATCGCCACAATCTATGTTTTTGAGCTGAAATAAGGAATATAATGAATTCCCCTGTAAACCCCACTTTTCTCTATGTAAAGCGGGCTCAGAGGGGTCAGCATATCACGGACTTGTTAACGGCTGCATATAGGCGGCAATAACCCATCCAATCATTATAACAAGCCCGTGTAATCATCATGTTAACAAAGTCCGTAAAATGAATAGCCATCTAAACCCCATTTTATAGAGAAAAAAAAAAATGAAGTGGATGCACATAATTTTGTATATTTATGTTCCAAGACCTAGGTTGTTGGTACTCGTTAGAATCGTCTCAATCAGGCGGTTCTAATGAGCACCCAAAACCTATGTTTTGAGTAGAAATAGGATGTTAAAAATATACAAATTTTCATTTAGAGAAACGAATGAATACAGTATGTGATTATCGTAATGGTGAAGAACCCTGCAAACCCGAGTTTATATAGAGATAATTGGGGTTAACATGGGATTAAGTTATTTTCCATAGTTTTGCCCCCAAAACATAGACAGTGAGTATTCGTTACAACCGCCTCAGTGATGCGGTTCTAACGAGCATCCGCAATAAATTTTTGGACTATAGAAATAAGGGAAATTTACACAAAACTCACTTTAAAATTGAAACACATGTATCTAGATATGAAAGCTGCTCTTTTAGCACACGGGTGTATTGGTTTCATTGGGCAGCTGGGCTTGAGAAGTTTTTGCAAATCAATGTCGGGTAAAAGTCTCACAAAAAGGAAGCAACGTCTCCAAAATGACCTTAACATTGTTGATGGGGAGGTTAAACTTCAATTGTAACAAATTAGCACATTGGGTGTGGAACCGTCATGAAAAAATGTTTTGGGGCAGGTGCTCAGCTAAGCCTTCGCTGGGCACACGTGTCAGAAAATTAAATTTTCGCGGATAAATTTTGACGACTATAATCCTCCACAAGTCTTTTTCCAATATAAGAGGCGTCTTGTTTAATCATCACGTGAACAAGTCCGTGAAATGAACACCCCCTAAAATATGTTCTAAAAATGGTTATCCTTTGGAAGCAAGGAATACCACACAGAACTGGAAAATATGGAGTGTACATGTTTCTGGGCCAGACTAGCTGGTTTCGGCCATTTAGGCCTCATCAGTGACTTCACTTTATACAGCAGAAACTGGGGTTTACGGGGTATACATTGTGTTGCTTAATTTTGCTCCAAGAGAAATGTTGTCAGTACTCAGAGCGGCCTCAATGAGGCGGTTCTTTCGAGCACCAACAACCTACGTATGTAGTGTAAATAAGAGAAAAAAATATCAAGGATGAGATGTGAGAAACGCACTTTTTCGTACGGATGTGTTAACGTAATGTTTATTTATTTATTTATTTATTTATTTTATTTATTTATTTATTTATCTATTGTAAATTTAAAGTCTTGCTGAAGTGGACTTTTCTATCTTTAAATTTAGACATGCCCATTAATTAACCCATTTTGTACTGGAAAACCCGAAACGGGTACCCTGGCAAACAGTGTAGACCCAGATCAGACGCAGCACAACGCGGGGTCTGATCAGGGCATCCACTGTTTGCTAAAAGTTCAGTCATTTTCCAAATCAATTTTGAAGAAAACACAACCCGACACCCCAAAATATTGAAATGGACTCCTGCTCTATATAAGGAGGAAGATTCCATTTGGTACAAAAAGGGTTAAATAACATAACCAAGTATGACATAGTGCTTTCCTTCATAACCCCAAAAAGTTCTTTTTTCTGAAAAAAAATGATATGTCTCTTATTGATGACCGAAACATACATTGTAGACGCTCTTTAGAACAACCTCTATTAGGCGGGTCTACCAAGTTCCCACAACCTATGTGTTGGACTTGAAATAAGAAAAAATGTTTACCCCATAAACCCAAGTTTTCTCTATATAGGGGTGTTCATTTCACGTGAAGCGTAAGTCGGGTTGGGTTGTCCACGAAGATAAGCAACGCGGTCACCCATCCAGGTACTAACCGCTATATTTGTTGCTTAACTTCCTGAATAAGAGCCGACTACATAATAACAAAATAGTCAATAAAAGCATGGAGCCAACATCCCACCTGGATCAGCACTGTTTGCATAAATATACCCGCCTATAAGGTTCAAAGGGTTAAAATCTGTACTTTGACCCTGATCACATGTTGCGATCCGTACCGTCTGATCTATGACTAGACTTCTTGTAAATATCCATATGAAAACAAGCCACTATAATTTTGACCCTCATAAGACCAACTTGTATGCATAAAATCTGGGATTTATAGGGGTATTCATTATTTTTCTTATTTCTGTTCAAGACCAAAAGGCTGTTTCATGCATTTGCGCTCAACGGAGACTAAAATCAGACTGCACACCCACCCAGTTAGAATACAGCCTTATCGGCGCGCATTCTTTCATCATACCACTAAAGCGGTGTCTATTATATGGTTCTAACGAGTACCCACAGTGTACGTTTTGAGCAAAAATAAGGAAATTAATGTTTACCACTGAGAACCCAAATTTTCTCGATATAAAGTGGGGGTTACAGGGAGAGGGTCTGTGTGGGGATTTACATCGCTTGGGATTAACAAAATGTGGGTTAAAATGGCTATCCACAAAGCGCACAGCGAAGTCATGGATTTTACCGCTGAAAAAAATCTTTAGGTGAAGTATAAAAGTGGGATTCACACTGGTCAATACATACGCACAGGCTGCGTAGCGGTCGCATAGGCTTCGTATTTTGGACGCAAAGGCTTCGATGAAAAATGGCGGACGACAGTTCGTTAATGCAGGTAAGAAACTGTTTTTACGTCAATCTAAATGTTGTATAGCGTTGCCCAATACTGACATCTGCCTTACGGACCACTTTATTAACGTGCGGCTTCGTCTGTTGCAAGAAAAAGTTTGAAAAACGGCATATAGAAAAATAGACCCCAAAATAAATTTGGCATTCAACACAGATTCACCTGTAGTTTCACTTTGGCCCGGTCGCCCTATGTAACTACACGTTTTTGGCTGGTGTTCTGGCCGATAAATTGTGAATAATGATAATGAAATCGAAAAGCTAACATGCACATTTCGTCACATCTTTTGCGAAATAGAAAAATCATGATATTTCGCTACAACGAACGTAGCTTCGTTACCTATTACAACGCAGAGGCTGCGAACTAAATTTGAAAGCCCTGAATTATGCAGTATAATAACGAATGGTATTAAATTTATATCGAAAAATGAGCCAACCAGCGTTAGTTGATGATGCTAAAGACATTCTGCATCATTTATACCAAACACATTTCCATCCTCAGCTATGCACATACATTATTATGATTCGAATGCCAAAATATGTCAAGTTACAATTATTTACACTACCGTTCATAAACTTGGTAAGTCTTCGCCAAATCTGTTAAGTATTAAGCCAAATAATATTTGCACTGTATGAATTTCTGTCGTGTTTTTATAACAACGCACGTGGCTTGGGAATTTACGACGTGCAGGTTACAGAGATGGGCAGACGCATTACGAAAACACGCCTATTAAAATACCACTAAAAAGATAAAAACATTCAGATAAAACATCCTGATAGTTTTGATATTTCTGCTCGCCCGGGCCAGGCGGTTCTAACGCGTATCCACAATCTGTGGTTCTGAGAATAAATAAGGAAATATAATAAATGCAGAAAATCTGTCAATGTACACTACCGTTCACAAACTTGGTAAGTCTGTCTTCGTCAAATCTGTTAAAGGAGAAAGGAAAGAGATAATCTGTTACAATAAATAGGTAAACATCAATAAACCCTTTCTTCTACTGAATACTACAGGTTTCTAAGTGGTCTGATAAGGATTTTATCACTGTGTAATCTCCAGCCATTTACTCTGCTAAAGAACTGACCTTGAAAATTCCAATTAACCACAGATATGCCCTGACGTCATCAATGAGGAATCTAGAAGCTTGGTGTGTACTGAATAGGCAGATGTAGCAATGTTGAGGTTTAAAACAGAAGCTTAAAATGGAGCAAAATAAGCAAGAACTGGCCACTCTTTGAGGGGACTTCACTTTAGATATTCAGCCTTATATGTTTGAGTCCAGGGAAACTTGTGATAAGGAATTTAGTGAGGGAAGCAGCAGCTCTGAAGATAGCTATCTTACATGTCAATCACAACAATTGTCGTCTGCATAGTCATCTGCTGCTTTCTTTAAATGTTACATGAACCAATCTAAGTCTATAGTCTGATCTTGGTCCGCACTGTTTGCCTTTAAGCAAAAATATTATTAAAAAAAAAAAAAAAAAAAATAAAGAAAGAAAAAAAAACTTTAAGAAGATACAGCAGACAGTATAAACAGGGGCCATTTTACAATTCAGGTTTTTCTTACGGTTGATTCGTCCGGTTTTCCACCCATGCGCACTCATGAGCACTCTTAAAATGGAGATAGCAGTCTTCATTTTTGATTGGGTGTTTATGGATTTGCCTAAGTGATATAGGAAAATGAAACCGCAACCAAAGTAGCCAAAACTAGCCTTTGGCTCCAGATGAATTCGGCCTAAATTGTTATCCCTAACGAACGGTTGTATGTCAATTCATTATTGGTAGAGAATCCTCTCATGTCACAGCGCATGACTCAGTGGAACCTTTTTGTTTGTGTTGATGTTAACGTCCCCGACAACATCATTCAGGTCATTTTTGAGACATTGTTTCCGAATTTATGGGACTTTTACCCGACACTGAGACGAAATGACATCTCAAACCCTACCGCATATAAAGCATACTTGCAATTGCTAAATATGAATGACCCGTTTACTTTTTGAAAAGACAAATACTAGTTTTTGGGTCGATTATTTATCAATCGTCACAAAGTAAAAAAGTGCAAGTAGCTCTACAGTGCTTAAGTCCACGTGATTATCACTGATTGGTCGGAAATCCAGGGAACTTGTATATAGAAAACAGCAGCGTTTATTTTTCTTCGAAAGAGGTCAGCGTGTTGCGTAATACGGAAATCCATAGATCATGGATTGGGTTTTTCAAACAGTGTATGTCCAGACGCGGCATCTAATCAGGGTCTTCACTGTTTGCTCACATTACATGAATTGAAGGGCCAAACGCAGCGTCTTATCAGGGTCTTCACTTTTTGCTTTAAACAGTAGTTTATGGGTTAAAGGAAGCAGTTTAAATCCATAAGTAAGCATCCAGCCGACAGACTTTCTTAAAAAAGTTAATCTTTGGGCCGTAGCCGTCATAGAGTTATGAAAGGGCCGTAAAGCAAAAACATTTTTTATCTATCTTATCTTATTATATCGAAGAATGATTTCACGAAATGGGTTACTGAAATCATTGCAAGCAAGTATTTTTTTTCTGAATTTATATTCTAAGACACTATGAAATTCAGATTCTGATAGGCTATGTTGAAGGAGACAGTCTGGTTAGCAAAATATTATGATGTAAGGACAGAGATTGAAAACAGATCTGAGATAAAGAAAAGTCTTTTTTTTTCTTCTTTGATCCTACAAAGGCTAGAATTAGCTTATATGTTTACTGTTTAATGAGCAGATGCTTCTATTTTATCGGAAACGAAGACTGGGATCAGACAGTGCAGGCGCGATTAATGAACCTTTGCTGAAGTTTGTAGGAGCAGCATGTATTCGATTGAAGCATTTAAATAGAAGTCGGAGAATCACGAAAACATGCCTATTAAATTCTGACCCCCTTAAATCCAACTTTTATATAGTAAAACTGAGCTTTAAAGGGATATACATTGTTTTCCTTATTTCTCTCAGAAATACAGATTGTGGATACGCGATAAAACCGCCCGGACCAGGCGGTTGTAACAAGTTCCCATACACTATGTCTAGAGCAGAAATATTATAACTATCAGAATGTTTTATCTGAAAGTATTTTTTTTTTATCTTTTTATAGTGGTACTTTAATAGGCGTGTTTTCGTAATGCGTCTTCCCATCTCTGTAACCTGCGAAGCCACGTGCTTTGTAAAAAACACGACAAAAATTCATACAGTGCAAATATTATTTGGCTTAATACTTAACAGATTAGATGAGGACTTGCCGAGTTTATGAATGGTGGTGTTAATAATTGTAAATTGACAGATTTTGTGCATTCGCTTCAAAATGTTATACATGTATTTTCATAGCTGAGACTGAAAATGTTTTCGGTATAAATGATATAGAATGTCTTTAGCATCACCAACTAACGCTGGTTGACTGATTCCGCGACATTAATTTAATAGCATTCGCTATTATTCTACATAATACAGGGCTTTCAAATTTAGTTCGCAGCCTCTGCGTTGTAACAAGTAACGAAGCTACGCGCGTTGTATCGAAATATCAAGATTTTTATTTTTCGCAAAAGATATGACGAAAGTTGCATATTAGCTTTTCGATTTCATTATCGTTATTCACAATTTATCGGCCAGAACACCAGCCAAAAACGTGTAGTTACATAGGGCGACCGGATCAAAGTGAAAATACAGGTGAATCTGTGTTGACTGCCACATTTCTTTTGAGGTCTATTTTTCTATATTCCGTTTTTCAAAATTTTTCTTGCAACAGACAAAGCCGCATATTAATAAAGTGGTCCGTAAGGCAGATGTCAGTATCGGGAAATGCAATACAACAGTTAGTTTAACGTAAAAACAGTTTCTTACCTGCATTGACGAACTGTCATCCGCCATTTTTCATCGAAGCCTATGCGTCCAAAATACGAAGCCTATGCGACCGCTACGCAGCCTGTGCGTATGTATTGACCAGTGTGGGATTGGAGGGGTCAGAATTATACAGACGTATTTTTGTGATGATCAGATCTCGGATGATGCTCAGAGTCTCAGATGTGCCAACATGCCTAAAGATACCTTTATCGCCTGTCGACATTACGGTAACACACCCGTGCGACATAGTGTATTTTTTTCATCTCCAAAATGACTACATTTCGGATGAAAATTTGTGATATTTTTCTTTTTTATTCTGCAAACATAGGTTGTGGGTGCTCGATAGAACCGCCTCATTGAGGCGGTTCTAACGAGTACCAACAACCTATGTATTCCTCATTGAGGCGGTTCTTTACCACAACCTATGTATTGGAGCAGAAATGCGAAAATAAGAAAAATAATGTATACTCCCGTAAACCCCAAGTTTCTCTATATAAAGTGTGATTTACGGGGTGTTCATTTCACGGACTTGGTTACGTGATGGAGGCCTAGATTTAATAAGTAATTACTCACATAGCTTCTTTTATATGTTCATCAATCGTAGCGGTAAAAATGACAATATATATCATTAATTTGTCATTTCACGTTGTTTTAACTCGGGGCAATACTATTCATTGACTGGCCAATGAAATCAGCTGATGTGAACCGGAAGTGGTGTGCATTTAACAAGGAAGTCTGACCACAACCCTGCTATTTCAGTCATCCGCGCATCATTCAATTTGATAAAAGTATACCTAGTCCATTTTTTCATGAACCCATTTTGTACTGGAAACCCCAAAACGGGTAGTTGGCAAACAGTGCAGGCCCAGATTAGACGATCAGGGTCTACACTATTTGCAAAAAGTTCAGTTAGTTTCCAAATAAATCTTGAAGAAAACACAACCTGACAGCCCTTAATTTTGAAATGGACTCCTGCTCTATATAAGGAGGAAAATTCCATTTGGTACAAAAAGGGTTAAAATAAAATGTGGAATTCACGAGTCTTTTTTTTAATTGTCTTATTTCTGATTTAAGACATAGATTGTGAACACTCATTCCGGTGAATATCCATTCGAACTGTCCAATCAAGGTGAATCCACGATATATCGTGCCATCAAATCTCGTATGTTGAATACATCAGAGATGTCACTCGTTCTTCGCATTATGATTTTTGTCAACGCAGTGTTTGATATTCACCCCAAACTCGCCCCACTTTTCTGGACCGGCTAAAAACTTCTAAGCGTTTTACCAGTACTCAAAAGTTCATCGGTTTCTGCTCAAGACAGCTCGATCTATTTCTGCAAGCCCCCGAGGGGCGGGGCACAGGAATGTATGTAAAATAAAACTTGTTCGCGACAAAACAACATATACTCTGTTTCATTTAGCATGGTCAACAGCAGTAACACCTATATGGCAATGGAATATTCCACCTTATAAGTTTGGAGTGGTCCATTTCAGATATAGGGGTGTCAGGTTTGTTTGGTGTAGGTTGTACAAAAAATGAATACTCTTTGAGCAAACGGTGTATACCCAGATTGGACGCCGCGTTTTGCGGCATGTGATCAGGGTCCACACTGTTTGCCAACGTCACAAAAAGGGACGATAGGCATAAATGGGTTAATTATGAAATGTAGTCTACGTGCATTCTATCTCGGCTTATTCTAGAAGGACAGTTGTCACTTTCTGGCGAAATAATTTGCAATGCATTGGTTAACCGCTAATGCATAAGCCTGACCAGGAAAATGTGGTTAAGTACACTGACAGGGTCGATATGACCTTAATAGTTTTAACTTGACGTAATAGTGCCCTAGCCCTTGATATACATCACATCAAAGAGGCAGTCTTAATTTGAAAAATTTTCAGGACATGTATAAACAATCCCGGCCCATCGGTAGTAGATGGGCTGCACGGTGCTTCTACGCAGAGCTGAAACCGACCGCACACGATTACTGGTAAACCGTTTAGAGGATCTAAGCCTACCCAGGCAAGTCGGACTGTCCATGCTTATAAACCCTATTGGTTTCATTGGGCCACAGGGCCTGTGATGTCATTTCATCTCAATGCCATTACACACGCGTGCGACATAGTGCATTTTTAACAACTCCAAAATTGGCTACTTTTCCGATGAAAACCTTTCATATTTTTTCATATTTATTCTGCAAACATAGGTTGTGCTCATTAGAACCGCCTCTATGCTTATGGGTGCTCGTTAGAACCGCCTGACTGAGGCGATTCTAACGAGTACACACAACATATATGATTTTGTTGTAGCAGAAGAAAGAACAAAAAATGTATATCCCCGAAAATCCCAGTTTTTTTCTATATCAAAGAGGATTGAGTGGATGTTCATTTCACGGACTTGTTATAATTTTAACACATCACGTGAACAAGTCCGTGAAAAGAACACCCCTTAAACCAAACTTTATATAGAGAAAACTGGGGTTTAAGGTGGGTATACATTATTTTTCTTATTTCTGCTCGAAGAGATAGCTTGTGGGTACTCGTTAGAACCGCCTCAACGAGGCGGTTCTAATGAGCACCCATAACCTATGTTTGTAGTATAAATAAGAAAAATATCACGGATTTTGCATCTTAAAAGTAGCCATTCTGGAGATGTGAAAAGTGCACTATGTCGCACGCGTGTTTTACCGTAATGTATACCCCCGAAAATCCCAGTTTTCTCTATATCAAGGGGGATTTAGTGGGTGTTTATTTCACGAACTTGCTCACGTGATGGTAATAATAATTATATCAAGTATATAGTCGCTAAAGTTGGCTCTTGGATCTTTATGCAACTTCAACAGTATTAGGCAAACTTTTCTAGCTATGGACAGCCCTCGAGCAATAAAAAAGTAATTTTCTAAAGTGTTGTCCATCACGAAAACACGCCTATATAATTTTGATCGCCTTGAATCCCATTTTTATACAGTAAAACTGGTGTTTACAGGGGTAAGCCGTATTTTTCTTATTTCTGCTCTAAAATATAGATTGTGGGTACTCGTTACAACCGCCTCGACAAGGCGGTTCTAACGAGCTCCCCTAATCTATATTTTGAGCAGAAATAAGAAAAATACCACAATTTTTCATCTTAAAATTTTCGTTTTTTTTTCGGCGGTAAAATTTACAATGCATTTGCATAGGAGAGTTTTCGTAATGGATTTTCTAAAATGTATAGGATTGATCAGTGTTGATGTACTTTGTAGATGTTTCTGCAAATCCGATAAAAAGTCGGCGTAATTGTATGGAGCACTTCCCAAAATTGGCCTTATCGCCCAACAATCAGGACGGGCCGAGCAATATCTGAATTTTCATTGAAAAAAAAAAATGCCCTTTTTGGAAGCCATCACAGAAAATCGCTATGTCACATGGGTGTGTTATCAAAATGTTGCCTAATTTTCCGATTTTCTATGCGTTTACCCCCGGGCTGACTGTCCTATCCTTGAGTCTCGTGATTTACACCGGAAGTGATTCATAAAACCTTTCACTATTTTAGAATATGATTAATTTAATTTAATAACCCTTATCCTCCGTGCTGAACACTCAATGCCAATTTACATTCGCTTAAAATTTTATTTTGTTTGTTTTGGATGATAAAAAATTCTTCAATTAAAGTGCAAAATTACAGTTACGAAATAAGCATGGTATTAATACAAGCAAATAGTTGATAATTGGTGATTGTATGGATAAAATACATCGTTTTCGATATTTGCAGAAGTTAAGGAGGCGTACGGACGGACGGACGAGCTGAGAATTGAAACGGAAGCTTACAATGCATGTTCTGGGAGTCCTGATTTTAGGATTATTTGTTATCTCGGTAGCAGCAAACAGAGGTATGTTAACATTGATCTTGACACATCCAGCCATCACGTTAATAGAGGATCTTACATGAGTGTTCCTGTATTATTGAATTTATTAAACGCGTTGAGGAAAAGGGATAAAATGCGAGGCTTTGCCTCGCATTTTATCCCTTTTCCTCAACGAGTTTAATAAATTCAATAAAACATGAGCACGAATGCAAGATTCTATTTATCATATGACATTTTAACGCATTTTATTCACGATTGTTTGAAAAAATGTCAATATTCCGCCATTAGTAAACGCGACGTCGTTAAGGACGCCGTACATGTAACGTTACGGGACGTATCTAGCTAATTTGCATATTTAATCCACTAGTGGATTATCGAAAATATTACATGGCGTTATTACACTCTCAGACGCGACGTCATATGATAAACAATAATAAAAAGCTAAAAGGTTGTCTTTGGAAAGAAAGAGCACATAATAGAAGAAAAATCGGAGACTCGGTTTTATTGAGTCTCTTCATACACAGCAATATAGTTTGCAAGGCCGCATACGCCTTCTAGCACCGGTTGAAGCGATATTCACTTTTCAAAGTAGGCGATCCCAAAGGAAAAGAAAAAATAATAATAAAAAAAAAATATCATGTGCACTTTGATGAAGCACGGGGAGACTTTTTACGGCCGCCACACGGCACTTAACACTAGCTACAGTGAGGTAAAATAAAACGCTAAAAGGTTGCCCTTGGAAACACAGAACACATAAAAGAACGAAAATCGGAGACTCGGTTTTATTGAGTCTCTTCTTACACAGCAATATCGTTTGCAAATAAAAATCAAAAATGAGTTCCTTTAAGAGCAATGAAAACATTCATAAGAAAGATGATGGGTCATACTACGTAGTTTCGGCTAATAAAGCCTCATCAGTGACCCTGTAAGTCCGCGCCCCCTTGCACCGGCTTAAGCGATATTCTATTTCAAAGTAACCATAGTTAAAGTGCAGGAGATGATTAATATAAGCTTCTAGCTTTTTATCAAATCCTGTACCATATACTTTTATACGATGTATACATGTGAATTGATTTTAAAAAAAAAATAATGTTTAAACCAAAGAAACCAGAACGGGCTCAATGATGCCAGAGGAAAAAAAATACAAGCTGCACTATGGTGAAGCACGGGAAGACAAGACAGTGTAAAGAATACCCATTAAACCCAACTTCCTGTAGAGAAAAGTAGGGTTTACCAAATGCATTTACTCATATTCGTTTGTTTGTGTGTTTGTTTGAGGTTTAACGTCCCCGTCAACACAGTATAGGTCATTTTGGAGACGTTGCTTCCAATTTTGTGGGACTTTTATCCGACATGGAAATGAAATGACATCTCAAGTCCCGTCGCCAAATGAAACCAATAGGGTTTCTTAGCTTGGACGGACCGACTCGCACCGCTTTGACTGGGCAGGCTTAGATCCTCTAAGCGGTTTACCAGTACTCGTGTGCGGGTCGGTTTTAGCTCTGCGTGGAAGCATCATGCAGCCAATCCATTTCTTCAAGCCCCGATGGGCGGGGGCCGCATTTACTTATGTATGTATGTATGTATGTATGTATGTATGTATGTATGTATGTATGTATGTATGTATGTATGTATGTATGTATGTATGTATGTGCCTGCGCGCGCGTTCGGTTTTGTTTTTGTTTGATTTGAAGTTTAACGTACCGAAGTTTAACGTACCCGTCAACCTTTTGGAGACGTTGCTTCCAATTTTGTGGCACTTTTATATGTCATCTCAGGCCCTGTCATCCAATTAAAACAAGTAGGCCTATATGCCTGGAAGGTCCGACTCGCCTCACTTTGCCTGTGCAGGCATTGACCCTGTAAACGTTTTATCAGTACCCATGTGCGGTCGGATTCAGCTCTGCGTTGACGTATCAAATAGCCCAATTATTTTTGTCCAAGTCCCGATGGGCGGGGACCCTTATGAGAACCGTATCAAAACTCTCTTAATAAAAAGGAGCATTCTAGAGCCATTTCTGAAATGCGGTTCGAACATGTATTCGCACTCTATGTTTTGATAACTTAGGAAAATAGTGTATGCTCCTGTTTACCCCGCATACTCTATACAAAGTGAGTGTTTTTACACTGACATGATGAAAATGGTGACATTTTCCTTATCATTCGGCCAACAACATCATGAAAACATGCCTATATAATTTTGACTCCCTCAAACCCCACTTTTATATAGAAAAACGGGTTTACAGGGGTAATCCAGATTTTTCTTATTTCTGCTCTAAAATATGGATTGTGGGCACCCGTTAGAACCGCCTCGATGAGGCGGTTCTAACGAGTACCCACAATCTATATTTTGAGCTGAAATAAGAAAAATATAACCATTTTTCATCTAAAAAGTTCGTTTTTCCGGCGGTAAAGTTTGCAGTGTATTTCTATAGACGCGTCTTCGTAATGAACAAATCGATTCAGCACCAGCCTTGCTCCATGGTTATGAGTCGAAGAATTTTAAGAAAACATACCCTGCTTGACTATTTTCTTAACTTATTTCCTCCCTTGCCCGGCTGATCAGCTAAATCGGTGAAAAACCTTTTGCTTGTGTTTTGAATAAGAATAAAACATGTTACGTTATTCAATTGTCAGTAAGATGAGAGCCAGTCCATATTCATCTTGGGTTAGGGTTAGTTTTCAATTCCTGTACTTCAATCAAATAGTGTAGAAGATGATCAGACGCCGCTTCTTAGGCTTCGGATCTGGGTCCACACTATTTGCAACACCACCACACGGTTTTACAGGTAACCCGTTAACACAATACTCTCACTTCAAACGAATAACGAAAAAAGACCCAAAGGGGCTTATAGAAATATAAGGGCTGCATGATGTTTCCACGCAGAGCTGAATCCGACCCGCACATTAGTACTTGTAAATCGCTTAGAGGATCTAAGCCCGTCCAGGAACCGCGGTGCGAGGCGGACCGTCCATGCTAATAAACCCTATTGGTTTCATTGGGCGACAGGGCTTGAGATGTCATTTCATCTCAATGTCGGGTAAAAGTCCCACAAAATTGGAAGCAACGTCTCCAAAATGACCTTTACAGTGTTGACGGGGACGTTAAATCTCACATCAACCAACCATCAATCAAACGAATAACAGCGAGACTTTAGATAACCCTTTCCTGGATTTCGTACAAATCAGCGATAGTCTTGTGAACATCAGCCAGATAAAGTCAATGCGCTTTGTAAGTGTTGGTCGGCTGCCAAACAGCCGTCCCCAAAAGCTCGTATAACCTATTCCTGTGTGACTTTTCTTTGTTCTAATCACGTAAACGAGAGCAGCTCATACTACAACGTTAAAAGTGGGATTTGCGTTGAGAGACCTTAATAACACACCTGTGTGCTAGAATTGCGCTCTTTTTACCTCTAGACCTAGCAGTGTTAGCTCACCTAGGCCGAAGGCTCCAGAGAAACTTATAGTATGGTCTTCCATCCTTTGTACGTCCGTACGTCGTCCGTCCGTCACCAACGTTGACCAGTTATATGTCTGCATCGCAATCATTTCTCATCTGTAGCATGCCTCTTGTGTGGGGCGGATTGATGGCATAAGCGTTTTATTAAAATCGAATAAAAACGTCGGTTGATATAGCAACCACAAGGTCCCATACAATTGGAAAATGCTTGTCACCACCGTAGCGGCTTTTGTTTTGATCGAATCTTTCATGTAGGCTTTGGATAAAAGCTGAGACGGGTTCGAAACCTGTCTATCATAGACTTACGACCACTTGATTGCAGAAAATGCCTATTTTAACTTGCCTTCAGCTACTTCAGTTTTGTTTATCGGATCTTCTTGAGATTTACATACATACGTAAACCAGGAATAAAAGCTCGGATGAGTTCGAAAACTGGCGATCTCGGCTTATTACTCATAGAAATAAGCCCCCTTCTTTGCTGAAAACGCCTATTTTGGATCTTGTCATCACCATAAGTCCTTTACCGTTCATCGGATCTTCCTGAAACTAAAACATCAATAGGTTGGGGATAACAGCTTGGACAAGTTCGAAAACTGGTGAGAAAGGCCAGTCTGTCACAGAGTTACACCCCTTTGATTGCTGAAATTGCCTTTTTTACATTGTCATCAACACAAATTCCGAAGTTTAGATTGGGTCTTTCTGAAACTTACATATTAGTAGGTTAGGGATTACAACTAGAATTAGTTCGAAAACTAACAATGTTGGCCTATTACTTATAGAGTTATGTCCTCTTCTTTGCTAAAATGCCTATTTAGGATATCGTGGCCACCATAAGTATTTTACTTTTGATCGAATCTTCCAGAAACTAACCTATAAATAGGTTGGGGATGAAAGTTCGGATGTGTTCGAAAACTGTTGATGTTGTCCTATCTATCATTAGAGTTGTGACCCTTTGTTGATGAAAATGCCTGTTTTTGACCTGCTAGTCATTAGCATTAGTTCTTCAGTAGCAATTGAATTTTTCTAAAGCATACATGTATAAGTAGGCTGAGAATAAAAGCTAGGATGAGTTGGCCAAATGACAAGGTCAGCCTGGTAGTCGTGGTTATGTCCCCTTGTCTACGAGGACTGTTCAAATATGAATGCAACTAAGCACATAAAAATGATTCCGTGATAGATTTCGATGAAAAATTTATTTTGTCCCCTCAAAGTATTCCCCTTTAACAGATATACAAACTTTCAGTCTTCTGATCCAATCATTGAATGCATTTTGGTAGTCTTTTCGAGGTATACTTCGCATTTACAGATTTGCCTTTAGGCACAGCAACCTGAAAAGCAGGGCCCTGATTTGAAAAGAATATGATCGCATACACTATGTTCTTGACGCTCATGGTCCGCTTTGCAATGCATGGTCTCTTGCAATACTTTGTTGTCCATATTTTGTTCTGAATCTTTCGTTTTGGCTCAAAAAAGTGAACCCATGTCTCGTCACCTGTGACGACATTAGCGAAAGACCGTGCATTGTAATTTGGAAACTTTTTAAGCAACTTCTTGGCGCACTGAACGCTTGTCTTTTTCTGCTCATCTGTCAACAGATGGGGAAATCGATCTAGCACAGATCTTTCTCATTTTCAAATCCCGTTTAAGAATTGTATGAGCTGCTTCTAATGAGATGCCAACCATACTAGCTATGTGCCTAGTGTTGTATCGTGCATTGGTAGCAACTATTTCTTTCACTCTAGCAACCATCTTGGCAGATGTTGCTCTTTTCGGCCGACGATCATGTGGTGCATCTTCTGTTGAGCCTAGCCAACAGCTGAATTTCTTACACCAACGAAAAACTGTCGGAAAAGACATTTCATTATGCCCATAAACCGAACATATTTCATCAAAAATGTCTTTGCACCGTATACCAAGAATGCAACGATTCTTAATTTATCAGTTACCCCTATATATATTGCATTGTAACGCATTGACCTGATAAAGATATGCTATCTCAGGTCAAGTGAGCTTTATCACGTCAACGTGACATTGCAATTTTATGAATAAACCGGACTACTGGCAAAATGACAAAATGTCATTGTTATTGGGAAAAATGGAAACATTACTTGAAACAAAATATCATAGGAAAAATACGGTCAGCTGATACTAAATATATCGAGCGCCAGAATGCTGGGACGCACTGAGGACCATCAATACGTAACTGATCGTAAATTGCCAATTTAAGAGTGTACAAGGGGATAAACTGATAAATAGAATACCAGATTCGTATCATTTGATACCAAGTTTATCAGGCTCGGCTTCGAGAACGCATGTAGAATCGCTTGGCAAGCCTCGCGATTCTACAAGCGTTCTCGAAGCCTTGCCTGATAAACTTGATATCAAAAGACACGAACCTGGTATTCTCTATATAGGACCGTATTTCAACGGCGTACTCTGACCTTCTTCCAACCGTGTTTTGTATTAGTATACAAGAGTAGACAGTGTTTATCGAACGATATACATGGCTAAAGTGGACGGATTTTAACAATTTTGGTATCAATGTATAGGTAAAATGTTTTTCTACGGTGTGATATTTATTTCCAGGTGATTTTCCCATTAGTGCATGAGAAAACGTTCTACTTGCGTTCGTATTTGAACAGTCCTCGTACTGCAAATCCCTGTTATGGACCTTGTTAATATTTTACGGCCTTGTCAATTGGTCTAGACGAAAACTTATTCCTTTCTTTTGTTAGCTCACTCAGAAAAACGTGCTCCAGATGAGCTATCATGATCACCCTGTGTCCCTCGTTAGTGCGTCGTCCGTCGTACGTGCGTTGTCTGTCGTACGTAGCACGTGCTTCGTCGTCGCCAACGTTTTGATTGATACCCACTCCCACACACATCCACCACCACCCCATTAAGGCCACAATTTCGCATCACTCTTCATAAAACTTGAATAAAATGTTTGTCTAGGTGATATCATGACCGAGCTTGAATACGGGTCAAGTAAAATTAAAAACTAGGTCAGTAGGACAAATTGCATAAAAAACATTGCTCATCCCCTGAAGGTCAGAGTTTTGCTTCAATCTTCTTGAAACTATACCAGAAAGTTTGTCTTGATGATATCTTGGGCCATGCTATGTCAAAAACTAGGTCAAATTGCTTGAAAACCATATTTTATTACGTAGGCGCGATCGATTGGTAATACCCACAATCTATGTTTTGAGCAGGAAAAAAATATCAGACATTTTTTTCCTGAAAATCTTCATTTTCTTTGGGGTGAAATTTTCCATTCTTTGTAGAGGCATAGTTTTGTAATGTCATATCCTGTTATGCACTATTTGCAGTGCGTGCAATAAGAGAGCCGTGGCAAACTGCAATTTAAACACATTTAATGCACTGAATAATTTACCCAATTTGAATGTCACAGCAGTCTTTTACTTAAGGAGTCTTTGTTTGTTTATTTGATTTGAAGTTTAACGTCCCCGTCAACACTGTAAAGTTCATTTTGGAGACGTTGCTTCCAATATTGTGAGACTTTTACCCGACATTGAGATGACATGACATCTCAAGCCCTGTCGCTCAATGAAACCAATAGGGTTTATAAGCATGGACGGGCCGACTCGCACCGCATTGCCTGGGCAGGCTTAGATCCTCTAAGCGGTTTACCAGTACTCGTGCGCGGGTCGGTTTCAGCTCTGCATGGAAGCATCATACAGCTCATCTATTTCTTCAAGCCCCGATGGGCGGGGGCTAACTTAAGGAGTCATCATTCCAATTTTCAGTTCACATTTAAAAATGCAGCGGTTATCCAATCCCTATGTATATTTATGCAATAAAATAACGTTAAACCTGAACAAGTCACAGCTCCATAGTTCAATGTGACACTGACCTACAGGTAGGTGAGATTATGTAAATGAGCATATGGATTCTGTACTTTTGGTTTGTCTGTTCGTCCGTCCACCCACCCGCCCATCTGTCTGCCTGTCTTTGCAAATTTTGCCGTCCTCAGAAACAAACATATGGTTTGAAGCCTAGTTTATAAACAAAAATCTGCTCCGTTGCGAAAACACGCCTGTACAAATAAATTATAAATTTTACCGACGAAAATTGAAATTTTTAAAATGAATAAATGGGATATATTTCTTATTTCTGCTCAAAATATAGATTGTGAGTACACGTTAGAACCGCCTCATCGAGGCGGCTCTAACGAGTACCCACAACCTATATTTTTGAGCAGAGATAAGAAAAATAAGGTTTACCCCTGCTTAGTTATACCCCTGACATACGAAGTATGTCAGGGGGTATATAGTTTTCGTCTTTCCGTCCGTTCGTCCGTTAGTTGGTTCGTTCGTTCGTTAGTTAGTTAGTTCGTTCGTTCGTTCGTACTTCCGTTTGTCCCGCCGTTCGTCAACCTTTACGTCAAAGTTTTGCGTTAAACCTTTTTGATTGCTCATATCTCTGTAACCACATGTTAGATTCTCATCATATTTGGTAAAGGATATCTCTGTAACATTACCTTTCCTATGGAATATCTAAGCCCCTGGGTCAAGCCCCTGGGTCAAGCCCCTGGGTGGGCTGTCCGTCCGTTTGTCAACTTTTACGTCAAAGTTTTGTGTAAAACCTTTTTGATTGCTCATAGCTCTGTCACCACATGTTGGATTCTCTTCATATTTAGAACAGGATATCTCTATAGCATTACCTTTCTTATGGAATATCTAAGCCCCTGGGTCAAGCCCCTGGATGGGCTGTCCGTCCGTTTGTCAACTTTTACGTCAAAGTTTTGTTTTACACTTTTTTGATTGCTCATATCTCTGTCACCACATGTTTGAGTCTCTTCATATTTGGTATAGGGTATCTCTATGGCATTGCCTTTCATTTGAAATATCTAAGCTCGCGGGTCAAGCCCCTGGGTGGGCTGTCCATCCGTCAGTCCGTTCATCAACATTTACGTCAATGTTTTGTGTTAAACCTTTTTGATTGCTCATATCTCTGTAACTACATGTTAGATTCTCTTCATATTTGGTAAAGGTTATCTCTATAGCATAACCTTTCATATGGCATATCTAAGCCCCTGGGTCAAGCCCCTGGGTGGGCTGTCTGTCAGTTTGTCAACTTTTACGTCAAATTTTGTGTTAAACCTTTTTGATTGCTTATATCTCTGTAATCTCATGTTAGATTCTCTTCATATTTGGTACAGAATATAGCTATAGTATTAACTTTCATATGGAATATCTAAGCTCCTGGGTCAAGCCCCTGGGTGGGGCTAGGGGTCAATAATAAGGACTTACACATTTTGATATCGTCCAAGTTTTGTGTTAACTGTTTTGGTTTAAACAATATTTATTAGAATAAATTCACATGTATACATTGCATAATAGTATTATGGTACAGGATTTGATAACTGTTTTCATTATACTCCTTGCATACAAAGTATATCAAAGGTTATAGTTTTTGTCTTTCCGTCTGTTCATTATTAGTTAGTTTGTTCTTTCTTTATGCTGTGACCCTTGTCAGATTTGTCAGCTTATATAATGGTCCATGTGATCTTAGAAACTACAGTGACTAGAACTGTTAAATTTTGCATATTTTCTCTTGAAATGCAGACAATAGTAAATGCAAGTAATAATAAAGAATGCATTGCTTTAATATGTCATTATACAGCAACTTTAATTCAGCAAATGTTCTATGACAGCCTATTCTGTGTTTGTTGTTTCCAGTTGAAATTGTTCCAAATTGCAACAAACTTTGAATTTTTATTATTCAGCAAAGACAAGCAGTTTCATCTTTGGATATGATAAATTATTCTATATTTGTTGAAATGCAATAGTTATTCTCAGTGGACTAAATGGGAAGTTTATATGGAAAGGTTCAATGCTACAAACAAATTTTCATTTCCACTAAAAGGGGATGTCATTGGTCGGGAGTATACGTGCCCCACTGGGCACTTTCTCTAGTTTTACTATATAAAAGTGGGGTTCAATGGGGTCAAAATTATATAGGCGTGTTTTCGTGTTTTCTTTGCTTCACATTATGTTAACGTCCGTAAAATGAGCACCCCTCTAAACCCCACTTTATACAGAGAAAACTGGGGTTTACAGGGGTATACATTATTTGTCTTATTTCTGCTTCAAGACATGGCTTTGGTTACGCGTTAGAACCGCCTCATCGTGGGGGTTCTAATGAACACCCATAACTGATATTTTGAGTATAAATAAAAGCAAAACAGCAGACATTTTCATCAGAACCCTTTTGGAGATATGAAATCATGCACTACCGTAATGATTCTAACTGTTGGGACAGACAGACCAACGCAAACAGTGTAGAACAAGATCAGACTGCTCCTGAAGGAGCAGTCTGATCAGCGTCTACACTGTTTGCCATACTGTCTGCACTGTTTGGACTCCTCGCTGGATCGTGAAACAAATTTGTTAAAATTTTTAGGAGATTTACAGCAAGTCGTAAAGGTGTCCGGCTTTTTAAGATTTTTACGGTTTGTCATACAGATACATTATCATAATGATTTATAGGTTCCAAATCAAAGACGCCTTTTCCGTACATTCTTGAGGAGGAGCATCACGCCGTAGCTGGAAAGATAATCTACGATGCGCACAGAGGAGCCCGAGTGAAAGCCATCCCAGAGAAGAGGCACTCTGAACCAGAGCACCTGTCGCATGGTACTGAAGGTGAAGGTCATTTTCTGCGGTTGGTGAAGAAGCTTGCAAGAACACAGCCAACGTCAAAGAAGACACCAGTCCGGTTTGATATCAGTGGTATGACTAAAATGCCGACGCCTTCAAGACTTACATCGAAACGTGAGTAGGGTTTACTAATTTAAAGAGACAAATACAGTAAAATTCCTGTATTAAGACCACCTTTGGGACTGTTCAAAAGTGGTCTTAAGACCACTTTTGAACAGTCCCAAAGGTTGTCCCTGACCAGAGGTCATTCATTGTGGGCAGAACACAAAAAGAAAAAATAAGTGTAACGTTACCCTTCAAAATAAGCTTTTTATAGCAGAATTAGTCACATTTCGAAAACACGCCTATTCAAATATATTGTAAATTTTACCACCAAAAAATGAAAATTTTCAGAAGAAAAATTGTGATATTTTTCTTATTTCTACTCAAAATATAGATTGTTGGTAGTCATTAGAACCGCCTCGTCGAGGCGGTTATAAAGAATACCTGCAATGTATATTTTGGGGCAGAAATAAGAAAAATAATGTTTACCCCTGCAAACCCCCAGTTTTACTATATAAAAGTGGGGTTCAAGGGGGTCAAAATTATATAGGCGTGTTTTCGTGATGCTAATTTAAGGTGGTTTTAATAGCGGAATGTCACTGTATGTACTTTCCGACGTGCTGAATGACAGGATTGCTCGGGTAAAACCTTGAACCGACTTACAGGAGTCGGAAGACATAACTTCTGAAAAGGCTAAAAATGCACCAACAGACCCTGGGAGAGAGTCCTTTCTCTTACGAGAGTCGGAATTCATTAATTTTAACAATGACGGTTAACATTAACGAAAGGCCAGGAGGTATAATGGGCATACCTTTTGTATTTTCTTTAAAATAAGTATATCGTACACACTCATTGGAGTCGCACCATAGAGCAAATTCTAATGGGTACAGAAAACATAATTGCAAGGCCAAATGAAAAAAAAAAGTATATTAATATCTAATTTTCTTATTTCAGTGCATAAACATTATGTAGGATTCTAATGTTTCCAGCTCTACGTCTTAATCATATGGACACGCGTGCATGCAATAAAATGTCGCAAATTTTGCATATGATAACCGCCATTATCTAGAATAATCAAAGAAGATTGTATATTTCATCATATTTATCTTAAATGGTTGTCGGCATATAAGGGAGATTTATATTTGGTTTTGTTATTATTTTATTTTTTAGTTTTATTGACGTTTTAAAATTGAGTATTCTGTATGATTACAGGTATCCTTCCGTCAGAATCAACACATACGACTGACATTCACACCGGCTCACCGACAAGTCTGTTGCACATAATCCATAAACGATCAACGTTGCATGGCTTAACATCAAAT
Source organism: Lucinisca nassula (assembly GCA_963580285.1). Lineage (NCBI taxonomy): Eukaryota > Metazoa > Mollusca > Bivalvia > Lucinida > Lucinidae > Lucinisca > Lucinisca nassula. The sequence continues at coordinate 130,039,254 of OY757023.1, forward strand.
CACCTGAATCGACAACACTGGTCCACTGTAGAAGGAATCATATCTCATAAAACGAAAGCACAAAATCCATTGGCTAGCGGTCCTGTAGAATCGACTGCGCATGAACTTTTCAATGGAGCTGCTCACGTGACTCACAACATGGCGGCTGATGAACCTTTATTTCAGGAGGTTGAAGATATTCCAGATGACGACTTTGTATTTAAAGTTATGGAAACAAACCTGTTCTATATTGATGATGAGGACTATATTGCTGTTGCTAATTCTTCAACATTCTTGGAGTATGAAGCTATAGAGTTTTATGTAGGTACACGTTAAAATGTTGAGTAGGGGTTTCACTAGAATATAAGGCCTAAAATACGCCTATAAAAATCCACTATATATTTCAGCGCGGTAAAAAAAGAGAAAGTTTTAAGATGAAAAATTTGTGATATTTTTCTAATTTCTGCTCAAAATACAGATTGTGGATACACGCTGGAACCGCCTCGATGAGGCGGTTCTAACGAGTACCCACAATCTATATTTATACCCCTGGCATACGAAGTATGTCAGGGGTATATAGTTTTCGTCTTTCCGTCCGTCCGTTCGTTAGTTCGTTCATTCGTTTCTTCGTTTGTACTGTCAACCTGTCAAAGTTTTGCGTTAAACCTTTTTGATTGCTCATATCTCTGTAACCACATGCTAGATCCTCTTCATATTTGGTAAAGGATATGTCTATAGCATTACCTTTCATATGGAATATCTAAGCCCCTGGGTCAAGCCCCTGGGTGGACTGTCCGTCCGTTTGTCAACTTTTACGTCAGAGTTTTGTGTTACGCATATCTCTGTAACCACATGTTGGATTCTCTTCATATTTGGTAGAGGATACCTGTTATTTGGAATATCTAAGCTCCCGGGTCAAGCCCCTTGGTGGCCTGTCCATCTGTCTGTCTGTTCATCAATGTATACGTCAAAAGTTATATTTATTGTAACAACGTTCAATTTTAAGATATTAAAATTTGGCAGACGATTCACCTTAAAGGGAACAAGGTACCTCGACGACAAGACTTAAAGCGCCATAAGACAAATAAATGTTCAACTGCATTAGAATATTTGTAGTCGTTAAATGGTTATTATAATTGTTTAATTGCAGGTATATTTATCTAACCAAAATGGTGATGTCCTGTCAACACCTCTGGCTTTTATTATTTATATTGACCAACCAGGGGAGACAACAAGTGACTACCCAGCAGTTCCCGCCATCTTCGCCGGTGTTCTTGTTCTATTTATAGTATTTCTTGCTCTATTTATTCCATTTGTTACACGTGCTAAACGACGCTACAGACAGGGCAAACCCGTGTTTAAGGTAAGTACTCTGTGTGTTAGGGTTGGATACAAAAGTTAAGTTCAGTGTACGAAGCTTGCGATTGATATCGGACTGTTACCCCGAGAAACGGGATTTTCTATAAACTCCTGAAACCCATGTGAAATTCCAGATTTTTCTTGTATACCTTTCATTTTTAAGCGGAATTTTTTTATGATGCAGTCTTTTCGACAACCACCACATTTTGATGACATTTTTGTTACGCTAAGTTGCACCATGTGACGTGCAGCGCCATCTTAACCCTTATCTTGCTGTTCATTACAACTTCTATATTTGCAAACAGTGTAGATCCAGATCAGATGGCTTCTGAAGAAGCCATATGATCAGGGTCTACACTGTTTGGCATTCAATTTATGAATTTGTAGCAATAAATTACATCAAGTAATTTGATTGGTTGATAGACAGAAATGGGTGTGGCTTAAATGAATACTCAGCAAGATAAGGGTTAACGATGGCGTAAATAATGTTCTATTTAACTGGTATACACCAACCACCTGGGAAATCTCGATCCAACGCCTAGTTGGGATAATCTCGTAGGATGAGAGTTTCTTGCACACCAGACAAGGAAATCCGTGATTTTACCCTGGGATAGAAATTTATGTTCAGACCCTGGTGTTCCGACCCAGACAACTAACATAAATGCGCTTCAATTCTATCAACTGCCGGAACTACTTCAGCCCTACTTTTATTTTGTAAACAATATACATGTCAAAACTAACCGGAGGTGTTGTGCAAGAAAAAGAATCCAATATGGGGTTCTGTTGTAGATGGGCGTTTCCAACCCTCGGAATGACCGTGCTGAGCGGAACCTCGGCGTAGCCTCGGTTCCGCTCAACACGGTCATTCCTCGGGTTGGAAACGCTCATCTACAAGAGGACCCCATATCAGATTCTTATATTCTATTCCAGGGTAAGGTCCAGGATATTCTTATTTGGTTTGTAAGAATATGCTATCATCTCGAAAACACGCCTACATAATTTCGACCCGCTTGAACCTCACTTTTATATATCAAAACCGGGGTTTATAGAGGTAAACTTTTTTTTCTTATTTCTGCTTTTAAGCTTATTTCTTTTAAGCAGAAATAAGCAACTATAACAATTTTCTTCTTTAAAGTTTCGTTTTTTCGGCGTTAAAGTATACATTGTATTTGTATAGGCGTGTTTTCGTAATGGCCTCAATGGCCACATATGGATTGTTGATCTAGGATTGGTCTGATCTGGCTTCACACTGTTTGGCTATATGTAAAAAAAAATATTTTTTAAAAGTTTGCATGAAGATTCAACAGACGACATAAGCAGACGACATTTTCAGATTTAGATTTTCGCGGCGTTTTCGGGTTAAAATAAGAATTAAGTTTAATATTAGCTCGTATTTATATTGATTTCTATCAGATTCATTGATCGATGTTAAATCGATGATCGATTATTTGTATAAGCTGATCATCGACCACCATCACGTTATCACGTCAGTGTAATGAATACTCCACTTGACCCCGTTTTATAAACAGAAAACTGGGGTTAACAGGGGTTAACATATTTTTTCTTATTTCTGTTCTAAGACGTAGGTTGTGGGTACTCGTTAGAACCGCATCTATGATGCGGTTCTAACGAGTACCCACAACCTGCCTTTGAGGGATAAATAAGATAAATATCTCAAATTTTCACCCGGAAAGTAACCATTTTGAAAATATGAAAGAATGCACTATGTCACACGGATGTGTTATCGTAATGGATACTTTGGTCAGCTCCAACCCAAGGTGCATTTGTTTTGCAGATGGGTAGCCATCCCTCGATGGCGGAGCTAGACACGGCTTCAGTACTGAAAAAGGTAGAGACACGAGAACCAAACTGGTATGGTAATAACACCTTATTCAGCTATGAGGAGGAGGTACAGAAAGAGAGGTCAGAGTTCACCACTGGTATAAAACGATTATCAAAGAAAAATGCAGAGCCACCAACATTACAGCTTCATAAGAATGTGAAGACATCATCATCATCATCGTCGTTATCAGAGGCCGCCACCAGCACACAAGATGATACTAAGTATGACTCTCTAAGATTGTAAAACAGATTGTGACATAATAACAGTAAAATTCCTATATTAAGGCCACCTTTGGAACTGTTGAAAATGGTCTATATGACCACTTTTGAACAGTTCCAAAAGGGGGTCCCTGACCAGAGGACATTGTGTGCAGAATATTCATGGAAAACAATCTGCACCCTTCTAAATAAGCTTTTGTAAACAGACTTAGTTTTAATTTTAGGTGGTCTTAATAGCGGAATTCCACTGTATATCGGGGAGCAGCAATTCCTACAATTTACATGTGCGCCCAGCGAAGAATTAGATCAGCCTGCGCCTCCATATAGTCTGACCAGAGACTTCTCCTGTTGCATGAAGGTGCATTGGGCCTTTAGCTATCAGTAGAGCGCACAACGAAGCCTCTGATCAAACTGCGGGGATGCGCAGTCTGATCTGAGTCTTCGTTGAACGCACAAGTAAATTATAGGAAATGCTGCTGTGCACCGGCTCATTTGTTACATATCATACATGCTAGTAAGGGCGTATGCGACCAATTAAACCTTTGTCCTGCTGAATGGATAAATCTAGCCACGCCCATTCCTTACCAGCTATCAGTCAAATGACTTGGTATACTGTATCCATTCAATTCACAAACTCCACGCCAAACAGTGTAGATACTGATCAGATAGATCTGGATCTACTCTGTTTACAAAACAAGTGATTTTCGTGTTCAGCGGGATAATTGCTAAATCAATCCAAAAATAAAAATCAAAAATGAGTTCCTTTAAGAGCAATGAAAACATTCATAAGAAAGAAGATGGCTCATACTACGTAGTTTCGGCTAATAAAGCCTCATCAGTGACCCTGTAATGATCCGGCAACGAAAGCCAGAGGAAACATACTGCAATTTTGCGAATTTCGAATAGGCAGTCGATATAAATCGAAATGGGGTCCAAATAATTAAAAACCTGTCTAGAATATGAGTCTAAACCAATAATTTATTTCTGATTTCTCAGAATATTCACGCTGATCTCAAAGGACCAAAAGTAAGATATAAACTGCACTATGGTTGATGTACGGGGAGACGTTTTACGGGTATCCGTGGGCTAATGGATAAGTGTGCTGCCTCTTAATCATAAGGTCTCCCATGGCTGTTGTTTAAACCTGGCTTGGGTCACACAGAACTCGCCAAGTTATGAAATGGAGGGTCAGGTTTTCTCCGGGTACTCCGGATACTACGAATTCGCCCACTCTTGAATAACGGTAGGTTTGATATCAGTGACATAATATTTAAAGGGCCGAAAACCACCACCTTCCATCAAAAAGTATCAGTCCTTACTGATATCCTCCAGCATAGTCAAGAACTTCTGTTATACCTCATTAATATTCAAAACTATTCTAAAATTCTGATTGGTCGAGACTATGCCACGTACAGCGGAAAACATAAACATACTCCCACGCAATTCACCATATTTGCATTTTCTGCTGGTTCCTAGTCTGAAGGTTATCAGTGTTGGAAAAACAGGTAACCAGACCCCCCTGACCTTGAAAGGTCAGGGGGGTCTGGTAACCTGTTTTTCCTATATTGACAACGTGCAAGCTGAGAGCCAGCAAATAATGCAAATATGGTGAATATTCCCCTCTGAGGTCACGGCTGAAAAGTACAAGGGCATTCACTGAAAGAATCTCCGGTATAATAAATCATTTGTTGTACTTATGTGAGCGGAATATGACGATTTGTCACCCTCGACACGTAATATTGCTCTCAGGCTTCGCCCTCGGGTAATAATACCTGCTCCGGTGAACAAATCGTCATACTGCCCTTAAACAAGGCAATAAGTGATTAATATAACAGTCAATATGAACAGCAAGCCACTGTTCAACATGCGCGATGTGCAGGCTTATCTGAGTCTTCGCTTGGTCGCACATGACTTTCTCCGGCTCCAGGAATAAAGGGTGATAAATAAACATTATTTAGAACCGGGCCAACGACACGATTATTAATGGTTACACCTTCAGGACGGCCCCCGTCCATCGGGGCTTGAAGAAATAGATGGGCTGCATGATGCTTCCACGCAGAGCTGAATCCGACCCGCACACGAGTACTGGAAAACCGCTTAGAGGATCTAAGTCTGCCGAGGCAAAGCGGTGCGAGTCGGACTCCATGCTTATAAACCCTATTGGTTTTATTTATTTATTTATTTATTTATTTATTTATACAATATTTTAAGAGGGTGGCACAATTAGCTGCAAAGCTAGTCTACCTTGTGGCCCTCTGTAAAATACACAGATAACATATAAAACATATGGAAAACATTACAAAATGCATTATATACATATATACAGTAAAACATATACAGTAAAACAAAGACAATGTGGTCTCATAATACGTATCTGGTTAAAACAGATACCAAAATTCTTGAATGTTTCAAAAGAACAGATCGTGTGTTGAAACAGTCAACAGCAGATGTGGTATACGATTTGTGTTTCCGGTTGAGACCACTGTTTATTAAAACATTAATTTATTAGAGGGCACATAAAACATATCACAGACTATCGGGTTTATCTAAAATAGATTAAGATGCGTGGACAGTGAATAGTCTGTGACTTAAAAGGAATACATATGTACAATGGTGAACATAAAACATGATAAAATGTTACCAACAGTGCCTAACAAAAGGGTTTTACCTGTCTTTTAAAAGCACCTAATGACTCAGAGTTTCTGACTTCGAGAGGCAAAGAATTCCATAGTCGTGGGGCAGAGCATGAAAATGCCCCATTATAAAGTGCCGTGCGGGACCTTGGAACATACAGTGTACCATTGGACCTTGATCTTAAATTTAATGGATGTTTGTGTGACATCGGCGTAAGCAACTTGTTTATATAATCTGGAGTCATATCATTTAAGGCTTTGTAGGTAAGAACAGCTGTATTATATTTTATTCTACTCGTCACGGGAGTCCAACCAAGCTCCTGGAACATAAGGGCAGATGGAGTATCAAAGTCAGCACTAAGTATAATCCGTGCTGCTCGTTTTTGCAGTTTTATCAACCTTTCAATATTAGCAGTTGATGTTGATCCCCATGTAACTGAGCCATAGTCGAGAAGCGGTAGAATATACCCTTGATAAAATAGCTTTTGGACGTGTATGGGAACATATTCCGATAGCTGTCGCAACAACGATATTTTAGAAGAGACAGCAGCGCAAAGATGGTCTATATGGGTATTCCAATTTAAGTTTTCGTCAATATAAAGGCCCAAAAGCTTTTGATTTGACACCTGCTTTATATTGATGCTGTCAGATTTTATGTCTAAAAGATTGGAGCCATCCAAGCGATGCCTAGTTGCTATAGTCATGCATGACGTTTTCTGGTCATGTACATGCATTTTGTTACATCTACTCCAATATTTAGAATTGTTAAAATCGGATTGTAGGTGGTTTTCGACGGTTTGTTTATTGTTACTATGAGTGTGAAAGGTGGCATCGTCGGCATATAAGTCCGCATAGCAATATCTAAGAAACAAGGCTTTCGTGTCGTAAGATGGGGGCTCTTCTCGGATTGGACTTTACATGCCAGAATTGGCTTCGTGCCGATAAATAATGACTTCCTTGAAGAGGGGGTGTGTTACCTCCCTTCCATTATCTACCCAGGTAGATCATATGCATAGCTTCTAGGTTTATAACCACTCTCTGACAACTGCGTCAGGGAGTCCACTCTTTGGCCCAGCGGTTAGAGCACTGGACTATCACCCGAGCGGCCTGGGTTCGAATCCCACCATAGGCGGGGATTTTTTCAGGCTATGCATCTTTCCTTTGTTACGGTTTTTGAGCGTAAGAAAATGAAAACATCACGTTAACAAGTCCATGAAATGTATCCCCACTTTATATGAGAAAACTTGGGTTTAAGGGGTTAACATTATTTTTTCTTATATCTGCTTCAAGACATAGGTTGCGGGTAAACGTTCGAACCGCCTCAATTAGGCGGTGCTCACAAGCACCCACGACCCATGTTTGCAGTATCTATAAGAAAAATATCAGGCATTTTCATCAGAAAAGTAGCCATTTTTGAGATGTGAAAAATGTGTGTTATCGTAATGATTGTCCGTTATCACACGGATGAGTTATTGCACGAGACATCTATGACGCTCAAGTGAGAGTCGCACGAATGTACCCGACTATCATACAATAATCACATAATAGCATTACGAAAAAACGCCTATACAAATACACTGCAACCTTTATCGCTGAAAAAAAAATGAACATTTTAAGATGAAAAAATGTGATATCTTTCTTATTTCTGCTCTAAAGTATAGATTATGGGTACTCATTAGAACCGCCTCGATAGAAAACTTCTGCTCTAAAGTATAGATTGTGGGTACTCATTAGAACCGCCTCATCAAGGCGATTCTAACGAGTACCCACAATATATACTTTCATCGAGGCGGTTCTTACGAGTACCAACAATCGATACTTTAGAGCAGAAATATGAAAAATAAGGTTTAAAAGTCGGGTTCAAGAGGGTCAAAACTAAAAAGGCGTGTTTTCGTGATGGTTTATTGAAATACGAGTATATTCAGATTCTTTATAGCTAGTTTTGTTACTTGTTATATTGTTTTTGTTAAGAAAATATATTGTAGGTTATTTACTATTTGTTTTCTGTGCACTCCAGTCGGGTCATGTCTGTCAAATCACCTTTTTGTCAGCAAGTCCATGCCTATTACATACAAGTTAGGGCAATGATCAGGAATCGATAGATTTATCTCACACCGCCCATCCAAGACACAAAGGAAAAGAAACAAACAAAAAGTTTCGATTGTCCTATGTGCCTTTGACCGAAAGAATGTACTCCATTTGTCACAAAGCAATGTGTAGGCAAGTCAGCCAATTTTGATAGTCAAGTAGAAGCCCCCGTGGTTTAGTGGATACGCTACTCGCCTTGTGAAGATCGATCCCGTGCTTCTCCAGACTTTCGGATGAGTTTTTAAACCGAGGTCCCGTCTCCGTATGGCCTTAGCTGTTGGTGGAACGTAAACCTCAAAAACGCACTCACTCTTGATAGTCAAGTGTGTCAACCTTGCCCCTTTGACCTCAAAATAGCACAGTGACAGAGCCCATGTAAAACCGTAACAATTATTTCCATGACACATTTTTTGTTGCTGTTTGTGGTACACGGACCAATCAATGGTCATCATTGACAAATGGGACATCACGTGAACAAGTCCGTGAAATAAACACCCCCTAAACCCACTTTATATAGAGACAACTGGGGTTTACCGGGGTTATACATTATTTTGCTTATTTCTGTTCCAAGACATAGTTTGTGGGTACTCGTTAGAACCGCCTAAATAAGTACCCACAACCTATGTTTGCAGTAGAAAAAAGAAACAAATATCAAGGATTTCCATCCAAAAAGTAGCCATTTTGGAGATGTAAAAAATGCTTTTATGTTGTACGGGTGTGTTACCGTAAGCCCCCGCCCATAGGGGCTTGAAGAAATATATGGGCTGCATGATGCTTCCACGCAGAGCTGAATCCGGCCCGCACACTAGTACTGGTAAACAGCTTAGAGGATCTAAGCCTGTCCAGGAACCGCGGTGCGAGGCGGACCGTCCATGCTAATAAGCCCTATTGGTTTCATTGGGCGACAGGGCTTGAGATGTCATTTCATCTCAATGTCGGGTAAAAGTCCCACAAAATTGGAAGCAACGTCTCCAATATGACCTTTACAGTGTTGACGGGGACGTTAAACCTCAAATCAAACAAACAAACAAACAAACAAACGGGTGTGTTACCGTAGTGAGCCCTCTTGATCTAGTGCATTATCATACTATCTCAGATGAAAGAAACCCAATTGTTATTCATGGCTTTGTGTCCAGGAATGGTTTTGTTTGTTTGATTTGAGGTTTAACGTCCCCGTCAACACTGTAAAGGTCATTTTGGAGACGTTGCTTCCAATTTTGTGGGACTTTTACCCGACATTGAGATGAAATGACACCCCAAACCCTGCCGCCCAATGAAACCAATATGGTTTATAGGCATGGACGGGCCATTTCGCACCGCTTTGCCTGGACAGGCTTAGATTCTCTAAGCGGTTTACCAGTACTCGTGTGCGGGTCGGGTTCAGCTCTATGTGGAAGCATCATGCAGCCCATATATTTCTTCAAGCCCCGGTTGGCGGGGGCCGTATGCCAGGAATGGAATTTTCCAGCTGATTTTAAAGGGTTAGTAAATACAGTGAACTTAAAAATACATAAAATTCACATTGATGTTTTAACTGTTTAAACTAACAACTTTTACTAACATCATAACACCATACTGATGGAAAGCAAGCACTACTTTTCGTTTCAGGCCGATCCAGCCACGTAAGAAGAAATCATTCCGCGAGAGATTCCTCTCCCACCCATAGATGAGTGACTAATACAGTCCTTACAGTGTGTTCTCGCATTACTAGTGTCGAAGGTTTATGGTTGATGCACAGAATAACGAGAATATATGGGAAATTGATGCCATAGCTCTAGGATTGACATTGTTGAAATGATGCTTCTGTATATTTTCCATATGAAGAATCTATCGGGATGTATGCACAGTGAAATTCCGCTATCAAGACCACCTAAAATTAACGGGCCTGCGTGGCCTAGTGGTTAAGAGCGCTGACTCTTGATCATTAGGTCTCTCACCACTGTAGGTTCGAGCCTCGCTCGGGTCACATGCGAGGCGCCAAGTTCTGCAATGGAAGGTCAGGTGGTTGTTCTCCGGGTACTCCGGTTTTCGCTCACCTTTGATTAACGATCGGCTCGATATGAGTGAAATAATCTTGAAAGGGCCGTAAAACCAAAACCAAAAAAAAACAAAAACAAAAAAAAAAAACACACCTAAAATTAAGACTAATTCTGCTTAAAAAGCTTACTTAGTAGCCTGCAGTTATTTTTCCTTTGTGTTTATTGCATACACTTTCTTCCGGTCAGATACCACCTTTGGGACTGTTCAAAAGTGGTCTTAAAGACCACTTTTGAACAGTCCCAAAGGTGGTCTTAATATAGGAATTTTACTGTATCTATTACATGAACGTGTAAGGATTACGAGTTGGGATAGTTTATAACGACAGAGATTGCAAAAGAGTAGGCCTGTTAAGCAGAATGGGAACACCTGGCAGATTTCCCGCCGTTTTTTAAAGGGAGACAACTTTTGGAACTTCCTGTTATTTTGACCATTACCGAGCTCGTTAAGATAACAATACATTGAATAACTGAGTCTAGATATGTTTTTTTTTATTTCACTGCATTTCAATATGTATTAGCAGGAAAAAACAAATGTATCAATTATTTTGCTGATCAGAGCACGAAAACAAAATAGAAGTGGAGACAATGCTTAGGAATCGATACAGTCAACCCACAGCTTCCATCAGAGACACCAAAGGGAAATACACACAAACATTAAACAACATACCCTAATGGAAACATCAATAGCGGAAAGCCAAAAGGACAGTTAATACTATTTTATCTTTTAAACCAGCGTATGAAACGGTTACTTACTGATACTAAAAGCGGGAACTGTGATTTTGACTTCTAACTAGTGATGTTTTCATTAGGAATTTTTTTCATACCCGTGTTTCTTTCCCTTTGGTGTGTCTGACTGGAGGTGTGGGGCAATTATATCGATACCTGAACATTGACTTTACTTCTGTTTTTCCAGAGCCTTTGCTGGTTACGTACTTGAGGGAACTCAAGTGTCTAGCCTTGACTTTCCGCTGCCAAGACGCATTTAAATGTCATGAATTGATGAATGCTGAGAACATTTGTATTTTGATGCTGTTATGATAAGAGAGATAGAGAATACCAGGTTCGTGTCTTTTGATATCAAGTTTATCGGACAAGGCTTCGGGAACGCTTGTAGAATCGCGAGGCATGCGTTCTCGAAGCCGAGCTTGATAAACTTGATATCAAATGACAGGAATCTGGTATTCTATTTATCAGTTTATCCCCTTGTAAACCCTTTAAATTGGCAACTGTCGATCACTTACCGATTGTCCTTAGTGCGTCCCAACATTCCGGTTGGGGTTATAATTGACCAGTATATTTACTATCATCTGACTTTTATTTTTCTTTTGATAATTTTCAATGCAATTTGTTTCGATTTTTCTAGTAGTAATAACATTTTGGCCATTTTTTCCGGTTGTCCGGTTCATTCAAAAAGCGCAATGTCACGTTAACGTGATAAAGCTCACTTGTCCTGTCTTTATCAGGTCAATGTGTTACAATGCACTATATATAAGGGTTAACTGAAAAAGTAAATTCTCAGCTGAGCTGAGCCTGAAACATATACTAACTGTGCTAGGAAAGTGGCATTTGTTGAGAGGTTCTCACCATTATGAAAACACGCCTATACAAATACATTGTAAATTTTTCCGCCGAAAAAAACGAAAATTTTCAGATGATAAATTTTGATATTTTTCTTATTTCTGCTCAAAATATAGATTGACGGTACTCGTAAGAACCGCCTCCACGAGGCGGTTCTAACGAGTAACCACAATCTATATTTCAGAGCAGGAATAAGATAAATACGGTTTACCCCCATAAACCCCAGTTTTACTATATAAAGTGGGTTCTTGCTGTCGAGTCCTCACCGTTGTTTCATCTCTGTGGTTGTTTGATTATTTGTGTTCACGGATATGTTGCACTGATGAGTTAGGAGGCCTTCATGCGGACTGAACAAATTATTTTTCTAAATCGCGACGGAAGTAAGGGCGAGGATTGTGGCCACGTAAAATCGATTTAAGCCCTCCGGTGGAATTCGTTTCCGCTGACCGTTCCAAGGCGGTTCTTCTGTCGCGGTTTATTTTTGTTATGGTTTGTCTTTGGGTGTTTGTGTCGTTTATATTATTTTATTGAGGATAGCCTATTGGCCATTTTGTGGGAAAGTAACTGTCCTTTTGGCGTTCCAGTATTGATGTTTCAATGAGGGTCTGTTGTTTCATTTTTATGGTTTTTCCCTTTAGTGTCTTTGATGGGAGCTGTGGGTTGATTGTATCGATTCCTGATCATTGCCCCCACTTCTAGTTTGGAGGGGGCACAATTGATAGTTTATTTATTGATAAACGAAATTTTTCAGATGAAAAAAATGTGATATTTTTCTTATTTCTGCTCAAAATATAGATTGACGGTACTCGTTAGAACCGCCTCAACGAGTACCCATAATCTATATTTCAGAGCAGGAATAAGATAAATAAGGTTTGCCCCCATAAACCCCAGTTTTACTATCTAAAAGTGGGGTTTGTTTTGTTTGAGTTGTTTGATTTGAGGTTTAACATCCCCGTCAACACTATAAAGGTCATTTGGAGACGTTGCTTCCAATTTTGTGGGACTTTTACCCGACATTGAGATGAAATGACATCTCAAGCCCTGTCGCCCAATGAACCAAAAGGGTTTATAAGCATTGACGGTCCGACACTCACACCGTTTTGCCTGGGCAGGCTTAGATCCTCTAGTCGGTTTACCAGTACTCGTGTGTGGGTCGGATTCAGCTCTGCGTGGCAGCATCGTGCAGCCCATATATTTCTTCAAGCCCCGATGGGCGGTGGTGGGGGGTGGGTGGGTTGGAAGGGGTCAAAATTATATAGGCGTGTTTTCGTGATGCTTTTTATCGGGGAGTGATAACCTTTTAACCACATATATATGACAATGGAATGTTTCATCAAGTGGGTTTCGCACACGAGTACTGGTAAACCGCTTAAAGGATCTAAGCCTGTCCAGGTAATGCGGTGCGAGTCGGCCCGTCCATGTGTATAAATCCCGTATTGGTTCAATGGGGCAGAAGGGCTTGAGATGCCATTTGTCCTCAATGTCGGGTAAAAGTCCCACAACACTGGAAGCAACGTCCCCAAAATGACCTTTACAGTGTTGACGGGGACGTTAAACCTCAAATCAAACAAACACACATCAAGTGGGTTTGTAATGGTCCATTTCCAATAAAAAAGATGTTCAGGTTGGTTTTGTCGTAAGTTCAAGGAAGAATGCACTTAAAGAAAACAGTGTGAACTCAGCTGAGACGGCACGCTCTGCTGCCTCTGCTCTGGATCTTCACAGTTTGACAATTTCCCCAAAAATGGCCGCTAGGCATAGATGTGAACTTGGTTTGTGTTTAGTACCGGCAGGATTTTCTGAAGCGATTGGTATTATTTCCTGTAAAAGTCATCACGAAAACACGCCTATTCAAATACATTGTAAATTTTACCACCTAAAAGACGAAAAGTTTAGACGAAAAATTGTGATATTTTTCTTATTTCTGCTCAAAATATAGATTGTGGATGCTCGTTAGAACCGCCTCATCGAGGCGGTTCTAGCGAGTACCCACAATCTATATTTTAGAGCAGAAATAAGAAAAATAAGGTTTACCCCTGTTAACCCCGGTTTTACTATATAAAAGTGGGGTTCAAGGGGGTCAAAATTATGTAGGCATGTTTTCGGGATTAGACCCTTTTTTCCAAGTTCTAATTTTGGCTAATGAAACAATTCTAAATGTAAGTTGTTTGTTGCAAACAGAGCAGTAGATGTCAGAGGAAGAAAGCTCTGTTGATGACGCCTTTGGTCCGGCTTTGCGTTGAGCATGTTTTGGACCGGTCATCACCATTTTCTATTTAAAACTTGAGCCGCCCCCGCTCATCAGGGCTTGAAGAAATAGATGAAAATGCACGATGCTTCCACGCTAAACCCGTCCCGCACACGAGTACTGGTAAGGATCTTAGCCTGCCAAGGCAATGCGGTGCACACGAGTCGGACCGTTCACGTTTATAAACATGGTTTTCATTGGGCGACAGGGCTTGAGATGTCATTTCATCTCCAAAATGACCTTTACAGTGTTGATGGAGACGTTAACCTTCAAATCCAACCTTACAGCTTTACAACTGGTTATGAAATACTCCAGAAAGGCGTAAAATTCCCTCTATCGTAGATATCTTAATGTACTGGACGAAAAGGTTTTAAATTAATGAAAATTCGCCCATTTCGCACTTTGAATTGTCTGCACTCGTCTAAGACGGGAGAACTCATTCGGCTGAAATGTGGTTAGGTTAGTTCCTTTAAACGCCGTTTGATGAGCTTTATGTATCATAACAAATATTTTATCAATTTCAATACACGTTTTCCGCATATGCCTAGTGCCCCTTTTCGTGGACATTTGCAAACAGTGCGGGGCCCTGATCAGACGCGGCGTTCGATGTAGGTCTTGACCTCATTAATCTCGCAAAGCTTATCGTTAACATAACACCGCTTTTATTGGAAATGGAAGACTCCATACTTTTAGGCAGAAGATTCCATTGTGGGTTAGACAATTTATGATCGATACGTCCAGCGCACTGAGACCCATTTTAAGCCTAAATGGCATATAGATTTATACGCTGTTTTTTCACATTGTTCTCTAACTTTATAGCAAACACACGAAGTGTTTGCTTTACTGTAGAGAGACTGGAACAACATACTTAGGCACCCAAATCTCGCCTGGAATCTCGTTCAATTTCTCGCGATAATCCGCCATCTTTACAGAGTTCATGAGAATTGTATTCCTATCCAAAAATTGCTTCTCAAAACCAAAAGGAGTTAAGACCTATTAAAACAGAAACACAAAATGCGTCGAAATAATTTTAAAAAGCTCTTTTCGAAGACCGATGCCGCATCAAACGCTGAAGTTTGGTTGCGGGAAAGTTTCGAATCTACGTCACGCGTTTAAATTAACTGAAACGCACCGCACTGAGCCGCAATGGCTAGACGGTAAAACCCAGCACCGCGACTGGACCAACGGGTAACCGGAGCATTTGCCGATGCATTTACCGGAACTTCTCAGTAGGGTGGAAAGCGCTTCTCTTCTGGCCAAGCAATTAAAACTTTTCACAAACTATCACTCAGGGGTATAAAATAAAGCCCTGGGAATTGTATGAGACACAATGAGCTATCTGGCTACATGTGGATTTCTACCTTCTCAAGATTTACAAAATGATGATAAGCCACAAATCAAGAGCACATTAGATATGATGAGCTACTTGCCCAAATCTATAGTATAACGCCAGTGCTTCAAGGTACTTTAAAGTGTCCACGCTGCAAACTAACTGAGTCACCAACTCAATATATGAAGATAGATAGACAGGGGTGTAAATGAGTGTGTTTGCTCAAAAGGCAGTGCCTTTATTTCATATTAACGGTAGGGGTCTTTAAACTGCACAGGAGATGACTGTACCTGCACAGGAGACCACCAGTTAACGTCCCGATCCGAAGGATGGTGCTATTTTTTTGGCTTTCATATAAGGCGCGCTACGAAAAAAAAAACAAAAAAAAAAAAAAACTACAGCAGTATCGGGAATCTACTTATTGTGTATAAGGCTTGCTACGAAGAAAAATCAAAGTAATAGCAGTACCGAGAATCTACCTTATCGTGCATAAGGCTTGCTACGAAGAAAAATCAAAGTAATAGCAGTACCGAGAATCTACCTTATCGTGCATAAGGCTTGCTACGAAGAAAAATCAAAGTAATAGCAGTACCGAGAATCTACCTTATTGTGCGTAAGGCTTGCTACGAAGAAAAATCAAAGTAATAGCAGTGCCGAGAATCTACCTTATCGTGCATAAGGCTTGCTACGAAGAAAAATCAAAGTAATAGCACTGCCGAGAGTCCGTCTTATTGCACACAAGGCTTGCAACGAAAACAAAATCAAAGTACTAACGGTACCTTAAATTCTTATATTGAGAAAGAAAAAAATCAAAGTACAAAAAACACATTAAATACTTATATTGAGAAACAAATCAAAGTACTAAAAGTACCTCAAGCGAAAAAAATGAAAGTACTAACGGTACCTTAATTCACAATTTAAGACAGATTACATACATACATACATACATACATACATACATACATACATACATACATACATACATACATACATACATACATACATACATACATACATACACCTCCTACCTACTCCTTTCTCATTACCTTCACTTCTATTTTATATTCTTTCTTTTGGAAGCCTGGTAAATTAAATCAAAATTACTTTTATATAGAACAAGAAAAATGCCTAATGGCATTATGGACGGGTTTTTTTTTTCAGTATGGTTAGGATGGTGGTGGCATGGGTGGGGTAGGGTGGGGTGTGCTGGTGTGGGGTAGGGTGGGGTGGAATGGGTTAGGAGTCGGGTGGGACGGGGTGGAATTTGTGGTGGGGTGGGGTGTTGGGTGTGATGGGGTGTGGTGGGGTTGTGGGGTGGGGTGGGCTTGGGTGGGTGGGATGGGGTGAGGTCGGGTAAGGTGGGGAGTGGTGGGATGGGGTTCGGTTGGGGGTGGATTGGGGTTGTTTTGGGATGGGGGTGGGGTGGGGTTGTGGGGTAGGGTAGGGTATGCTAGGGTAGGGTGGGGTGGGTAGGGTATGTATGTAAAACTAAGTATGCATGTATGTACAGAACAAATGCAATATCCTAACCCAGTAACAACTTTTTTTTTGTGTGTGGGGGGGGGGGGATTTGTTTATGTGTTTTACGAAGAAAAAAAAATAAAGTTTTTTTTCTATTTTTAGCTCTATTTTTAGCTCTAGTGGCCACTGATTTTAGCAATTTTGAAAAAGGGTCACCTAATGAACATTTCTGTAAAATAATTTTGAAATCGGGCCATTATCCCAGGAGGAGATGTCGTTTAACGAAATTGTTGACGGACGACGGACATCAACTCACCTTGAGCACTTCGTGCTCAGGTGAGCTAAAAAAAGAACGAAAAAAAAAAAAAAGAAAAGAAAATTCCATGCCTGTGCATGCATGTATGTATTATTAGTAGCAATTATCAGGGAAGGAAGATAATAATTGTTCATATGTGTTTATGGAGAAGAAAAGAAAAATAAAGAAAAAAAAGAATGAAAAAAGAAAAAAAAAAAAAGAACAGAAAAAAAAAGAACAGAAAAAAAAAAATGTCTCCACCGGGGTTTGAACTCACGCCCCTCAGATTCATAGTCAACAATAGGATCCGTAGTCCAGCACTCTATCCACTACACTGGCATTTGAAAAAAGGTTAACCAAAAGGTAAACCTGAAAAACGCAAGTTTGAAAAAATGACAATTTCCGCCAAAATTTTAGTCTTTTGCGCCATTTATGGATAATACATGAAAGCGGTACCTCCACTTATGCATCAGTCCTGATATTAAAACAATCTGCTGCAGAATAGATGAAAAATATCACTTTGAAAAAAGGTTAACCAAAAGGTAAACCTGGGACGACGCCCGCCCGCCCGCCCGCCCGCAGGACGCCCGCCCGCCCGGACATCGCTATTTCAAAGGACGGATTTTTTTTTTAAAAACCCGTCCAAAAACTGGGGTTTGCAGGGGTAAACCTTATTTTTCTTATTTCTTCTGTAAAATATAGTTCTAACGCGTACCCACAATCTATATTTTGAGCAGAAATAAGAAAAATATCTTAAGTTTTCGTCTTAAAATTTTCATTTTTTTTCTGCGATGAAGGTTACAATGTATTTATAAAGGCGTGTTTTCGAAATGCAGTAGAAGAAAAGGCATGATAGGAATCGATACAAATACGTTACAAAGGGAAAGAAACACAAACATAAATTCACACCACTATGCTAAAACGGAAACAGTCGAAAAACCAAACACAAGGCCCCCGCCCATCGGGGCTTGAAGACTTAGATGGGCTGCATGATGCTTACACGCAGAGATGAAACCGACCCGCACACGGGTACTGGTAAACCGCTTAGAGGATCTAAAAATATAAGTAAAACAAAGATCAGGAACTGATACAATTAACTTACTCCACCCATCAAAGACACCAAAGGGAAAGAAACACAAACATGAAGCGACCAACATGAAGCGACCAGACCATAATGGAAACCTAAACAAAGGAAGGCCATAAGGACAGTTACTTTCCTACTAAGCCTGCCCAGGCACAGCGATGCGAGTCGGCCCGTCCATGCTTATAAACCCTATTGGTTTCATTGGGCGGCAGGGCTTGAGATGTCATTTCATCTCAATGTCGGGTAAAAGTCCAACAAAATTGGAAGCAACGTCTTTACAGTGTTGACGGGAATGTTAAACCTCAAGTTAAACAACAAAAAAAAAAAAAAACAAGTAAACTTTCCAACACAATAGCCAAACGGATGTGCAAAACAATAATGAAAAGACGCACTATAAAAATAATAAATTACGACAGTATAACCACATTTGAAGGGCCAGCAAAACAATAAAAAGTGTTTTGTGGGGAAGGGGCTTAAATCGATTTAACGTGGCCACAATCACACCTGATCAAATGGGACCGTGTAACATTTAGAAGCCATTCAGGTCTTCCTTTATGTTAAGATTCAAGATTCAATGTTGCACGTATATCTCGTTTGCAAAAAGGCTGGAAACTGAATGTTATGACGGCCGTAAAAAGTCTCCCCGTACATCCATCATAGTGCAGATTATATTTTCTGGTCCTTTGGGATCATTGAGAAGATTTAGAATCATTTTGAAAATAGAGTTCTGCTTAAGCCGGTGCTAGAGGGCGTGGCCGGTGTTGCACATTTCAGTACTGGTCATGAATAGACTCAATAAAACCGAATCTGCTATTTTCGTTTATTTTGTGTATTCTTTGCTTCTAAAGGATCGAACTATTCAGAACTTATTGGTATATATAATCAGATAAGTAAATTCTTGCACACCAGACAAGGAAATCCGTGATTTTACCCTGGGATAGAAATTTATGTTCTGACCCTGGTGTTCCGACCCCAAATCGAATATAATTGCGTGTTTGATAAATGCACTGGTTGATTACAACCTCACGCGCGTCGTCGTCTTGCGTGACGTCACTAAACATTCCTGTTGTGTCATCACAAAATGGCGGACGTCGGTAACCGAAGTGACAGCAGCATTAAAAATTCGCAATAGAAATGGAAGGTATGCAAGAAAAAGAATCCAATATGGGTGTGAGGGGTGGATAGAAAAATCCATCCCTCGGGATCACTGTCCGGCATCACTCGGCAAGCCTCGTGATGCCGGACAGTGTCCCTCGGGACGGATTTTTCAATCCACCCCTCACACCCATATAAGATTCTTATATGCTTGCAATGATTTCAGAATCCATTCTTCGATATAAAAAGACAGGGTACAAACATGTTTTAGGATATACTGTATGCATGGTAGCTAACACAATCACGATTCCTTTTTTAACTGCACGCCGATGGTTCGGGCCTCAGACTCTATGATGGCTGCGCACGCCGAAGGTTCGGGCCTCAGACTCTATGATGGCTGCGCACGCCGAAGGTTCGGGCCTCAGGCTCTATGATGGCTGCGCACGCCTAAGGTTCGGGCCTCAGACTCTATGATGGCTGCGCACGCCGAAGGTTCGGGCCTCAGACTCTATAATGGCTGCGCACGCCGAAGGTTCGGGCCTCAGACTCTATGATGGCTGCGCACGCCGACGGTTCGGGCCTCAGACTCTATGATGGCTGCGCACGCCGAAGGTTGGGGCCTCAGACTCTATGATGGCTGCGCACGCCGACGGTTCGGGCCTCAGACTCTATGATGGCTGCGCACGCCGACGGTTCGGGCCTCAGACTCTCAGAAAAAACGCCCAGACAAATGCAGTGTAAACTGAACTTCCGAAAAGACGAAAATTTTAAGATGAAAAATTGTGATATTTTTCTTATTTCTGCTCAAAATATAGATTGTTGGTGCTCGTTAAAACCGCCTCATCGAGGCGGTTCTAACGAGTACCCAAATCTATATTTGAGAGCGAAAATAAGGAAAATAAGGTTTACCCGTGTAAACCCTAGTTTTTTTCTCATATAAATGGGTTCAAGGGGTCAAAATTATATAGGCGTGTTTTCATGATGTAATTTGACGGTAATGTCTGTTGGTACCTGACCGTTCGAAAAAGCGAATTTAAGGCAATGATAAGACGCTGTTTATTATAATTGTTTTACTTTTCATCTCTGCTTGAATATATTGATAATGGTTTTTATAGGTTTTTTTTCCATTTTGAGGGAAAGTAACTGTCTTTTTGGCTTTGAGCCTGTGACATTTTTATTATGCAGTGAAGTTATCTAAAGTTCGTGCTTCTATTGATGTTTCCAATAGGTCTGTTGTTCATGATTGTGTGTCTTTCCCCTTGGTGTCTCTGATGGGAGCTGTGGGTTGATTGTATCGATTCCTGATCATTGCCTCCACTTCTGCTTTAGAGGATAGCAGTTGAGAGCTAATTGAACAGATTCCTGATCATGGACTTCACTTCTATTTTTCAAACCAGAAGATGCATCTTAGGCTAGAGACAACAGGAGTGACGGCAAGGATTAGGAGTCAATGCGTTCCCCACACCTCTTGTCCAAAGCACCAAAGGAAAAGTAACAAAAACATAAAAAAAAAACTTTTCCGCAATGAAAACATCACAAGCGGAAAGCAAATAGGAAAGCCACTTTCCCACAAAATGGCCAAAAAAATGTCAACAATAAAACTATTTTTTCAATATTCACCAGGGTCAAGTTGTTCAAAGCCTCGTTAGCTTAACTAGCTCGTTAGGGTCATATTGTTAACTGTTCTGACAAGTTCAATATCGACAATTTTGGTATTTGTGCTGAAAAAAAGTATGCAAAAGCAAAAGCTGCTCACATTTTTTCAGCAAAATTTTTAGCATATTTGCGATATCAAATGATCAAAATTTTAACGATAAATTTAGAAAAATACATGCCTGTAATGACTTTAGTGCCCAATTTCGTAAAATCGTTCGTCGATATATAAAGATTGGGTACAACATAAATGTTACCAAACAGACTGCATGCATGGTGGTTAACCCCATCACAGTTGGCAACTTTGCTTCCCTCTTTGCACACCTGTGGGTCGGGCCTAAGGCTATATGACGGTTCCAGCGTAAAAACATAACTGGAATTTTATTTTATTTTAGTATTCTTTATGTTGGTTGGCGCTTGATACTCCGTCTTTGGTCGGGCTCCTCGGAGTCTAACTGTTGGTTTTCTTTTGCTCCAGCAATTGTGTTTTTGTATGCTGTCGAATCCTCAACCTTGTTTCATCTCTGTAGTTTTTTGATTTTCATGTTCTTGGAGATGTTACACTGGTAAGTTAGGAAGCTTTCATGCGGACTTAACAAAATTAGTTTATATCGCGACAGAGGTAAGGGCGAAGATTGTGGCCATGTAAAATCGATTTAAGCCCCCCCCCCCCCCAGTGGAATTCTTTCCACTGACCGTTCCAAGGCAATTCTTCTGTGGCGGTTTATTTATGTTGTTGTTTGTTACTTACTGTGTGTATCATTTGTGTGACATAGACGTGCAGGAATCGATACAATTAACCAACAGCTCCCATCAGAGACACCAAAAGGAAAGAAACACAAACATAAATCATATATCGATTCTATGTGCCCACAATCCTCGCACTTACTTCCGTCGCGATTTAGACAAATAATTTGTTCAGTCCGCACGAATGCCTCCTAACTCACTAGTGCAACCTCTCCGTGAACACAAAACACTCAACAACCACAGAGATGAAAAACGGCGAGGACTCGACAACAATAAACCACTGAAATGCTTAAGAAAAAAAATCCAACAGAAAGACGCTCTCTAATTCTCAATAAACCATTACTGTGGAACCGTCATAGAATCTGAGGCCTGACCCAAAGGCGTGCAATTAAAGAGGGCAGAAAAGTTGTCAACCGTGATTGGGTTGACCACCATGCATGCAGTCTGTCGTGTAACATTTATGTTGTACCCAGTCTTTTTATATCGAATAATAATTTTACGAAATTGGGTAATTAAGGCGTAACTATACCAAATTTAGTGACACAGAGGCCTCTCTGATATTTAATCGTCATCAGTGTGTCTCAACCTCAAAGTTCTGAAACCGAAACGGATGATGTACAAGTCCTGTCAAACACAGCACAGCCCCCTCCGAGCACACACCGACAAACGCAGATCATGAGACAGGTCACCTAGAGGCATCAGGCAAGAGACGCCTACATCAGGACTAATAGGCGTCCCCCACCGAGCCAACATCAGCAAACATGGCCTACATTCCACGGAAGTCCCGAGCATCAGGAAGGCGATGTCCAAAGTAGCGAGACATGCAAAATTTTAAAATATAACAAAAAGTGGCAACCAAATCCGCTAAGATACATGTCTCACCTGACATAGAAGTGGAGGCAATGATCAGGAATCGATACAATTAACCCACAGCTCCCAACAGAGACACCAACGGGAAACAAACATGATACAACAGACCCTAATGGAAACACCAATAGCGGGAAGCCAGAATGACAGTTACTTTCCTACAAAATGGCCAATAGGATATCCAAAATAAAATAATATATGCGACACAAACACCCAGAGACTGACCATACCAATATTAAACCGCGACAGAAGAACCGCATGGAACGGTCAGCGGAAACGAATTCCACAGGGGGGGGGGGGGGTTAAATCGATTTTACCCTTTCGTCCATCGCGATCAAGACAAAGAATTTGTTCAGTCCCCATGAAGTCCCACCCCCCACAACCCCTAACTCATCAGTGCAACATCCCAACGAACACAAAAATCAAACAACCACAGAGATGAAACACCGGTGAGGACTCGACAGCTAAAACCACTGAAATGCTGGAGCAAAAGAAAACCAACAGTTAGACTCCGATGGGCCCAACCAGAGACAGAGCATCAGGTATCAACCAACATAAGCCTTTACGCTGGAACCGTCATAGAATCTGAGGCCTGACCATTCCGCGTGCAATTAAAGAGGGAAGGAAAGCTGTCAACCGTGATTAGGTTAACTACCATGCATGCAGTCTATCGTATAACATTTATGTTGTACCCAATCTTTTTAAATGGAAAAATGATTTCACGAAATTGGGTGCTGAAGTCATTGCGGTTATATATTGTTCTGAATTTATATTCTAAGTCACCATAAAATTCGGGTTCCGATAGACCTTGTTGCAGAAGAGATTTAAGTCCAATATTGAATTTTGAAATTAAATCAGAATGGCGTCTATAAAATTTGAAAAGGCGTAGTTTATGGTACCGATAATCCTGATTAAGAAGTTTAGCCGTTAACAATTCATTACAAGTGTTGAAGTCAGTTACATGACTACACACTCGAATTCATTGCGAAATATAGACGCCATAGGATGGAGCACGGCGAACATCACCATCCAAACAAGGAAAATTTACAATCTCAAAATCAAAATCATCGCGTTTATCATTAATTGTGAAAGAAACAAACCCATCTACAATAGATAGATGTAAATCCCAAAACGGGGCCTCGGTATCAGAAGAATTTGGTTTATTTAACAGGAGTTTTGGAGGGTAAATCTGCGTGATCAAACCATCGAAATAGGTATT
This sequence comes from Lucinisca nassula, assembly GCA_963580285.1. Lineage (NCBI taxonomy): Eukaryota > Metazoa > Mollusca > Bivalvia > Lucinida > Lucinidae > Lucinisca > Lucinisca nassula. The sequence continues at coordinate 130,062,990 of OY757023.1, forward strand.
ATCAATATTTAATAAATCATCCAAATATCAAGAGGTGGAGCTGAAAGCTTCACTGATTTCAGACTGGTTTTAAGCCGAAAGGGACATCATGAAGTCTCTTTCGTAACAAAACAAAAACAGATCAGGTGGTGCGCAATTAGTACCAATCGGACTACCAGCTGTCAACTTTGTGCCAAATTTTCTGTTTCCAGAAGTCCTGTGTGATTTATCGATTTGTCGGATGTTCAGTGCTTCACTGACATCGTGAGGGTCATTCAAATATCAAGAGGGTCATGCCTCAGATTCTATGACAGTTCCAGCGTAAAAGCTTACTGAGAATTCGAATAAAATATTATGTAATGTTTGATGCCCGATGCTCTGTTACTGGTCGGGCCCATCGGAGTCTAACTGTTGGTTTTCCTTGGCTCCAACATTTCAGTGGTTTCTTGCTGTCGAGTCCTCACCGTTGCTTCATCTCTGTGGCTGTTTGATTGTTGTATTCTCGGGAGATGTTACATGGCCTTCATGCGTACTGAACAGATTATGTGTCTAAATCGCGACGGATGTAAGGGCGATTATCGCGGTCGCGAAGAATCGATTTAATACTCCAGTGAAATTCTATTCACTGACCGTTCCATGGCAGATTTTAAATTTCATAAACACCGGAGTTGAAGCCTCCCAGTAGTTTACTACTGACCGCCCCAAGGCGGTCGTTCTTTTGCAGTGTCTTATTTGTTATTTGGCTTTGTCCCATTTGTTCATATTTCGTTTTTTTTGAGTGTGCCTCCGTGTCACTTTCTATAAGTGACATGAAACGGCTGCGTTCTTAGATTGTGCCCTTTCCCGATTGACCTTGTCTACTATTTTTTCCTTTGAATTTGTGTATGGCTTATATCTTTTTGTTTTCGATAGCCAATTTGCCATTTTGTTGGAAAGTAACTGTCCGTTTGGCTTTCCGCTATTGATGTTCTCATTAGGGTCGACTTATTTCATGTTTGTGTTTCTTTCCCTTCGGTGTCACTGATGTGAGTTGTGGGTTAATTGTATGGATTCCTGGTCTTTGTATTCACTTTTGTTTTACAATATGCACATTCAAGAGCGAAACAGAAAATCTCAACTACAGGTATAGTATTTTAATATTCGAACAATATAGATCAAAGACGTAGAACCTGTATTATCTTTACTGTGGGTTTGCTCTTCGTCCTTTCACCGATTCTGAAATTACAATATAGATCAAAGCCGTAGAACCTGTTTGTCTTTACTGTGGGTTTGCTCCTGGTCCTTTCGTCGATGTCGATTCTGAAATTAACCATAATAGAAGTGGAGGCAATGATCAGGAATCGATACAATCAACCCACAGCTCCCATCAGAGACACCAAAGGGAAAGACACACAAACATGAAACAACAGACCATAATGGAAACACCAACAGCGGAAAGCCAAACGACAGTCAGTTTCCCACAAAATGACCAACAGGCTATCCAAAATAAAATAATACAAGCGACACAAACACCCGAAGACAAACCATAACAAAAATAAACCGCGACAGAAGAACCGCCTTGAAAGGGTCAGCGGAAACGAATTCCACTGGGGGGGGGGGTTAAATCGATTTTACGTGGCCACAATCCTCGCCCTTACTTCCGTCACGATTTAGACAAATAATTTCTTCAGTCCGCATGAAGGCCTCCTAACTCATCAGTGCAACATCTCCGTGAACACAAAAAAAAATCAAACAACCACTGAGATGAAACAACAGTGAGGACCCAACAGCAGGAAACCACTGAAATGCTGCAGCAAAAGAAAACCGACAGTTTGACTCCGATAGGCCTGACCATGGACAGAGCATCAGGCACCAACCAACATTGCCTTGAATTACATCTCTCTAATTCTCAATAAGCCTTTACGTTGGAACCGTCATAGAATCTGATGCCTGACCCACCGGCGTGAAATTAAAGAGGGAAGCAAAGTTGTCAACCGTGATTGTGTTAACTACCATGCAGTCTGTCGTATAACATTTATGCTGTACCCAATCTTTTTATATCGAAGAAAGATTTTACAAAATTTGGTGCTGAAGTCATTGCGGTTATATATTTTTCTGAAGTTATATAATTATACTAAGTCACCATAAAATTCTAGTTCCGATAGACCTTGTTGCAGAAGAGATTTAAAGTAGAAGTAAAACAAAGATCAGGAATCGATACAATTAACTTACTTCACCCATCAAAGACACCAAAGGGAAAGAAACACAAACATGAAGCGACCAGACCATAATGGAAACCTAAACAAAGGAAGGCCATAAGAACAGTTACTTTTCCAAAAAATGACCAAATGACCATCCAAAATAAAAAGACACAAGTGATACACACAGTAAGTAACAAACAACAACATCAATAAACCGCCAAAGAAGAACCGCTTTGGAAAGGTCAGTGGAAAGAATTCCACTTTGGGGGGGGGGGGGGTGGGCTTAAATCGATTTTACATGGCCATAATCCTCGCCCTTACCTCTGTCGCGGTAAACACTAATTTTGTTTAGTCCACATGAAGGCTTCCTAACTCATCAGTGTAACATCTCCGTGAACACAAACAATCAAAGAACCACAGAGGTGAGACAACGGTGAGGACTCGACAGCATACAGCAACATAATTGCTGGAGCAAAATAAACCAACAGTTAGACATCGAGGGACCCGACCAAGTCCTGTAAGTCCAATATTGAGTTTTGAAAATAAATCAGAATGACGTCTGTACAATTTTGAAAAGGCTTTGCTTAGTTTATGGTACCGATAATCCTGATTAAGAAGTTTAGCCGTTTACAATTTATTTCGAGTGTTGAAGTCAGTTACATGACTACACACTCTGGCAAATCGAATTAATTGCGAGATATAAACGCCATTCGATGGCGCAAGAATCACCATCACCATCCAAAAAAGGAAAATTTACAATCTAAAAATCATAATAATCACGTTTACCACAAATTTTGCACTAAACAATCCCAATTACAATAGATAGACCTAAATCCAAACACGGGGCATCATTACATAAAAATATCCTTCAATAATAAGGGTTTGGCGATTTATTTATGTTGTTGTTTGTTACTTACTGTGTGTATCACTTGTGTCTTTTAATTTTGGATGGCCATATGGCCATTTTGTGTGAAAGAAACTGTCCTTATGGCCTTCCTTTGTTTAGGTTTCCATTATGGTCTGGTCGCTTAATGTTTGTATTTCTTTCCCTTTGGTGTCTTTGATGGGTGAATTAGTTAATTGTATCGATTCCTGATCTTGGTTTTACTTCTACTTTACCCAGTAGCTTCCGGAACAGTTAGGTGATTTCATCCATTCCTGCTTATTTTAAAAACACTGAAACACCCATAATTTGCTATAAATACAATAAACCTATTAGATCCATCATATTAATTTCCATAAACTTGTTTCTGGTCTTGCTATTAACACTAACACTCCTGATACCTGAGATTGTAAAAATTCAGTGTATTGCTATCCTGATGCTGGTCATATCATTACTATAAAAAAAAATCTGTTTCAAGGATACGAAGTATAATTTATAAAGGACCGAAATATCGATTTCCTTCTAAAATTGATTTCAATAAGTGTAGGGATGAAATCGCTGCTGCCTTGAATAAATTTGGTAATCTATGGTGTAAACGAGAGTATGTTGAGAACTTAGCATTCTGAAACGATTGAACAAACGCATTTCTTTCTACTCTCACAATACGAATTTATTTCTTCCTAGACCTAAGACGACTTAGTTACTAAGTTATTTAGACAAATTGTGGGTATTCCGATGGGTACGAATTGCGCACCTCTTGTGGCTGATCTGTTCTTGTTTTGTTATGAAAGAGACTTCAAGACTTGTGCCGTGGACTGCGCAAGGCCTTTTCGGGGTTTTCTAGACGCCGTTCTGATTTAATTTCAAAATTCAATATTGGACTTAAATCTCTTCTGCAACAAGGTCTATCGGAACCCGAATTTTATGGTGACTTAGTATATAAATTCAGAAAAAAATATATAACCGCAATGACTTCAGCACCCAATTTCGTAAAATCATTCTTCGATATAAAAAGATTGGGTAAAACATGGATGTTATACGACAGACTGCATGCATGGTAGTTAACCCAATCACGGTTGGCAACTTTGCTTCCCTCTTTAATTGCACGCCGGTGGGTCAGGCCTCAGATTCTATGACGGCTCCAACGTAAAGGCTTATTGAGAATTAGAGAGATCTAATTCATGGTAATGTTGGTTAGTGCCTGATGCTCTGTCTCTGGTCGGGGCCATCGGAGTCTAACTGTTGGTTTTCTTTTGCTCCAGCATTTCAGTGGTTTCTTGCTGTCGAGTCCTCACCGTTGTCTCACCTCTGTGGTTCTTTGATTTTTTTGTGTTCACGGAGATGTTGCACTGATGAGTTAGGAAGCCTTCATGCGGACTGAACAAATTATTTGTCTAAATCGCGACGGAAGTAAGGGCGAGGATTGTGGCCCCGTAAAATCGATATAAGCCCCCCATTGGAAATTATTCCACTGACCGTTCCAAGGCGGTTCTTCTGTGGCGGTTTATTTATGATGTTGTTTGTTACTTACTGTATGTATCACTCGTGTCTTTTTTTATTTTGGATGGCCATATGGCCATTTTGTGGGAAAGTAACTGCCCTTATGGCTTTCTTTTATTTAGGTTTCCATTATGGTCTGGTCGCTTCTTGTTTGCGTTTCTTTCCCTTTGGTGCCTTTGATGGGTTGAGTAAGTTAATTGTATCGATTACTGATCTTTGCTTTACTTCTACTTTACATCACATTAAACTAAGTATTCAAGAAATTCAAAAGAAGTTTGTTTCGGCTCCAGTTGACAAGGCCGCTAACAATGTGGTTCCATTATGTTAATATTCTTCAGCAAGTGCTTGGTGGTACAAAGGCCTATGAACTGCAGTTTTAGGCTGTAGACAGGACTGTAGTTGATGAGCACATTTGTCATTCAACCACCACATTTGCTGTATGTGTTACTGATGGCCAAGACAAGTTTCCTACGTTATATTGGATACCTTAACTCGAGTTCTGCTTAAGCCGGTGCTAGAGGGCGTGGCCGGTGTTGCACTTTTCAGTACTGGTCCTCAATACTCAATTTCAGTACTCAATAAAACCGAGTATGTTTGTTTGTTTGATTTGAGGTTTAACGTCCCCGTCAACACTGTAAAGGTCATTTTGGAAACGTTGCATCCAATGTCGTGGGACTTTTTTGTTTGTTTGTTTGATTTGAGGTTTAAAGTCCCCGTCAACACTGTAAAGGTCATTTTGGAGACGTTGCTTCGAATTTTCAGGGACTTTTACCCGACACTGAGATGAAATGACATCTCAAACCCTGTCGCCCAATGAAACCAATAGGGTTTAATAGCATGGACGGTCCGCCTCGCACCGCGGTTCCTGGACAAGCTTAGATCCTCTAAGCGGTTTACCGGTACTAGTGTGCGGGCCGGAATCAGCTCTGGGTGGAAGCATCACGCAGCCCATATATTTCTTCAAGCCCTATGGGCGGGGGCCACAAAAAACCCGAGTCTGCTATTTTCGTTTATTTGGTGTATTCTTTGCTTCCAAAGGATCTAACTATTCAGAACTTATTCATAAAAGACCATACAAAATACGGTTTATTGTAAATTCGAGCTCTTGTACCAAGACTGAATTTCCAAATTATTAACGTCATCTTTTACTGCCATAAACACATGTGGTTAAATATTGTGACAACATCTATGAAAGCTCAGAAAAATTTGTTTTGGGCTATAGAAATTCTAATAAAGTTTAAAATAAATTGAAACCCAGACATTTTCGCGCTTCAAAATAGTTTATAAAGTTTCCCGCCGAAAAAACGAAAATTTTAAGATGAAAATATGTGATATTTTTCCTATTTCTGCTCAAAATACAAGAACAATAAGGTTTACCCCTGCAAAGTAGAAGAGGAGGCAATGATAAGGAATCCATACAATAAACCCACAACTCCCAACAGAGACACCAAAGGGAAAGAAACACAACCATGTAATAACTAGACGCAAACGGCAACACCAATAGTGGAAAGCCAAAAAGAAACAGTCACTGTCCCACAAAATGGCCCACTGGCTATCCAAAACAAAAATAATATATAATCGATACACACACACAAAGACAAACCATAACAAAAATATACCGCGACAGAAGAACCGCCTTGGAATGGTCAGTAAAACGAATTCCACCGGGGGCGGGGTGTCGATTTTACGCGGCCGCAATTCCCGCCCTTAATTCCGTCGCGATTTATTAAAATACATGTAATTGGTTTAGTCCGCATGAATACCTCCTAACACATCAGTGCAACATCTCTGAGAACACAAAAATCAAACAACCACAGAGATGAAACAGCGGTGAGGACTCGACAGCAAGGAATCATTGAACTGCTGTAGGAAAAGAAAACCAACAGTTCGACTCCGTTGGGCCCGACCAGAAAAAGATCATCAGGCACCAACCAACATTACATAAAATAAATTACATAAATTATCTCTAATTCTCAGTAAGCCATTACGCCGGAACCGTCATAGAATCTGAGGTCTGACTCACCGGCGTGCAATTAAAGAGGGAAGCAAAGTTGCCAACCGTGATTGGTTTTACTGCCATGCATGCCGTCTGTCGTATAACATTTATGTTGTACCCAATCCTTTTAAATCGGAGGACGCTTTTTACTTGTTGAGCTATTGCAGAGTGCACACTGCAAATGAACGTTTCTAGATTTCGACCCTGTTTTTGTGGTTGCCAGTCACTCTTGGGCATAAATTCTGGGTTTTTATCCTGACTACGCGTGTCCGGAAAACTGTCAAGGCTTCAATTTATATTATTTTGTTTTGGATAGCCAAATGGCCATTTTGTGGGAAAGTAACTGTCCTTTTGGCTTCCCGCTATTGATGTTTTCATTAGGGTCTGTTGTTTTATGTTTGTGTTTCTTTCGCATTGGTGTCTCTGTTGGCAGAAATGGGTTAATTGTATCGATTCCTGATCATTGCCTCCGCTTCTATTTTTAATATTTCATGAGCTAGGAGGTCTCCATGCGGACTGAACCACGGCGGTTATTCTGTCGCGGTTAATTTTTGTTATGGTTTGTCTGTTGAATGTGTGTGTCGCTTGTGTTCTTTTGTTTTGGATAACCAAATGGCTATTTTGTGGTAAAGTAACTGTCCTTTCGGCTTTCAGGTGTTGGTGTTTCCATTATGGTCTAGTTATTTCATGTATGTGTTTCATTCCCTTTGGTGTCACTGATGCCAGTTGTTGTTATTTGTAACGATTCCTGATCATTGCCTTCACATCTGTTATCCTTTCTGCAGCACATTCAATATCACACGTGTATAATTATGTACAACGCCCTAAATGGTTTAATTCCAGAATATATAATGGACAAACACAACTCACAGTCGATGTTTACGCTCTGTAGAAAAAGCCCTGCTAAGAATTCTGGTTTCTTTGTATTTATTTTAGTGTAGGGTGTTCGTTTGGGAGACTTTATCGTAGTCTAACTGTTGGTTTTCCTTTCCTCTAGCGTTTCAGTCTTTGGTATCTCTGATGGGAGCTGTGGGTTAATTGTATCGATTCCTGATCATTGCCTCTACTTCTATTTTGCTGTCGAGTCCTCACCGTTGTTTCATCTCTGGGGTTGTTTGGTGTTTGTGTTCTCAGAGATGTTGCACTGATGACGTAGGAAAAAAGAAGTGAAGGCCATGATCAGGAATCAACACAATTAACCAACAGCTCCCATCAGAGGCACTAAAGAAAATGAAATAAAACATGAACATAAATAGACCCTAAAGGAGACATCAATAGCGTAAAGCCACACGGACAGTTACTTTCTCACAAAACGGCCAATAGACAATTAATTATCCAAAAAAAAAAAAAAAAAGTATGCAATACACACATTAAAGCTATAACAAAAATAAAGAAGAACCAAAACGAATTCTACTGGAGGGCTTAAATTGATTTTACGCGGCCGCAGTCCTCACCCTTACTTCCGTCGCGATTTAGACAAATACTCTGCAAACATGAAACAACTAGCCCTTATGGAATCATCAATAGCGGAAAGCCAAAAGGACAGTTACTTTTCCACAAAATAGCCAATTGCCTATACAAAACCAAACTATACGAGCAATACATACACTCAAAGACAAACCATAACAAAAATAATCCGCAACCTGGCGGGGTATTATGCTATACCCTCCGAAAATTTGAGTGTTCATCCGTCCGTCCGTCAGCGCCTCATAGTTTCGTGTCAACTTCATGACTCTGATACCGTTTGAGATATTATCACGAAACTTCAAAGATATGTAGAGCCCTATGAGACGCCCTGAAGAACGTAACGGTGATTTTCCTACTTTTTATGTGTTGCGCTTTGAACATTGAACATAGCCAATTCTATCGTAGTTTTGTGTCCGCTCATTAGCTTCGATACCATTTGATATATTTCCATGAAACTTCACAGATATGTAGAACACCATGAGACGACGTGTAGAACATAAAAAGCGTAACTCTGATTATCCTCCTTTCGGAGTTTTTGCCCTTTGAACTCTGAATACAGCTGTTGCTTTCAGTTCCGTGTCCATCCCATTTGAAATATTTTCATGAAACGTCACAGATATGTAGCGCACCCTGAGGACTTGTAGAACATATGGACAATAAATAAGTTCTGAACAGTTAGATCCGTTAAACGCAAAGAAGACACCAAATAAATAAATATAGCAGACTCGGTTTTATTGAGCCTGTAAAGTAGAAGTGGAAGCAATGATCAGGAATCGATACAATTAACCCACAGCTTCCATCAGAGACACCAAAGGGAAAGAAACACAAACATGAAACAACAGACCCTAATTGAAACATCAATAGCGGAAAGCAAAAAGGACAGTTACTTTCCCCCAAAATGGTCAATAAGCTATCCAATATAAAATAATATAAGCGACACAAATACCGAAAGACAAACCATAACAAAAAATAAACCGCGACAGAAGAACCGCCCTGGAACGGTAGCGAAATCGAAATCCACTAGGGGGCTTAAATCGATTTTATGTGGCCACAATCCTCGCCCTTACTTCCGTCGCGATTAAGACAACTAATTTGTTCAGTCCGCATGAAGGCCTCCTAACTCATCAGTGCAACATCTCCACGAACACAAAAATCAAACAACCACAGAGATGAAACAACGATGAGGACTCGACAGCAAGAAACCACTGAAATGCTGAAGCAAAAGAAAACCAACAGTAAGATTCCGATGGGCCAGGCCAAAGACAGAGCATCAGGTACCAACCAACATAAGCCTTTACGTTGGAACCGTCAAAGAAACTGAGACCTGCCTCGCCGACTTGCAGTTAAAGATGGAAGCAAAGTTGTCAACCGTGATTGGGTTAACTACCATGCATGCAGTCTGTCGTATAACATTTATGTTGTACCCAATCTTTTTATATCGAAGAATGATTTTACGAAATTGCGTGCTGAAGTTCTTGCGGTCAAATATTGTTTGAATTTATATACTAAGTCACCATAAAATCCGGGTTCCGATGGACCTTGTTGGAGAAGTGATTTAAGTCCAATACTGCATTTTAAAATTAAATCAGAATGACGTCTAAGAAAATTTGAAACGGCTTTAAGTCCAATATTAAATTTTGAAATAAAATCAGAATGGCGTCTATAAAATTTTGAAAAGGCTTTGCGTAGTTTATGGTACCGATAATCCTGATTAAGCTTAGCCGTTAACAATTAATTACGGGTTTTGGAGTCAGTTACATGACTACACACTCTAGCAAATCGAATTAATTGCGAAATATAATCGCCATAGGATGGCGCACGCGGAACATCACCATCAAAAAAAATAAAATCTCAAAATCAATATCAAAAGCATCGCGTTTTCTAACTCTGATTTTCCTTTTTTTTTAGTTATCACCAATAGAACATTGACTATAGCCATTTCTATCATGAATTCTGTTTGAAGCACCTCTGAATCTCCTGAACCTAATGATTTATTATGACAAAACTCGCATGGTTACATCACTAGGATGGGGGACACAGCCATTATGCTGTTTGATTTTTGTGTTCACGGAAATGTTGCACTGATGAGTTATGAGGCCTTCATGCGGACAGAACAAATCATTTTAATCTTATTCGCGACGGAAGTAAGGGCGAGGATTGCGGCCACGTAAAATCGATTTAAGCCCCGCCCCCACTCCCAGTGGAATTGTGGCCACGTAAAATCGATTTAAGCCCCCCAGTGGAAATCTTCCACTGACCGTTCCAAGGCGGCTCTTCTGTGGCGATTTATTTATGTTGTTGTTTGTTACTTACTGTGTGTATCACTTGTGTCTTTTAATTTTGGATGGCCATATGGCCATTTTGTGGGAAAGTAACTGTCCATATGGCCTTCCTTTGTTTAGGTTTCCATTATGGTCTGGTCGCTTAATGTTTGTATTTCTTTCCCTTTGGTGTCTTTTATGGATGGAGTAAGTTAATTGTATCAATTCCTGATCTTTGTTTTACTTCTACTTAGTTTCAAAGGCGTTTCTTCTGTCGCGGTTTATTTTTGTTATGGTTTGTCTTTTGGTGTTTGTGTCGCTTATATTATTTTATTTTGGATAGCCTATTGGCCAATTTGTGGGAAAGTAACTTTCCTTTTGGCTTTCCGCTAATGATGTTTCCATTATTGTCTGTTGTTTCATGTTTGTGTTTCTTTCCCATTGGTGTTTCTGATGGGAGCTGTGGGTTAAATGTATCGATTCCTGATCATTGCCTCCACTTCTACTTTACAGACTCAATAAAACCGAGTCTGCTATGTGTCTCTGATGGGAGCTGTGGGTTGATTGTATCGATTCCTGATCACTGCCTCTTCCTCTAATTTGATGACCTTTACCTTAGTTTCAAGGACACAGACCCCAAAAACTGTCAACTTTGGAGATGGCTTGTCTGCACCCAATCTCATAATTGCAACAATGAAATGTGGTCTGAATTGGTACAATATATCATGAGAATTGAACAAAAATGGACTTGACTTTATTTTAAAGGGCACATGCCCAAAAAAATCTGAAAATGAGAATAGTTATCTGATTTACTTCTTTTGGAGCCATGGCTCCTTGAACATTGAAAATACTAATCTCATTCATGTATTCCTGTCATCTTTATTAAGGGAAAGAATAATGCACCCTTACTTTGATTTCCTTTTTGACTGATATGGCACTTCCTTGATGTAATTGGAGTGATGGGGGCATACTGCAGTGTCTGCAGTTCATTCTTTTTGGATTTAGTTCTGAAATTGTATGTTTTGCTTACACAACTGCATTATCATAGGCCTCAAGGAAGCGAATGTTATAATCAGACTAGTCAGGGAAGGCAACAATCCAAGATCGGAGCCGTCTCAAGTCACCTACAAAAAGTGACATGGAGGCACAAACAAAAAACATGAAACATGAACCAACGGCACAAAGCCAAATAACAGTTTAAACAACATTTCAGTTTTAACACTTATCTTGCTGTTCATGACAACCCCTATCTTTGCAAATGGTGTGGATCCAGATCAGATGGCTTCTGAAGAAGCCATCTGATCAGGATCTACACTGTTTGGCATTCAGCTTATGAATTTGTACCAATAAATAACATCAAGTTATTTGATTGGTTGATGCACAGAAATGGGTGTGGCTTAAATGAATATTCAGCAAGATAAGGGTTAATAGAGTAACGTAATTCTCCTAATGCTAATTTTAACTATGAGTTTGAAATACATCTATCTCCAACAAATCATATTGGTTTATAAGTCATCTCAGTTATCGACGGTCGTCGTTTTGCCACCACCCATTGCTGCTTGGAGAAATGGGTTTAGCTGCATAGTGCTACCGCGCAGAGCTAAAACCGAGTACTGGTATTACGATTTCAAAGACTGTCTGTCTAGAAAAAAAAAGGGTTGCGAATCGGAGTCGGTCATTTCATCCTTGCAGCATCCTGCTTCAAAATGACCTAAGTAGTATTAACTGGGTTCGATTAAATACTGACGTTTGGCAACAAACGTTCCTTACCTGGATAGCGGGGGGTAACACAACACGCCACTAAACCGCGGTTGCAAGGTGATATCGACCGGCCGGTATTCGCTTCTCTTCGGGGTACACATCGACGACGACAGTTGTATCGAAAACAAATGTCTGAAACAAATAATTTCTTATAGTATACCAATAAGGATTGCAATGTAATGTGTAAACTGTCATTTAATATGAAATTACGAAAACTGATATTCACATGAGATACACATTTCCTTCAAATATTGACCCCAATAAGAAAAAAAAAAGAAGAAATTGCTGCTGCCGGTAATCTATATTTCAAGCGACAGTATATTCAGTATTAATATAGAAGTGGAGGCAATGATCATGAATCGATACAATCAACCCACAGATCCCATCAGAGACACAAAAGGTAAATAAACACAAATATGAAACAACAGACCCAACTGGAAAAAATCAAATAGCGGAAAGCCAAAAGGACAGTCACTTTCCCACAAAATGGCCAATAGGCTATCCAAAATAAAATAATGTAAGCGACACGAACACCCAAAGACAAACCATAACAAAAATAAACCGCGAATGAAGGACCGCTTTGGCACGGTCAGCGGAAACGAATTCCACTGGGGGGGGGGGGGGGCTTAAATCGATTATACGTGGCCACAATCCTCACCCTTAATTCCGTCGCGATTTAGACAAATAATTTGTTCAGTCTGCATGAAGGCCTCCCGACTCATTAGTGCAACATCTCCGTAAACACAAATAATCAAATCAGCCCAGATATGAAACAAGGGTGAGGACTCGACAGCAAGAAATCACTGAAATAATGGCGCGAAAGAAACCCAACAGTTAGACTCCGATGGAGCATCAACCAACATTGCCTTGAATTAGATCTCTCTTATTCACAATAAGCCTTTACGTTGGAACCGTCATAGAATCTGAGGCCTGACCCACAGGCGTGCAATTAAAGAGGGAAACAAAGTTTTTTTTTTTTGTTTTTTTTGGAATCTGTAAACTTTATTCTCTTTTCTGCCTGTTACAATCACCTCCTTAGGTCCAGGACACATCTAAGAAGGTTCTCCAGTAGATTCATTCCACATACCCCAACTACACTTCTTTCAATAATGTATACTACCCATTCATTTTCTACTGCCCTGACAGTCTGGAGCCTGCCAACATGCATAAATACAATATTTTCATAAAGTTAGCCAATGAAATTGTTTATGTGGTAGTACACCTTTCAAGCACGGCACATGTAATTTTTTGTAAATTCAACAAAGGAGGGAAACAAAGTTGTCAACCGCGATTGGGTAAACTGCCATGTATGCAGTCTGTTGTGTAACATTTATGTTGTACCCAATCTTTCTATATCGAAGAATGAGTTTTCGAAATTGGGTGCTGGTTCCGATAGACCTTGTTGCAAATGAGATTTAAGTCCAATATTAAATTTTGAAATTAAATCGGAATGACGTCTATAAAATTTTAAAAAGACTTTGCGTAGTTTATGGTACCGATAGCCCTGATTAAGACGTTTAGCCGTTAACAATTTATTATGAGTGTTGAAGTCAGTTACATGACTACACACTCTGGCAAATCGAATTAATTGCGAAATATAAACGCCATAGGATGGCGCACGAGGAACATCACCATCCAAAAAAGGATAATTTACAATCCCAAAATCAAAATCATCGCGTTTATCATAAATTTTGCACGAAACAAACGCATCTACAATAGATAGATGTAAATCCAAAAACGGGGCCTCGGTATCAGAAGAATTTGCTTTATTTAACTGAAGTTCTGGGGGCTAAATTTGACTGATCAAACCATCAAAACTGGTATTATAAATATTTAATAAATCATCCAAATATCTAGAAGTTGAGCTAAAGGCTTCATTGATTTCAATTTGGTTTTCAGCAGAAAGGGACATCATGAAATCTCTCTCATAACAAAACAAAAACAAATCAGCCACAAGTGGTGCGCAATTAGTACCCATCGGAATACCAACAACTTGTCTAAATACCTTGGTACCAAATCTTATGTAAATATTGTCAAGTAGAAAGGTGAGAACTTCACACACATTCTGACATGACCAAAAAGCATTTCTTACATTACATGCAAGATAGAGGGAGTCTTCCTTATAAAATGTCCATTCAATTAAATCATTAAGTTTTTCTTTTATAAGATTATGAGGAAGTGTAGTGTAAGGGGTGGAAAAACATAAGTAGACAGACTTGAAGCACGAAAATGCCTGGATTTCAATTTATTAAAACTTCATTAGAATTTTTTCCAGACCAAAACAGATTTCGTAAAATCATTCTTCGATATAAAAAGATTGGGTACAACATGGATATTATACGACAGACTGCATGCATGGTAGTTAACCCAATCACGGTTGGCAACTTTGCTTCCCTCTTTAATTGCACGCCGGTGGGTCAGGCCTCAGATTCTATGACGGCTCCAACGTAAAGGCTTATTGAAAATTAGAGAGATAATGCTGGTTGGTGCCTGATGCTCTGTCTCTGGTCGGGCTCATCGGAGTCTAACTGTTGGTTTTTGTTTTGCTCCAGCATTTCAGTGGTTTCTTGCTGTCGAGTCCTCACCGTTGTCTCACCTCTGTGGTTCTTTGATTTTTGTGTTCACGGAGATGTTGCACTGATGAGTTAGGAGGCCTTCATGCGGACTGAACAAATTATTTGTCTAAATCGCGACAGAAGTAAGGGGGATAGGATTGTGGCCACGTAAAATCGATTTAAGCCCCCCAGTGGAAATCTTCCACTGACCGTTCCAAGGCGGCTCTTCTGTGTCGATTTATTTATGTTGTTGTTTGTTACTTACTGTGTGTATCACTTTTGTCTTTTAATTTTGGATGGTCATATGGCCATTTTGTGGGAAAGTAACTGTCCTTATGGCCTTCCTTTGTTTAGGTTTCCATTATGGTCTGGTCGCTTAATGTTTGTATTTCTTTCCCTTTGGTGTCTTTTATGGGTGGAGTAAGTTAATTGTATCAATTCCTGATCTTTGTTTTACTTCTACTTCTACCTGTTCTTTCGAAGACTTTGTCGCAATATTTTATCACATGTTTTTGATGGCAGTAAAACATGAAGTTAATAATTTGGAGAGTTCAGTGTTGGAACAAAAGCTTGAATTTGTTATAACCCGTGCTTTGTATGGTATTTTATGAAGTTTAGGTGACCAATATAACGTAGGAAGCTTGTATTGACCTTCTGTAGCATAGACAGCAAACTTGATGGCTGAATGACAAATGTGGTGATCAACTAAAGCCCTATCTACGGCTAAAGGCTGTAGTTCATAGACCTTAGTACCAACCTGTTCTTGCTGAAGATTGTTAACAAAGTGAAGCCGTCAAACAACGACCAACGTGTTAGCGGCCTTATCAGCTGGAACCCAAAAACTTCCTATGAAATTCTTGAATACCTAGTTTAAGGTGACGTAAAGTCGTCTTAGGTTTAGGAGGTAATAAGTTCGTATTTTGCGAATAAAAAGAAATGCGTTTGTTCACTAATTTCAGAATGCTAAGTTTCCATTCCTTAAGAGCTTTATGCTCAACATACTCTCGTTTACACCATCTATTGCAAAATTCATTCAAGGCAGCAGCAATTTCATCTCTACATTTATTTAAATCAATTTTACAAGGAAATCGATATTTCGGTCCTTTAGATATTATATTGCGTATCCTAGACTCAGGAATAATTTTAATTTGCCAGTAATAGAAAGACCAGCAGCAAAATAGCAACACACTGAATTTTTACAATCACATGTATCAGGAGTGTTAGTGTTGACATCAAGATCAGAAACAAGTTTATTAAAATTAAAAATGATAGATCTAACAGGTTTATTGTATTTATAGCAAATTATGGTGTGTTTCAGTATTTTGAAAACAAGCAGGAATGAATGAAATAACCGAACTGTCTCGGAAGATACTAGGTAAATACATAAAATCCAAACCTTTATAAATGAAGGATATTTTAATGTAATGACGTTTGTGATTAATTTCAGAATCGATGAAAGGACGAAGTGCATGTTGAGTATAACCTCTGATTAAAAGACCAGCGTCGTATAACTGATTAGAACTATCGTAGAATTTATTCGCCTCGGTATCCAGAATCCGTAATACAGAAATTGGTAATGAGCTTAGAAACGCAAGCATTGAGTGGCGTCCATGATTCACTAATATTATGGACAGTCACTTCAGTCTGGTATTGTTTCTTTCAAAAGCACGTAATTTACAATTATAATTACCCTTTTTTCTGGTGCCGTGCGATCTAGTTTTACGCTTTCGACAGTCCAGAAATTGGAAGTTTTAGGAAATATCAAAGTCGAGCATTTTAGATATATTACCCTCATGATAAATGTTGCCACTAAAGCCCAATGGAAAAGGTGTCTGTAATAGTTTAATCCATTTTAATTCAGTTTCATGCCGTTTAATAATTTTAAACCTAGCTGTAGAATTTACATCATAATAAATTTTTTCCACTGGCTGCATAGAAACATCTTTAATAGAATGCCCTCTGTACGTCAGAAATGATGGTACAAGAAAGTGTCAGTTTTTAGTCATTCTACGATAGTGTTCGTTAAATCGTGTTTTAAACACACGATTAGTTTAACCGACAAACTGCATTTTATAATTTGCAGTATGTCAGGTTATCATATATATCGAATCCGTAGGTTTCCGCTGTTGGTGTTTCCATTAGGTCTGTTGTTGCATGTTTGTGTTTCTTTTCCTTTGGTGTCTCTGATGGGAGCTATGGGTTGATTTTTAACACGCGATTAGTTTAACCGACAAACTGCATTTTATAATTTGCAGTATGTCAGGTTATCATATATATCAAATCCGTAGGTTTCCGCTGTTGGTGTTTCCATTAGGTCTGTTGTTGCATGTTTGTGTGTCTTTCCCTTTGGTGTCTCTGATGGGAGCTATGGGTTGATTGTATCGATTCCTGATAATTGCATCTTCTTCTATTTTACATGTCAAATCGGACATGTTAACTCCAGAAAAACGTCTACCGTTTACAGACGTAGAAACGGTAGACGCAGTGCATAAATGTGAACAGCACCTGTACCTGGAATTACTAGGATACATTCCACTTCTCCTGAAGGGATTAGTATATTTCCGAAGAATGGGCGATTTGATAGAAAATAATCTAACTCTCAGATTGTTTCTTAAATTAATTTGTATTACCTGCTCCATTTAAATTAACGGAAGCGACAGAAAACAAATTAATAGGCCTCACCAATACCGACGGCAACATAGCACTAAAATTATTTATAGTATGGGGAATCCGTACAGAAGAAGCAGAATTTAACCTAAGGGATGATATTGTAAAGTAGAAGTAAAACAAAGATCAGGAATTGATACAATTAACTTACTCCACCCATAAAAGACACCAAAGGGAAAGAAATACAAACATTAAGCGACCAGACCATAACGGAAACCTAAACAAAGGAAGGCCATAAGGACAGTTACTTTCCCACAAAATGGCCATACGGCCATCCAAAACCAAAAGACACAAGTGATACACACAGTAAGTAACAAACAACAACATAAATAAATCGCCACAGAAGAGCCGCATTGGAACGGTCAGTGGAAGATTTCCACTGGGGGGCTTAAATCGATTTTACGTGGCCACAATCCTCGCCCTTACTTCCGCCGCGATTTAGACAAATAATTTGTTCAGTCCGCATGAAGGCTTCCTAACTCATCAGTGCAACATCTCCGTGAACACAAAAATCAAAGAACCACAGAGGTGAGACAACGGTGAGGACTCGACAGCAAGAAACCACTGAAATGCTGGAGCAAAACAAAAACCAACAGTTAGACTCCGATGAGCCCGACCAGAGACAGAGCATCAGGCACCAACCAACATTATCTCTCTAATTTTCAATAAGCCTTTACGTTGGAGCCGTCATAGAATCTGAGGCCTGACCCACCGGCGTGCAATTAAAGAGGGAAGCAAAGTTGCCAACCGTGATTGGGTTAACTACCATGCATGCAGTCTGTCGTATAATATCCATGCTGTACCCAATCTTTTTATATCGAAGAATGATTTTACGAAATTGGGTGCTGAAGTCATTGCGGTTATATATTTTTCTGAATTTATCTACTAAGTCACCATAAAATTCGGGTTCCGATAGACCTTGTTGCAGAAGAGATTTAAGTCCAATATTGAATTTTGAAATTAAATCAGAATGTTTAAATTTATTTGTGATACTCATTTTGTTTAAAGGGGCGATACCGTCCAAACTAAAGCTATATTCATACTGGTCATTAAGTTAAACAGTATACGGAAGAACGGTAAATCCTTCAAATAGAATGCGCTTCAAAAAAAAAAGGCGAGTATAACAAAAGCCCACAAAACAGATATCAAATAAGCAATTGTTATACTCAAAGAATGGAAACTTAGCAGTTTGAAACAGTAAACAAACGCCTTTCTTTCTAATCGCAAAACACAAATTTATTACCGCCTAAACAAAATAGAAGTTAAGGCAATTATACAATCGATACAAATACCCCACACCTCCCATCACAACCACCCAAAAAAGACGTCATAACATCACCCTATAGTAGGTATTCAATAATTCCAAGGCGGTCGTTCTTTTGCAGCGCCTTATTTTTTATTGACTTTGTACCGTTGGTTCGTGATTCGTCTTTTTTTTTTTTTGTGTGAGCCTACAAGTCACTTACTTTCATAAGATGACTTAAATGTTTGCGTTCTTTGCGTTCTTAGATTGAGGCCTTTCCTGAGCGATCTATACTTACTAGTTTACCGGTATCACATGCTATGACAAACAGACGTGAAGTGAATGATCTGGAATCGATACAATTAACCTACAGCTCCGGTCAGAGACATCAAAGGTAAAAAAATATAAACATGAAAAACTAGACCCCAATGGAAACACAAAAGCGGAAAGACAACAGGACAGTTTATTTCCAACCAAATGGCCAATTGACCATCAAAAAAAAAATATATATATAAGCGGGACACACACTCAAAGGCGAACCATAACAAAAATAAAACGCAACAAGAGAACCGCCTTTGAACGGTCAGTTAAACGAATTCCACTAGGGAGCTTAAAGCATGTTCTAAGTTTTAAAATCGTCATTTAGATTTAGCTTCAAAAATTAATACTGAACACTAATCTCTTCTGCAACAAGGCCTTTCGGAACCGGAATATTATGGTGTTTTTCTTTACATAAACTCAGAAAACATAATTATGTGCTTGCAATAATTTCCGTGCCCGATTTCGTAAAATCATTCCTCGATATGAAAAGATTGGGTATAACAAAAATGCGATACGACTGCATGCATGGTAGTTAACCGAATAACGGTTGATAACTGTGCTTCCCTCTGTAATTGTACGCCAGGGACGGGGGTGGTGGGTTAGTCCTCAGATTCTTTGACGGTTCCAGCGTAAAGGCTTGTTGAGGTAATATCGGCTGGTTCCTGATGCTCTATCTCTGGTCGGGCACACCTTTTTATCCAGCGTTTCTGTTGTTTATGGTGACGGGTCCTGACCGTTGTTTAATCTCTGCAATCTTTGTTTTCTATGTTCTCAGAGTTGTAGTACTTATTGCTTGCCGAGTATTCATGTGGACTGGGGAAGTGTTTTCGCCAGGACCACGGCGGAACCAAGGATGGGAACTGTGGCAGGTGAAATCGATTTTAGCTACCCAGTGAAATACATTTTGCTGACCCTTCCAGAACGGTTCTTCTGTCGCAGTTTATAGTTTTGTTTTAGATAGTTCTTGCATTTATGTAGTGCTTATCATTACGAAAACATGCCTATATCAATACATTGTAACCTTAATCGCCGAAAAATTGACAATTTTAAGATGAAAAATTGTGATATTTTTCTTATTTCTGCTCAAAATATAAATTGTGGGTACTCGTTAGGGTGAGGCGGTTCTAGCGAGTACCCACACTCTTTATTTTAGAGCAGAAAAAAAGAAAAATAAGGTTTACCCCTGTAAACCCAAGTTTCACTATATAAAAGTGGGGTTCGAGCGGGTCAAAATTATATAGGCGTTTTTTCGTAATGTATCTTTTTGTTTTCGATAGTCATTTGGCCATTTTGTGAGAAAGTAACTGTCCTTTTGGCTTTCCGCTTGTGATGTTTTCATTAGTGTTTATTTATTTTGTGTTCTTGTTTCTTTCTGATGTGGATATGTTGTGGTTGCATCCATTCCTGGTCATTGCTTTCACTTCTAATTTCCTAAGCTATATTGTTTACCTAAACAGAACAGATTATTTGTAAAAATCACGACGGAATTAAGGGCGAAGGTTTGTGGCTATGTGATATCGATTTAAGCCCGCCAGTGGAATTCTTGTCACTGACAGGTTCAAGACAGTTCTTCTGGCGCGGTTTATTTTTGTTATGGCTTGTCCTTGAGTCTGTGTATCGCTTATATTATTGTGTTTTGGATAGTCAATTGGCCATTTTGTTGGACAGTAACTGTCCTTTTGGCTTTCCGCTTGATGTTTCCATTAGGGTCTAATTGTTTCATGTTTGTGCTTCTTTCCCTTTGTTGTCTCTGAACGGAGCTGTGGGTTAATTGTATCGATTCCTGAGCATTGCCTTTGTTTCTTGTTTTTCATTAAAAGACCATACACCGCACGGTTTATTGCAAACGCAATCTCTTTTATCACTACTGAACCCGAACAGACCAACACTGCTACGTCGCTATAAAATGGGGCTTTCCCGCTTTATAGAACAAATTTAACGTCACTATACCTGATGTTTATGGATTGTATAGTGGCCTTATAAAGTCTCCCTGCCCTTCATCAAGATGCAGTTTATATTTTCCTGTACATTGGGAACATCGATTTCCTTGTGGAACCTTTGAAATATTTGAGAGTCACTTATAATGCCTAATTGGCCGATACTAGCTACAGCTGATGTTAACCGAATGTGTGGCGGCCGAAAGAAGTCTTCCTGCAATTCACCATAGTGTAGTTTATAATTTCTTATCCTTTGGGATCATTGATTTCATTGTGGAACCTCTTAACCCTAATAAAACGAAACATCGGAAGCATAAAGTCAAAAGGCCAGATTTTCACACAATGTGGCAAAAAGGCTGTCAAAATATTAGCAATGCATACATGAAAGGATGAACCGTGACAATAAATAACCACGCCAGCAGAATATACTTATTTAATTCCAAAATTCAATATTGGACGTAAATTTCTTCTGCAACAAGGTCTATCGGAAACCGAATTTTATTGTGACTTAGTATATAAATTCAGAACAATATATAACCGCAATGACTTCAGCACCCAAGTTCGTAAAATCATTTTTTGATATAAAACTATTGGGTACAACATACATGATATATTACAGACTGCATGCATGATAGTGAACCCAATCACGGTTGACAACTTCGCTTCCCTCTTTAATTGCACGCCGTTGGGTCATGCCTCAGATTCTATTACGGTTCCAGCGTAAAGGCTTATTGAGAATTAGAGAGATTTAATTCAAGGTAATGATGGTTGGTGCCCTGTCTCTGGTCGGGCCCATCGGAGTCTAACTGTTGGTTTTCTTTTGCTCCGGCATTTCAGTGGTTTTTGCTGTCCAGTCTTCACCGCTGTTTCATCTCTGTGTTTGTTTAATTTTTTGTGTTCACGGAGATGTTGCACTGATGAGTTAGGAGGCCTTCAATGCAAACTAAACAAATGATTTGTTTAAATCGCGACGGAAGTAAGGGCGAGGATTGTGGCCGAGTAAAATCGATTTAAGCTCCAAATTGGAGTTCGTTGCACTGACCGTTCCAGGGAGGTTCTTCTGTCGCGGTTATTTTTGTTGTGGTTTAGCTTTGAGTGCGTGTGTCGCTTGATATCGAAGCCCCGTGTTTTGATTTATATTTTGTTCAACTGAAGATGAGTTTGTTTGATAAACGGGAAGATTATGGAATTGATATTGTAAATTTCCCTTTCCCTCGGTAGTGATATTCCTCGTGCGGCATATATCGAAAGTATTTCGGTTTGCCCGAGTGTCTACTCATGTAACTGACTTCCTCGCTCGAAATAAATTACTAATTCATACACGTCTTAATCTGGGATATCGGTGTCATAAACTACGAAAATAAAAGTGAAGGCAATGATCCGGAATCGAAACAGTTACCCCACATCTCCCATCAGAGACACCTAAGGGAAAGAAACACAAACATGAAATAACTTTACCCTAATGAAAACATCAATTATAGCGGAAAGACCAAAATGCAGTTACTTTCCCATAAAATGGCCATTTGCATATCAAAACAAAAATATATAAGAGGTTCACCCATTCAAAGATAGACTGCGGCCAAAGCACCGCTTGGAAACGGTCAGTGAAAAGAATTTCACGATTTTCCGCGGCCGCAATCCTCGCCCTTACCTACGTCGCGATTTAGACAAATAATTTGTTAAATCTATTCAAAGTTTTATAAACGTCATTTCGACTTTGTTTCAAAATTTAATGTTAGAATTTAATATCATCTGCAGTAAGGCCTATCAGAACCCGAAGTTGATGGTGACATAATTTCAGAAAAATATATGCTTGCAATGATTTCGGTACCCAATTTCGTAAAATCATTCTTTGATATACAGTCGACCTTTAAAGGTTCGAACTCGTTTTGGACAACGAAAATCTATTCGAGACTGGGGTAGTTCGAGCCACAAAGGGGTTCTTCAAGGAGACATAACGGGGATAATTTTAGGATTTCTTTCGATGTTCTATGATATAAATGTTAGGTGTGTTTACTCTTTCGAATCGCCTCATTTGCAAGCCAAAAGACGAAACTATCCTAAAATGTTCATAAATATTTCTTAACTTAGAGAAATTCTACAGGAAAAAGAAGGGTAAAACATAAATGTTATACAACTGATTGCATGCCTGGTATTAACCTAATCAGGTGGATAACTTTGCCTCCCTCTTAATTACATGCCGGCGGGTCCGCCCTCAAATTCTGTAACGGTTCCAAGGCTTATAAAATGTTCAGGTAATGACTGTTGATACCTGTTGCTCTGTTTCAGGTCGGGCCCACTTTTTGTGCTGAGGCGTTTCGGTAGCTTTATGGTGTCGGATCCTGAGGCGTTTCGGTTGCCTCCTGCTGTCGGGTTCTGAGGTGTTTCGGTTGCTTCATGCTGTCGGATCACGAGGGGTTTCGGTTGCTTCATGCTGCAGGATCCTGAGATGCTTCGGTAGCTTCATGGTGTCGGATCCTGGGGCGTTTCGGTTGCTTCCTGCTGTCGGATCCTGAGGCTTTTCGTTTGCTTCATGCTATCAGCTCCTGAGGTTTTTCGTTTGTTTCATGTTGTCGGATCCCGCGGCGTTTCGGTAGCCTCACGATGTCGGATCTTGATGCGTTTCAGTTGCTTCATGCTGTCGAATCCTGAGGCGTTTCGGTACCTTCATGCTGTCGGATCCTGAGGCGTTTCTTTACCTTTATGCTGTCGGATTCTGAGGTGTCTCGGTAGCTTCATGGTGTCGGATTCTGAGGCGTTTCGGTAGCTTCATGCTGTCGGATCCTGAGGCGTTTCGACGGCTTCATGCTGTCGGATCCTGGGACGTTTTGTTTGCTTTATGCTGTCTGATCCTGAGGCGTTTCAGTTGCTTCATGCTGTCTGATCCTGAGGCGTTTCAGTTGCTTCATGCTGTCTGATCCTGAGGCGTTTCAATGGCTTCATGCTGTCGGATCCAGAGGCGTTTCAATTGCTTCATGCTGTCGGATCCTGAGGTTTTCAGTTGCTTCATGCTGTCGGATCCTGAGGCGTTTCGTTTGCTTTATGCTGTCGGATCCTGAGGCGGTTCAGTTGCATCATGCCGTCGGATCTTGAGGCGGTTTATTTGCTTCATGCTGTCGGCTCCTGAGGCGTTTCAGTTGCTTCATGCTGTCGGATCCTGAGGCGTTTCATTAGCTCCATGCTTTCGGATCCAGAGGCGTTTCAGTTGCTTCCTGCTGTCGGATCCTGAGGCTTTTCAGTTGCTTCATGCTGTCGGATCCTGAGGCGTTTCGCTTGCTTTATGTTGTCGGATCCTGAGGCGGTTCAGTTGCATCATGCTGTCGGATCCTGCGGCGGTTTATTTGCTTCATGCTGTCGGATCCAGAGGCGTTTCAGTTGCTTCATGCTGTCGGATCCTGAGCCGTTTCGGCTGCTTCATGCTGATCCTGAGGCGGTCAGTTGCTTCATGCAGTCGGATCCTGACCGCTGTTTCATATCGTTTCATTTATAAATTGTTTGATGTTTTATGTTCTCGGAGATGTAGTCATGCATCCGACTTCAACACTCGTAATAAATAATTAACCGCTAAACTTCTTAATCCGGGGTATCGGTATCATAAACTACGTAAAGCCTTTTAAAGTTTTATAGACGTCATTCTGATTTTGTTTCAAAATTCAATGTTGGACTTTAAACACTTCTGCAACAAGACCTATCGGAACCCCAATCCTATGGTGACTTAGTATATAAATTTAGAAAAACACATGCCTGTAATGACTTTGGTACCCAATTTCGTAAAATCGTTCGTCGATATATAAAGATTGGGTACAACATAAATGTTATAAAAATGCATGCATGGTGGTTAACCCAATCACGGTTGGCAACTTTGCTTCCCTCTTTGATTGCACACCAGTGGGTTGGGACTAAGATTATATGACGGTTCCAGCGTAAAAAACATAATTGAATTTTATTTTAGTATTCTTTATGTTGGTTGGCGCCTGATGCTCCGTCTTTGGTCGGCCCCTCGGAATCTTAATGTAGGTTTTCTTTTGCTCCAGCAATTCTGTTGTTGTATGCTGTCGAGTTCCCAACCTTGTTTCATCTCTGTAGTTTTTTAATTTGTATGTTCTCGCAGATGTTACACTTATGAGTTAGGAAAAGTAGAAGTTAAAAAAAAAAAGATCAGGAATCGTTACAATTAACTTATTCCACCCATCAAAAACACCAAACGGAAAGAAACACAAACATTAAGCGACCAGACAATAATGGAAACCTAAACAAAGGAAGGCCATAAGGACAGTTACTTTCCCACAAAATGGCCATATGGCCATCCAAAATAAAAAGACACAAGTGATACACACAGTGAGTAACAAACAACAACATAAATAAATCGCCACAGAAGAACCGCCTTGGAACGGTCAGTGGAAAGATTTCATGGAAGCCTTCATGCGGACTAAATATACCGCGACAGAGGTACGGGCGAGGATTATGGCCATGAAAAATCGATTTAGCCCCCCCCCCCCCCCACCCAAGTGGAACTCTTTCCACTGACCGTTCCAAGGCGGTTCTTCTGTGGCGGTTCAGACATCTCCAAAATGGCTACTTTTCTTATTGAAAATCCGTCATATTCTTTCTTAGTTATACTGCAAACGTAGGCTATGGGTGCGCCCTAGAACCGCCTCATTGAGGCCGCTCTAACGAGTACCCAAACATATGTCTTGGAGCAGAAATAAGAAAAAAATGTTTACCCCCGTAAACCTCAGTTTTCTCGACATAACGTAGGTTATCTACAAAAATGATTCAGACGTGCCGAAGCACCAGACAGGCTT
This sequence comes from Lucinisca nassula, assembly GCA_963580285.1. Classification (NCBI taxonomy): domain Eukaryota; kingdom Metazoa; phylum Mollusca; class Bivalvia; order Lucinida; family Lucinidae; genus Lucinisca; species Lucinisca nassula. Next base: position 130,088,545 of record OY757023.1, read on the forward strand.
CATCACTCAACTACATATTAAATGGAAGATTTACAGTGTCGTTATGTGATTTTACATTTGCTCGAAACATAGAAAAGTAACACGTCAGACCTGACTTGATGAATCGATTCTAACGAGTAGCCACCGCTTGAGTCTCTTTGTTTTACTTCTACTTTGTTTGACGCAGTATTATGGAAACAATATCACAGATGAACTTTATCGAAAAATGTCCATTTATGGGACAAGAATCGTTTATCTAACACGTTGCTTTAACGAACACATACAATTTGATATCTACAGGTATGGTGCGGATAGTTTTCTTGTTTCTTCTTTCTTTCTTTCTTTCTTTCTTTCTTTCTTTCTTTCTTTCTTAGGAGAATTATTAAAAAATATCTTTAGTCACACTAAATTCCCATCTAATTGAAAAGGATTGATCAACAGTGCTATCTAAATGACATTCCCAGTGGCAAAATGGCGCCATTACAATACAAAGGCGCTCCACAATGTCTATCGACTTAGTTCATACCTTCGCCGGAACTATTCTGTATGGCCATTAAACTCACGAGGACCACCAAAAGAAGCAACGCCTTTGAATTCATGATGTTATCCTTCACTTGTGTAACTAACGAGTGGATATTCACGCAAGGCGGGGCCAATGATTTGTAAACTTGGCTAAACAGGGGTCGTTAAAACATTTTGTTAGGTCTGAAACATAATCATGCATATAGAGTTCTGGACTCGTTTGAGAAGATAACCCTCAGGTAAAGGCGTCCGTGTAATGAACGCCCCTCTAAACCCAACTTTATATATCGAAAATTTTGTGGGACTGTTTCCCGACAATGAGATGAAATGACATCTCAAGCGCTGCGGCACAATGAAACCAAAAGGGTTTATAAGCATGGACGGTCCGACTCAAACCGCTTTGCCTTTGCAGGATTAGATCCACTAGGCGGTGGGGTTTTCGTTTGTTTGATTTGAGGTTTAACGTCCCCGTCAACACTGTAAAGGTCATTTTGGGTACGTTGTTTTCAATTTTCAATTTTGTGGGACTGTTTCCCGACAATGAGATGAAATGACATCTCAAGCGCTGCGGCACAATGAAACCAAAAGGGTTTATAAGCATGGACGGTCCGACTCAAACCGCTTTGCCTTTGCAGGATTAGATCCACTAGGCGGTTTACCAGTACTCGTGTGCGGATCGGTTTCAGCTCTGCGTGGAAGCACCATGCAGCCCATCTGTTTCTTCAAACCCCGATGGTGTATACATTTTTTCTTAATTCTGTTCCAGCCATAGGTTGTGGGTACCCGTTAGAACCGCCTCAATCAAGCAGCTGTAACGAGCACACTCAACCCATGTTTGGAACAAAAATAAGAACATTATCAAACATTTTCATCTGAAAATATCCGTTTTGGAGATATAAAAAAGAGAATTGAAGGCAATGATCTGCAGCTAAGGAATGAAGTTCAGTTTGTCACACAGTTCGTAATGGCAGCCAATTAGATAGCCAAACTCTCGGCCAAAGTTCGATCCCTTTAAAAGAGATTCACAGAGTTCGGAATCTGACCCACCTACGTGAAACGAACGAGAGACGCAAAGTTCTCCATTGTAAAGATGTCTTCAATGAAGTATACTCAGACTGTCGCATCCATTTTATTTCCGAACGTTTTGTTTGCCCTGGCAATAATTGTCCTGCACTGCTAGTTATCCAGTTAACGACCCGGTCCGAAGTACTGTGCACTGTGTTGCATTCATCCCTGCAAATACAATGTAATGCCCGTGGAGCCCGTTTCGACACCGCAATCTTATTACCGCTGCCAGGAATCGAGCCGGGAGCATCTCACATCATGGGCAACTGCAAATACCACTGAGATACACTCATCTATTCCATATATAGAATACGTGAGGTAAAATCAAATCCAACACAACTGTTTTACTGTAACTTGTTTCGGATAATTCCTTCTGCAGATAGTAAACATTTAAACAACAACATGAAAACGAAATGATGTAAAAGCGACAAATTACGTTGACATAGGCAGGAAGTGATGTTATAAGCGCCAAAATGGTGTTGACTTTATTGGACGTTTTAAGCATTTACAATGCTAGTTGAATATGTTCTAGAAAGGGTTATCCTTTGGAAGCAATGGATACACCATAGAACTGGAAAATATGGAGTGTACATGTTTGCTGGGCAGACTAGCTAGCTGGTTTCGGTCAATTAGGCCTCATCAGTGACCCTCAATTATTCCCAGAATTGAACAATGGAGTCAAAGATCCCAAAGGGCAAGAAAAGATATCATATATAAGATATATGAAGACTGCTAACTGGATCACAATAACACGTGTGTGGTGAATGATGCAAATGTTTCCATAAATAATAGGTCCTATAGTAACATGTAGCATGGTAATAACAGTAGTGTCTCAAATTCAATTTTAATCCAATTGAGGCTGTGTGTATATAGAATAGATATATAGAATACGGAATTCAGTAAAACTAAACTTGTTTGCATTTGTATTTTTTTCATGTACGTTTATCGGATGGCAGTGGAAAAGTAACAGACACATTACGATAACACACATGTGCGGCATAGTGCACTTTTCTTATCTCTAAAATGGCTACGTTTCTGGTGAAAATCCGAGATATTTTTCTTATATATACTGCAAAAATAGTTTGTGGGGGGTCGTTAACGAGTACACACAACCTATGTCTTGGAGCGGAAATAACAAAAATAATTTATACCCCCGTCAATTCCAGTTTTCTCTATATAAAGTGGGGTTTAATGGGGTGTTCATTTCGCGGACTTGTTCACGTGATGCTCGCTAACATTTATGAACAACCCTCCTCATTCTGGCTTTATTTACAATATTAATGTTAATGAACTCTTGGTTTCAAAATAAATAAAACAATGACCTCTTAAGAGTTAATATTCAAGCGTGGCGAGACCATAATTTCATATACAGATCGATGACTGTTTACTGAACACTACGTCATACGGAACGATCTATCAGAAACCGTTATGAATAGATCGACATATGTTTACTGAACATTACGTCATACGGACCGAACGATCGGAAACCGTTATGTAGGGTTACCAACTTTCTCCTCGCTTTATACGCAAACTATTTGCTGTATATTATTCTGTACGGAACCCGGGAAGGGACATGATTTTTTTTTTTAAATATGTTGTGCGAACAAGATATTTAGTTGTGCGAACAAGATATTATCTTGTGCGAACAAGATAATATGTTGTGTGCACAAGATATTGTGCGGACAACATAATGCATCTTGTGCGGACAACATATTATCGTGTGCGCACAACATAATATTTATGAGGAGAAGAACTCTATAAGTAATTTACGCTTTCGTTCTAATCCTATATTACTTGTATGTCAAATTTGTAACCATGTTTTTTGATGAAATTTGTTACAAGTAGTTTAGGTCGTAGTACAAAAGCGTTAATCCAAAATCATTAGTCCATGGACAAAATGGCAAATATCAATGTTCAGATCAACAGACATGGACTCCATAAGAGTGTAATCAGGCGTCCGCGGATAGTAAGCATTACTTGGTAAGCAAGCTTCGCCCAACATGCCCATTGACCAGAACGAAGAAAAGGTGTAAATGCCGAGAAGTGTATGTCCGAAATTTTGGAAGTCTTCCTATGGCTTTCAAATATGTTTAAACCAACATAATATCTTGTTTCAACAACTTAATATCTTGTGCGCACAAGATATTATCTTGTTCGCACAACAAAAGATCTTGTTTGCACAAAACAGATCTTGGAAAGTTGTGCGAACAAGGTATTATCTTGTGCAGACAAGATATTATCTTGTATTTTTATCTTGTTCGCACAACATATGATATTGTGCGCCCAACATCTTAAAACTAGAAAAAGTGTCCATAGGACACGGATGCCCCCGCATAATGCCATTCATAAAAAATATTACAAATGTACTTCAAATCAATCATAAAATATATGCATCAAGGGCAGATAATCCAAAGACCAAAAATGCAAGAGTTGTCTTCCTTGTTCATGACACATCGTCTCAGTGTGATGAATGCACTTGTGAAGTTTCATGAATATATTCCATAAGGTTTAGGAGTTATGGCCCGGACACGGTTTACTATATGGTACTTAGTCAAGGGCAGATAATCAAAAACCAAAAATGCAAGAGTTGTCTTCCTTGTTCATGACACATCGTCTTAGTGTGATGAAAGCACCTGTGAAGTTTCATGAAAATATTCCATACGGTTTATGAGTTATGGCCCGGACACGTTTTACTATATGGTACTTAGTCAAGGGCAGATAATCCAAAACCAAAAATGCAAGAGTTGTCTTCCTTGTTCATGACACATCGTCTCAGTGTGATGAATGCACCTGTGAAGTTTCATGAATATATTCCATAAGGTTTAGGAGTTATTGCCCCGACACGGTTTACTATAAGGTACTAAGTCAAGGGCAGATAATCCAAAAACCACAAATGAAAGAGTTGTCTCCCTTGTTCATGACACATCGTCTCAGTGTGATGAATGCACTTGTGAAGTTTCATGAATATATTCCATACGGTTTAGGAGTTATGGTCCGGACACGGTTTACTATATGGTACTAAATCAAGGGCAGATAATTCAAAAAACAAAAATGCAAGAGGTGTCTTCTTTCTTCATGACACATCGTCTCAGTGTGATGAATGCACCTGTGAAGTTTCATGAATATATTCCGTACGGTTTAGGAGTTATGGCCCGGACACGGTTTACTATATGGTACTAAGTCAAGGGCAGATAATTCAAAATCAAAAATGCAAGAGGTGTCTTCTTTCTTCATGACACATCGTCTCAGTGTGATGAATGCACCTGTGAAGTTTCATGAATATATTCCGTACGGTTTAGGAGTTATGGCCCGGACACGGTTTACTAAATGGTACTAAGTCAAGGGCAGATAATTCAAAATCAAAAATGCAAGAGATGTCTTCCGTACGGTTTAGGAGTTATGGTCCGGACACTGTTTGCTATATGGAACTAAGTCAAGGGCAGCTAATTCAAAAACCAAAAATGCAAGAGTTGTCTTCCTTGTTCATGACACATCGTCTGAGTGTGATGAGTGCACCTATGAAGTTTCATGAATATATTCCATACGGTTTAGGAGTTATGGCCCGGACACGATGTCGGGACGGACGAACGGACGGACAGGGTAACATTTAATGCCCTTTCCACCATTCTTCGAATGGCGGGGCATAAAATTGCATGTCCCTTCCCGGGTTCGGTAATTATGTTATGATATTGGTACATCAATACCATGTTGCGGTATTGGTAAGATAGTGAGTTTAAGGACCTAGTTACCCAAAGGTCGTAGGTTCGAAACCCCATTTTCTTTTAAAATATTTATTTATTTATTTTAATACACAGATTTATGCAGAATGTGGCAAGATATGCTTTTCGGAGTCTAACTTTTGGTTTTCTTTTGCTCCAGCATTTCAGTGGTTTCTTGCTGTCGAGTCCTCACCGTTGTCTCACCTCTGTGATTATTTGATTATTTGTGTTCACGGAGATGTTGCACTGATGAGTTAGGAGGCCTTCATGCAAACTCAACACATTATTTGTTGTTGTTTGTTACTTACTGTGTGTATCACTTGTGTCTTTTTATTTTGGATGGCTATATGGCCATTTTGTGGGAAAGTAACTGTCCTTATGGCCTTCCTCTGTTTAGGTTTCCATTCTGGTCTGGTCGCTTAATGTTTGTGTTTCTTTCCCTTTGGTGTCTTTGATGGGTGGAGTAAGTTAATTGTATCGATTCCTGATCTTTGTTTTACATCTACTTCGGAATTTGGAACCGTGCAAACGAAAGAAACTGGCTCCCACTTATCGGGTTGAACAGCTTTTCCCCATTCAATTAATAATTTTAGTGCTATGTTGCCGTCGGGTATTGGTGAGGCCCATAAATTTGTTTTCTGTCGCTTCCGTTAATTTAAGTGGAGCAGGGATATGAAGTACTAATAAATTTAAAATAATCAAATCGCCAATTCTTCGGAAATATACCAATCCTTTCAAAAGAAGTGGAATGTATCCTAGTATTTCCAAGTGCAATGCTACGTGGTGCAGGTGCTGTTCACATTTATGCACTGCGTCTACCGTTTCTCGTCTGTAAACGGTAGACGTTTTTCTGTAGTTAACCTGTCCGATTTGACATGTAAAATAGAAGTGAGGGCAATGATCAGGAATGGATACAATCAACCCACAGCTCCCATCAGAGACACCAAAGTAACAAGTCTACGGATTCGATATATGTGATAACCTGGCATACTGCAAGTTGTTAAATGCAGTATGTCGGACAAACTAATCGCATGTTAAAACACGATTTAACGAACACTTTCGTAGAATGAGTAAGCCTAAAAAACTGACACTTTCTTGTACCGTCATTTCAGACGTACAGGTCATTATATTAAAGATATTTCTATCAGCCAGTGGAACGAATTATTATGATGTAAATTCTACAACTAGGTTTAAAATTATTAAACGGCATGAAACTGAAGGCATCTTTTCCACTGGGCTTTAATGACAACATTCATCATGAGGGCAATATATCTAAAATGCCCGACTTTGATATTTTCTCGCGTCTGGACTGTCGAAACCGTCTCAGCACCAAAAGAAATGGTAATCATAAACGTAAATTACGTGCTTTTAAAAGAAACAATGCCAGACTGAAGTGACTGTCCATAATATTATTAAATCATAGACGCCACTTAATGCTTGCTTTTCTAAGTTCATTACCCATTTCTGCATTACGGATTCTGGATCCGAGGCGAATAAATTCTACGATAGTTCTAATCAGTTATACGACGTTGATCTTTTAACTAGAGGTTACACTCAGCATGATCGTCGTCCTTTCATCGATTCATAAATTATTCACAAGCGTCATTACATCAAAATATCCTTCATTAATAAGGGTTTGGATTTTATAGATTTTGGTTTTGGTTTACGGCCCTTTCAAGATTATTTCACTCATATCGAGCCGATCGTTAACCATAGGTGGGCGAAAACCGGAGTACCCGGAGAAAAACCAACTGACCTTCCGTTGCAGAACTTGGCGTCTCACATGTGAACCGAGCGAGGCTCGAACCACAGCGGTGAGAGACATAATGATCAAGAGTTAGCGCTCTTAACCACTAGACCACGGAGGCTTATTTTCAGAATACTGAAACACCTATAATTAGCTATCAAAACAATAAACCTGTTAGATCTGTCATTTTTAATTTCAATAAACTCGTTTCTGATCTTGATATTGACACTAACACTCCTGATACATATGATTGTAAAATTCAGCGTATTGGTATCCTGCTGCATGTCATATTACGAGGACTGTTCAAATATGAATGCAACTAAGCACATAAAAATGATTCCGTGATAGATTTCGATGAAAAATTCATTTTGTCCCCTCAAAGTATTCCCCTTTAACAGATATACAAACTTTCAGTCTTCTGATCCAAGCATTGAATGCATTTTGGTAGTCATTTTGAGGTATACTATGAAGGAACTGGAATATTGCAGAACCGAGGTGTTTGCGCTGTAAAAATTTTCGACCAGAAAGGTATTTTTCAGCCGCGGGAACAAAAAAAAAGTCACACGGGGCAAGGTCAGGGGAATACGGGGGTGAGGGGGGTGGGGGGGAGTTCAACAACCTTTCCCTGCTTCAGATAGTCTTGCAAAATGAACGCCTTATGCGATGACGCATTGTCATGTAGCAATCTGACATTGGCCAAACCAGTTGCAGGTCTTCGTTCTTTGAAATATTTCTTCAATTTTCGAAGAACTTTATTCTAGTAAAACTTCGCATTTACAGATTTGCCTTTAGGCACAGCAACCTGAATATCAGGCCCCTGATTTGAAAAGAATATGGCATGCATTACCTTCTTGACGCTCATGGTCCGCTTTGCACTGCATGGTCTTTTGCAATACTTTGTTGCCCATATTTTGTACTGAATCTTTCGTTTTGGCTCAAAAAAGTGAACCCATGTCTCGTCACCTGTGCCGACATTAGCGAAAGACTGTGCATTGTAATTTGGAAACTTTTTAAGCAACTTCTTGTCGCACTGAACGCATGTCTTTTTCTGCTCATCTGTCAACAGATGGGGAATCCATCTAGCACAGATCTTTCTCATTTTCAAATCCCGTTTCAGAAATGTATGAGCTGCTTCTAATGAGATGCCAACCATACTAGCTATTTGCCTAGTGGTGTATTGTGCATCGGTAGCAACTATCTCTTTCACTCTAGCAACCATCTTGGCAGATGTTGCTCTTTTCGGCCGTCGATCATGTAGTGCATCTTCTGTTGAGCCTAGCCTACAGCTGAATTTCTTACACCAACGAAAAACTGTCGGAAAAGACATTTCATAATGCCCATAAACCGAACATATTTCATCAAAAATGTCTTTGCACCGTATACCAAGAATACAACGATTCTTAATATAGGACCGTATTTCAACGGCGTACTCTGACCTTCTTCCAACCATGTTTTGTATTAGTATAAAAGAGTAGACAGTGTTTATCGAACGATATACATGGCTAAAATGGACGGATTTTAACAGGTTTGGTATCGATGTGTAGGTAAAATGTTTTTCTACGCTGTGATATTTATTTCCAGATGATTTTCGCATTAGTGCAATAGAAAACGATCTACTTGCATTCATATTCGTATTACTGGCAATTTAAAAATTATTCCTGATTCTAGGATACGTAATAACATTTCTAAAGTACCGAAATATATCGGTTTTCTTCTAAAATTGATTTCACTAAATGTTGAGATGACATCGCTACTGCCTTGAATGAATTTGGTATTCGATGGTGTAAATGATAGCATGTTTAGCATAAATCTCTTAAGGAATGGAACTTTAGCATTCTGAAATTAGTGAACAAACGCACTTCTTTTTGTTCGTAAAATACGAAACAAAGTACCTCCCAAACCTAAGACGTCTTTACGTCACCTTAAACTAAGTATTCAAGAATTTGAAAGGAATATTGTTTTGGCTCCAGCTGATAAGGCCGCTAACAATGTGGTCGTTGTTTGACGATTTCATTATGCTGACGCTCTTCGGCAGGAGCTTGATGGTGCTGGTGCCTATCGCCTTCAGCCTTAAGCTGTGGGGAGGGCTTTGGTTGATGATCACATCTGTCATTCGGCCACCGAGTTTGCTGTCTGTGTTACAGAAGGAAAACACATTTCAGTGGTTTCTTGCTGTCGAGTCCTCACCGTTGTCTCACCTCTGTGGTTCTTTGATTTCTGTGTTCACGGATATGTTGCACTGATGAGTTAGGAGGCCTTCATGCGGACTGAACAAATTATTTGTCTAAATCGCGACGGAAGTAAGGGCGAGGATTGTGGCCACGTAAAATCGATTTAAGCCCCCCAGCGGAAATCTTCCACTGACCGTTCCAAGGCGGCTCTTCTGTGGCGATTTATTTATGTTGTTGTTTGTTACTTACTGTGTGTATCACTTGTGTCTTTTAATTTTGGATGGCCATATGGCCATTTTGTGGGAAAGTAACTGTCCATATGGCCTTCCTTTGTTTAGGTTTTCATTATGGTCTGGTCGCTTAATGTTTGTATTTCTTTCCCTTTGGTGTCTTTTATGGATGGAGTAAGTTAATTGTATCAATTCCTGATCTTTGTTTTACTTCTACTTCCTACATTATATTGGTTACCTCGGCTTCGTGGGGGACCGTAGAGGGCGCGGTTTGTTGCGGGTTCAGGCTCTTGTGCCACCACCGAACTCTCCAAGTTATTAGCTTCATGTTTTGCTGCCATTAAAAACATATGGTGGAGTGTTTCGGCAGGGTCGGGTGGAAATCTGTTTTGGTCTATCAAAACTCTAATGGGGTTATACGTGGATTAAAATCCGGGCGTTTTCGTGCTCGAGTCTGTCTACTTATGATTTTTCCATCCTTTACACTGCACTTCCTCATAATCTTATAAAAGAAAAACTTAATGATTTATTTGAATGGACATTTCATAGGGAAGACTCCCTCTGTCTTGCATGTAATGTAGGGAATGCTTTTTCAATTCTGAAGAGCATAATAATTATACTTTATGGTCATGTCGGGTTGTGTGTGAAGCTCTCACCTTTCTGCTTGGCGGTGTTTGAATAAGATTTGGAACTAAGTTGTTTAGACAAGTTGCGGGTATTCCGATTGGTGCTGGTTGCGCTTCACTTGTGGCTGATCTGTTTTTGTTTTGTTATGAGAGAAGCTTGGGGGTGTCCCTTCCTGTTGAAAAACCAGTCAGAAATCATTGAAGCTTTTAGCTCCACTTCTAGATATTTGGATAGTGACTATTTTGATGGTTTGATCAGTCAAATTTACCCCCCCCCCCCCACACACACCCCACCACCAGAAATGTCCAGGCCCCGTTTTGGATTTACATCTGTCTATTGTAGATGGGTTTGTTTCTTGCGGGGTTTGTGATGGGCGCGATGATTTTGATTTCGAGATTGTGGATTTTCCTTTTTCTGATGGAGATGATCCTCGTGCGCCGTCCTATGGCGTTTATATTTCGCAATTTATTCGATTTGCCAGAGTGTGTAGCCATGTAACTGACTTCAACGCTCGTAATAAATTGTTAACGGCTAAGGTTCTTAATCAGGGTTATCGGTACGCAAAGCCTTTTCAAATTTTTTTAGACGTCGTTCATGTTTGATTTCAAAATTCAGTGTTGGACTTGGGTCTCTTCTGCGGCAGCGACTGTCGGAACCCGAATTTTGTGGTGGCTTGTTGTGTGGGTTCGGATGAGTGTATAACCGCGGTGGCTTCGGCGTCCAGTTTCGTGGAGTCGTTCTTCGATGTGGGAGGATTGGGTGCAGCATTGGTGTTGAGAATTGGGTGAAGCATTGGTGTTATACGACATACTGCATGCATGGTAGTTAATCCAACAGCAGGGGGAGGGGGAGGGGGAGCGGCCTTTTTGTTCCGACGACAGAAACTCTATTCGACCCTCCAAGGCTCCCAGTCCATTTGAACACATTACGCCGTTGCGAAACATTTTTATGTCGAAATTAGAAGCCCCATTCGGGCCTCCAGGGCTCCCAGCTCGTTTCGTGCCATTAGCGCGCTATCAAGGCCGTTGTGAAGCAACACAAAAACTCAAAGCCCCAGAGAGCGGCTCACCACCCTCGCTGGCCCGGGGTTCTGGCGGTTTCTATATGCTAAAGATGTTTTACCATCTTCAAAACTGTAACGTTTATTGTCAAAATAAGAAAGACTATTCTTTTAACTCACCTATTTTAGTTAGTCGCTGTTGAAAATATGAATTCACTTCATTGTTGAGCTGAAACACACACTCAGTTGCTATTAGATTACAAAGTGTAGCGATTTACTACAAAATTGAATACACCCGAAGTTTAAACTGGCAGACAAAAATATGACGGCGAAGAAAAATTTCCAAGCTCGTGACGTCACTACAATTTATTTATAAATAACAATAAAATAAACAATTTTGTACCACCAGAAAAATAAGAAATAAATATTTACTCCTTTTAAGGAGACTTTTGGGAAACTCAATATTTATTTATATTTCATCATGATTGCACAACGTTTTATTAAGCTTTATTTTTTTAGTAACACACAGGTAGTAACTTTACCAAACACACACACACTGCTGGCACCTCTAGTGTTAGTCTCTAGTGTTTCGAGCGTCCGCTAGGCGCAGCAGTAAGGGGTGGCCATGCACAAGAGTGGCGATCCCTGAGGTCACAATGCAAAGAACAAAACCCTAAACAAGAGGGACAAATGGCCCTATATCGCTCACCTGTGTACCAGAAAATCATTAGTGTAGGAGACCACTTGACATTGCTACACTAAATATCTAAGCTCTGGGCCGTATGGCTTCGGAGAAGAAGATTTTTGAAGCTTTTTTCAATTATAAGTCTAAAGGAGCTGAGGGGCCCCGGGGTGTGGCCCATTTGAATCCCAGGGGCAGGGTTAGCAGGATTTAGGTAGGTGACTATTTTATGTTGCTAGATACTAAATATCTAAGCTCTGTGCTTCACAGTTTCAGAGAAGAAGATTTTTGAAGCTATTCTCCATTATGAGTCAATGGGAGCTAAGGGGGTCACAGGGCGTGGCCCATTTGGACCCAAGGGGCATGATTGGCTAGATTTATGTAGGTGACCACTTGCCATTGCTACTTGCTAAATATCTAAGCTCTGGGCCCTGTGGTTTCTGAGAAGATTTTTGAAGCCCTTTTCCATTATGAGTCTATGGGAGCTTAGGGGCCCCGGGCGTGGCCCATTTGGACCCCAGGGGCATGATTGGCAGGATTTATGTAGCTGATCACTTGCCATTGCTACATGCTAAATATCTTAGCTCTGTGCCCTGTGGTTTCAGAGAAGAAGATTTTTGAAGCTTTTTTCCATTACGAGTCTATGGGAGCTTAGGGGCCCCGGGGTGTGGCCCATTTGGACCACAGGGGTATGATTGGCAGGATTTAAATGGGTAACCACTTGCAGTTGCTACATGTCAAATATCTAAGTTCTGGGCCCTATGGTTTCAGAAAAGAAGATTTTTGAAGCTTTTTTCCATTATAAGTCTATGGGAACTAAGGGCCCCCGGGGCGTGGCCCATTTGGACCACACGGGCATGATTGGCAGGATTTATGTAGGTGACAACTTGCCATTGCTACATGCTAAATATCTAAGCTCTGGGCCCTGTGGTTTCAGAGGAGAAGATTTTTTAAGCTTTTTTCCATTATAAGTCTATGGGAGCTAAGGGGCCCCAGGGCGTGGCCCATTTGGACCCAAAGGGCATGATTGGCAGGATGTATGTAGGTGACCACATGCCGCTGCTACATGCTAAATATCTAAGCTCTGGGCCCTGTGGTTTCAGAGAAGAAGATTTTTGAAGCTTTTTTCCATTATGAGTCTATGGGACCTAGGGGCCCCAGGGCGTGGCCCGTTTGGACCCCAGGGGCACGATTGGCAGGAATTATGTAGATGACCACTTGCCATTGCTGCATGCTAAATATCTAAGCTCTTGGCCCAATGGTTTCAGAGAAGAAGATTTTTGAAGTTTTTTTTTCCAATACGAGTCTATGGGAGCTAAGGGCCCCGGGGTGTGGCCCATTTGGACCCGAGGGGCATGATTGGCTAGATTTATGTAGGCAACCACTTGCAGTTGCTACATGTTAAATATCTAAGTTCTGGGCCCAATGGTTTCAAAGAAGAAGATTTTTGAAGCTTTTTTCCATTATAAGTCTATGGGAGCTAAGGGGCCCCGGGGCGTGGCCCATTTGGACCCCAGGGGCATGATTGGCAGGATTTATGTAGGTGACCACTTGCCATTGCTACATGCTAAATATCTAAGCTCTGGGCCCTGTGGCTTCAGAAAAGAAGATTTTTGAAGCTTTTTTCCATTATGAGTCTATGGGCGCTAAGGGGCCCCGGGGCGTGGCCCGTTTGGACCCCAGGGGCACGATTGGCAGGAATTATGTAGGTGCCCACTTACCATTGCTTCATGCTAAATATCTAAGCTCTGGGCCCTATGGTTTCAGAGAAGAAGATTTTTGAAAGTATTTTTTCCATTATGAGTCTATGGGAGCTAAGGGGCCCCGGGGTGTGGTCAATTTGGACCCCAGGGGCATGATTGGCAGGATTTATGTAGGTGACCACTTGACATTGTTACAAGCTAATTATCTAAGCTCTGGGCCCTGTGGTTCCAGAGAAGAAGATTTTTTTAAATTTTTCCCATTATAAGTCTATGGGAGCTATATGTTGCCATGGCAACCAGAATTCCAATCTGATCAGCCCAAAAACCTTATGCAGCCTTTCCCCATACCTGATGATGCTTCACATGAAATTTGATCAAGATTGGCCTTGGGTATTAGAGATATACTTATTTGAAATTGTTTACGGACGCACGCACGCACACACGCACGGACGCACGCACGGACGCACGCACGACGGACGACGGACAAAAAGTGATCCCAAAAGCTCACCTCGTCACTACGTGACAGGTGAGCTAAAAATGCGACCAGTGGCGCGGAGGATTTTGCTGTTTTTTGGTGTGAGTTCGAATCTCCGGAGAGACTTTTTTTTCAAAAAAAAAAAAAATAATAATAATAATAATAATACTATTGTGTGTAAACGATGCGTAAATACCTTTATTACATCTAAACCAGTGCTTCAGCTGAAGTGCACGACCCGCCGGATGCTTTTAGCTTTATGAGTGTTACCATATATGGGTATGGCGGCCATTTTGGTCATGTGACCTGGACCTAAAACGGTTCCCCCAATAAATGCGCCTTATCGTAAGGAGCAAAAACATATCTTATACTTTAGTACGGTATTCTGAATCGTTTGCAGGATAAAATGCATTCTCACTTTTCCAATACAAAAGCATATGTGTCAAAGTTTGACCTAGGCACAAAGAAGGTCAAGGTCAACCCAGGGTCACCATTTTAGCAATTTATGATGGGCCTACGTCCCAGATGCTATTTATCAAGTTTCGTGGAAATCTGCCCAGTGGTTCTGGAGAAGACTATTTTGAAGGGTTTTTATCATATATGGCTTGGCGGCCATTTTGGTCATGTGACCTTGACCCATGAGCAAATTTTGGTTTCCCCCATCCCATAGAGGCTCCATATGAAATTTGACTTCAATCGGCCCAACGGTTTCCGGGGAGAAGCAGTTCAAAATTTTCACATTTTTCGCCTTGGCGAGGCTATACTATATGGAATGTAATATGTCGCAAGTTCATTGGTTAGATCTTATTGATATCTATCAGTATGCCAATTTTTTTTTTAAATATTCCAAGCGGTTAAGTCACTATCACCAATTTTCACAAACGGGTTACGGACAGACAGACCATATATGGCTTGGCGGCCATTTTGGTCATGTGACCTGGACCCCATGGGAAAATTTTGGTGTCCCCAATCCCATAGAGGCTCCATTTGAAATTTGACTTCAATCGGCCCAACGGTTTCCGATGAGAAGCAGTTCGAAAATTTTCACATTTTTCGCCTTGGCGAGGCTATACTAAATGGAATGTAATATTTCGCAAGTTCATTGGTTAGATCTCATAGATATCTATCAGTATGCCAAAAATTGTTTAAATATTCCGTGCGGTTAAGTCACTATCACACATTTTCACAAACGGGTTACGGACGGACAGACAGACTGACTGACTGACAGAATGACAGAATAAATGATTTTAGGGCACTCTTGGAAAATCAACCGACTTTAGTCGGTCGCTTTTTCTGCGGGTCGTGCAATAACTTCCTCTTATTTTTTCTTAGTCTTGTTCAATAATTAGCCTTAGTAATATTTCTTTATATGGAAGTGTTAACTACAGTTTTTGAAAATAACATTATTGGAATACCCTTGTCCTGACCAGCCTGCGCTATTTTAATATAAAATGATTGGGTACAATATAAATGTTATACGACAGACTGCATGTATGGTAGTTAACCCAATCACGGTTGACAACTTTGCTTCCCTCTTTAACTGCACGCCGGTTTGTCAGGCCTCAGATTCTATGACGGTCCCAACGTAAAGGCTTATTGAGAATGAGAGACATCTAATTCAATGTACTGTTGGTTGGTGCCTGATGCTCTGTCTCTGGTCGGGCCCATTGGAGTCTAACTGTTGGTTTTCTTTTGCTCCAGCATTTCAGTGGTTTCTTGTTGTCGAGTCCTCACCGCTGTTTCGTTTCGTTGTTTGATTATTTGTGTTCACGGAGATGTTGCACAGGTGAGTTAGGAGGTTTTCATGCGGACTGAACAAATTAATTGTCTAAATCCCGACGGAAGTAAGGGCGAGGATTGTGGCCACGTAAAATCGATGTAAGCCCCCCCCCCCCCCCCCCACACCCCCAGTGGAATTTGTTACCGCTGACCGTTCCAAGGCGGTTCTTCTGTCGCGGTTTATTTTTGTTATGGTTTGTCTTTGGGTGTTTGTGTCGCTTATATTATTTTATTTTAGATAGCCTATAGGCCATTTTGTGGGAAGTAACTGTCCTTTTGGCTTTCCGCTGTTGGTGTTTCCTTTAGGGTCTGTTATTTCATGTTTGTGTGTCTTTCCCTTTGGTGTCTCTGATGGGAGCTGTGGGTTGATTGTATCGATTCCTGATCATTGCCTCCACTTGTATTTTGCATATCAGAGCTGTTTTGTTTGTGCCATGTGGTGGCTGTAAAAGGTCTCCCCGTACATGCATTTAATGCTCTTATTTTTCCAATCCTCAGGTATTGCTTTTACAGTTGCTTTTCATCGTTCCTTAATTTGACATCCTTTTGATACCTGTTGAAGGTCTTGATTGGACCGATGTTCCTATCTCGTTGTATAACAACTGCTTGTTTGATATGTATGGGTATTTTATAGGCATAGTTGTTTTGTGTGCTTTTGTTATACTCGCTTTCTTTCTGAAGCGCATTCTATTTGAAGGATTTACATTTCTTCCGTTTACTGTTTAACTTAATGACCGGTATGAATATCACTTTAATTTGGACGGTATCGCCCCTTTAAACAAAATGAGTATCACAAATAAATTTAAATTTACAATATCTCCCCTAAGGTTAAATTCTGCTTCTTCTGTACGGATTCCCCATTTTATTAATAATTTAGTGCTATGTTGCCGTCGGTATTGATGAGGCCCATAAATTTATTTTCTGCCGCTTCCGTTAATTTAAGTGGAGCAGGTAGTACAATTAAAAAAAAACAATCTGAGAGTAAGATTATCTCCTATCAAATCGCCCATTCTTCGGAAATATACCAATCCTTTCAGGAGAAGTGGAATGTATCCTAGTTTTTCCAAGTGCAATGCTAAGAGGTGCAGGGGCTGTTCACATTTATGCACTGCGTCTACCGTTTCTTCGTCTGCAAACGGTATACGTTTTTCGGTAGTTAACATGTCCGACTTGACGTGTAAAGTAGAAGTAAAACAAAGATTAGGAATCGATACAATTAACTTACTCCACCAATCAATGACACCAAAGGGAAAGAAACACAAACATGAAGCGACCAGACCATAATGGAAACCTAAACAAAGGAAGGCCATAAGGACAGTTACTTTCCCACAAAATGGCCATATGGCCATCCAAAATAAAAAAAAAAAACACAAGTGATACAGACAGTAAGTAACAAACAACACCATAAATAAACCGCCACAGAAGAACCGCCTTGGAACGGTCAGTGGAATGATTTCCACTGGGGGGGGGGGGGGGGGGGCTTAAATCGATTTTACGTGACCACAATCCTCGCCCTTACTTCCGCCGCGATTTAGACAAATAATTTGTTCAGTCCGCATGAAGGCCTCCTAACTCACCAGTGCAACATCTCCGTGAACACAAATAATCAAAGACGTGTTTTCGTGATAACAACCGATTTCTCGAAGAATTTTTCACAGCCATGGTCAATTCAATTTTGTTCTCTGCTGTTGTAAAGATTGACGTTACAACCAATGGTGTAAAAAAAAATCAATCTATGTAACACAGATTATAGTACCTAGTATACGTAATTGGATGATGCTATCATCATTGTTGTCATTGCATTTACAAAAGTAAATATCACCATGTTTTGGGTCGATTGTGTAAAGTAGAAGTAAAACAAAGATCAGGAATTGATACAATTAACTTACTCCACCCATAAAAGACACCAAAGGGAAAGAAATACAAACATTAAGCGACCAGACCATATCAGTCATATATGAAACATATAGAAAACAATGTAGTTCATACTTCAATCAATGTATCTAATAACATAAGTCTACGGATTTGATATATGTGATAACCTGACATACTGCAAATTGTAAAATGCAGTATGTCGGGCAAACAAATCGCATGTTAAAAACACGATTTAACGAACACTATCGTAGAATGAATAAGCCTTAAAACTGACACTTTCTTGTACCGTCATTTCAGACGTACAAGTCATTCTATTAAAGATATTTCTATACAGCGAGTTGAAAAAAATTATTATGATGTAAATTCTACAGCTAGGTCTAAAATTATTAAACGGCATGAAACTGAATTAAAATGGATAAAATTATTAAAGTAGAAGTAAAACAAAGATCAGGAATTGATACAATTAACTTACCCCATCCACAAAAGACACCAAAGGGAAAGAAATACAAACATTAAGCGACCAGACCATAATGGAAACCTAAACAAAGGAAGGCCATATGGACAGTTACTTTCCCACAAAATGGCCATATGGCCATCCAAAATTAAAAGACACAAGTGATACACACAGTAAGTAACAAACAACAACATAAATAAATCGCCACGGAAGAGCCGCCTTGGAACGGTCAGTGGAAGATTTCCACTGGGGGGCTTAAATCGATTTTACGTGGCCACAATCCTCGCCCTTACTTCCGTCGCGATTTAGACAAATAATTTGTTCAGTCCGCATGAAGGCCTCCTAACTCATCAGTGCAACATCTCTTTTCATCAACACCTTTTCCATTGGGTTTAAATGACAACATGTATGATGAGGGAAATTTATCTAAAATGCCCTACTTTGATATTTTCTCGCTTCTGGGCTGTCGAAAGCGTCAAACTAGATCGCACTGCACCAGAAAAATGGTAATTATAAACGTAAATTACGTGCTTTGAAAAGAAACAATACCAGACTGTAATGACTGTCCATAATATTATTGAATCATGGACGCCACTCAATGATTGCTTTTCTAAGATCATTACCCATTTCTGTATTACGGATTCTGGATACCGAGGCGAATAGATTCTACGATAGTTCTTATCAGTTATACGACGCTGCCCTTTTAACTAGAGGTTATACTCAGCATGCTGTTCGTCCTTTCATAGATTCTGAAATTAATCACAAACTTCATTACATCAAAATATCCTTCATTAATAAGGGTTTGGATTTTATAGATTTACCTAGTATCTTCCGAGACAGTTCGGTTATTTTATCCATTCTGCTTATTTTCAAATATACTGAAACACCCATAATTTGCAAAAAAAAAAACAATAAACCTGTTAGATCTATCATTTTAATTTCAATAAACTTGTTTCCGATCTTGATATTGACACTAACACTCCTGATGCATGTGACTGTAAAGATTCAGTGTATTGCTATCCTTCTGCTGGTCATATTATTACTGGCAATTTAAAAAATATTCCTGATTCTAGGATACGTAATATAATATCTAAAGGACCGAACTATCGATTTCCTTCTAAAATTGATTTCAATAAATGTAGAGATGAAATCGTTGCTGCCTTGAATGTATCTGGTAATCGATGGTGTAAACGAGAGTATGTTGAGCATATAGCTCTAATGGAATGGAAACTTAGCATTCTGAAATTAGTGAACAAACGCTTTTCTTTTTATTCGCAAAATACGCACTTATTACCGCCTAAACCTAAGACGTCTTTGCGTCACCTTAAACTAGGTATTCAAGAGTTTCGTAGAAAGTAGAAGTAAAACAAAGATCAGGAATCGATACAGTTAACTTACTCCACCCATCAAAGAGACCAAAGGGAAAGAAACACAAACATGAAGCGACCAGACCATAGTGGAAAGCTAAACAAAGGAAGGCCATAAGGACAGTTACTTTCCCACAAAATGGCCAAATGGCCGTCCAAAATAAAAAAAACACAAGTGATACACACAGTAAGTAACAAACAACAACATAAATAAACCGCAACAGAAAAACCGCATTGGAAAGGTCAGTGGAAAGAATTCCACGGGGGGGGGGGGGCTTAAATCGATTTTACATGGCCATACTCCTCGCCCTTACCCCTGTCGCGGTATACACTAATTTTGTTTAGTCCGCATGACGGCTTCCAGTTTGTTTTGGCTCCAGCTGATAAAGCCGCTAACAATGTGGTCGTTGTTTCGACGGCTTCACTATGTTAACACTCTTCAGCAAGAACTCGGTGGTACTAAACCTATGAACTTTAGCCTTTAGCTGTAGAGAGAGCTTGTAATGAAAATTGTACTGAAGTTTTAACTAAATTGAAATAGAGGCGTTTTTGTGCTTCAAGTGTGTCTTCTTTTGATTTTTCCACCCTTTACACAACGCTTCCTCATAATCTTATAAAAGAAAAACTTAATGATTTAATGGACATTTCATAGGGAAGGCTCCCTCTATCTTGCATGTAATGTAAGAAATGCGTTTTTCACTTCTGAAGAGCATAAATTTATACTTTGTGGTCGTGTCGGAGGGTGTGTGGAGCTCTCACCTTTCTACTTGGCAGTGTTTGTGTGGGATTTGGTGCTGGGTTGTTTGGACAAGTTGTGGGTATTCCGGTGGGCGCTGGTTGCGCACCACTCGTGGCTGATTTGTTTTTGGTATGTTATGAGAGAGACTTCGTTGTGTCCCTTTCTGCTGAAAACCGGTCTGGGGTCGTTGAAGCGTTTGGCTCCGCTTCTGGATGCTTGGATGATTTGTTGGGTGTTGGTGTTGCCTGTTTCCGTGGTTTGGTCAGTCAAATTTACCCCCCAGGGCTTCAGTTAGATAAAGCGGGTTCTTCTGATACCGAGGCCCCGTTTTCGGATTTACATCTGTCTATTTTTAGATGGGTTTGTTTCGTGCAAAATTTGTGATAAACGCGATGATTTTGATTTTTAGATTGTTGGTTTTCCTTTTTTGGATGGTGGTGTTCCTCGTGCGCCGTCCTGTGGCGTTTGTGTTTCGCAATTAATTCGATTTGCCGGTGTGTGTGGTCGTGTGGCTGGCTTCGGCGCTCGTGGTGTTTGTTGGCTGCTGGACTTCTTAATCAGGGTTATCGTACCATAAACTACGCAGAGCTAAATCATCCAATAAATGTTATACGACTGACTGCATGCATGGTAGTTAACCCACTCACGGTTGACAACTTTGCTTCCCTCTTTAATTGCACGCCGGTGGGTCAGGCCTCAGATTCTATGACGGTTCCAACGTAAAGGGTTATTGAGAATTAGAAACATCTAATTCAAGATAATGTTGGTTGGTGCCTGATGCTCTGTCTCTGGTCGGGCCCATCGGAGTCTGTCGATTCCTCACCGCTGTTTCGTCTCTGTGGTAATTTGCCTTTTTGTGTTCACGGAGATGTTGTACTGATGAGTTGCGAGGCTTTCATGCGGACTGAGCAAATTAATTGTCTTAATCGCGACGGAAGTAAGGACGAGGATTGTTGCCACGTAAAATCGATTTAAGCCCCCCCCCCACCCCCCCCCCCCCCAGTGGAATTCGTTTCCGCTGACCGTTCAAAGTCGGTTCTTCTGTCGCGGTTTATTTTTGTTATTGGTTGTCTTTCGGTGTTTGTTTCGCTTATGTTATTTTATTTTGGATAGCATAAGTAACTGTCCTTTTGGCTTTCCGCTGTTGGTGTTTCGATTAGGGGCTGTTGTTTCATGTTTGTGTGTCTTGCCTTTTGGTCTCTTTGATTGGGGATGTGGGTTGATTGTATCGATTCCTGAGCATTGTCTCCACTTCTATTCTAAAGGTGTTTACTTTATTTCCCGTATTTTTGCTCAATTGCATAGATTGTGGGTACTCACTATGAACGCCCTTTTAACCGCCTCAAAGGGTCGTGCTAACGAGCACCTAAATCTATGTTTGGAGCAGAAATAAGAAAATAGTGCAAATGTTCATAAAAAAATATCAGTTTTGTCGATATTTAAGAATGCACTATTTCACACCGGAACACGTATTCATACTTACACGTTTTTTTATGTGGATTCGTTTATCTTGACCGCGACATAGGTAACAATAAATTTACATTAACATAAAAGGAAAAAAATAAACAAGAGATATTTCACAATGCAATTGTTAGATACATGTACACAACGAAAACAAGCCTATATAATTTTGACCCCCTTGAACTCCACATTTAAAAATATAGAAAAACTGTGGTTGGTTTACAGGGGTTAACCTTATTTTTCTTATTTCTGCTTTAAAATATAGATTGCGGGTACTCGTTAGAACCGCCTCATCGAGGCGGTTCTAACGAGTACCCACAATCTATGATTTGAGCAGAAATATGAAAAATATTACGATTTTTAACTGGAAAATTCCATTTGTTGGTGGTAAAATTTTAGCAATATATTTGGATACGCATGTTTTCGTAATGACCAATAATATAATAGATATGCGCAGGAGGGTTGTTTATATGTTTTTACTGTTTTCCACTTTCAATTGATTTTCCTAGATTTTCACTGCTGTAAGATCCTGCCGACAAGAACTTGCCAAGGCTAATTCTGCTTTAAAAAACTTATCACCACGAAAATACGCCTATATAATTTTGATCCCCTTGAACCCCATTTTTATATAGTAAAACTGGGGTTTCCGGGGGGTATACCTTATTTTTCTTATTTCTGCTCTAAAATATGGATTGTGGGTACTCGTTGGAACCGCCGCGATGAGGCGGTTCTAACGAGTGCCCACAATCTATATTTGGAGCAAAATAAGAAAAATGTCACAATTTTTTCATCCTAAAATTTTCATTTTTTTTCGGCGATAAATGTATTTGTATAGGCGTGTTTGCGTAATGTTTTGAAGGCTGTACTTAACCCGTCTTTGTTTTTTCTGCCTGTAGTGTCCTCTGGGCAGTGACCATTTTTGAACAGTCCCAAAGGTGGTCTTTATATAGGAATTTTACTGTATAAGGAAAAGATCACATTTTTTCTTCAGACGAATATGGGTTTGGCGATATTAAAGAATTAGGGGATATCTGTACTGAAAATTGTCATCTGGGGAGGTAAAACCGATGATTTACCTCCCCTAATGACAATTTTCAATACAGTTATCCCCATTCTAATGCACTTTTTTGGTTGTTAAGCTAACAATTGTACTATTTTGCACAAGGCGGCAAGCGCAGTGAGCTGCGTAAAACCAAATGCCAGCCAATGAAAAGCGACGTTACGTGATGACGTCGGGTTTCCGACAGTATATCG
This sequence comes from Lucinisca nassula, assembly GCA_963580285.1. Classification (NCBI taxonomy): domain Eukaryota; kingdom Metazoa; phylum Mollusca; class Bivalvia; order Lucinida; family Lucinidae; genus Lucinisca; species Lucinisca nassula. The sequence continues at coordinate 130,111,394 of OY757023.1, forward strand.
CAGAATATACTGTCGCAAATTTTTGACGTTATCCAATCAGACGTCGCGTTACATACGTAAGTGCATTAGAATGTTTTATCGAGTTTCAGACGTACATGTATTGAACCTGATGATTGACCCAGAGAGCCAGGGTCCCTAATTGGCGGATGTCTTCTGCAGAGTCTCTGATGTTAATGCAGAAGACACCCGCCAATTAGGGACCCTGACTCTCTGAGTTTAGTTGAATGAAAAAACCCTGATTACCTTAATTCATATAATACTATATTTTGTATGTTTCAGTCATGGATGAATGTTCAGCTACACGTGTGGTTCCTTATGTGTTTTTTATTGTCAGTTTTTAGTATCCACGTTGAATTTTACGAGGACCGTTCAAATATGAATGCAACTAAACACATAAAAATGATTCCGTGATAGATTTCGATGAAAAATTTATTTTGTCCCCTCAAAGTATTCCCCTTTAACAGATATACAAACTTTCAGTCTTCTGATCCAATCACTGAATGCATTTTGGTAGTCTTTTCGAGGTATACTATGAAGGCACTGGAATATTGCAGAACCGAGGTGTTTGCGCTGTACAAATTTTCGACCAGAAAGGTATTTTTTTCAGCCGCGGGAAGAAAAATAAGTCACACGGGGCAAGGTCAGGAGAAAACGGGGGTGAGGGAGTTCAACAACCTTTTCCTGCTTCAGATAGTCTTGCACAATGAACGCCTTGTGCGATGACGCATTGTCATATAGCAATCTGACATTTGCCAAACCAGTTGCGGGTCTTTGTTCTTTGAAATATTTCAATTTTCGAAGTACTTTATTCTTGTAAAACTTCGCATTTACAGATTTGCCTTTAGGCACAGCAACCTGAATAGCAGGGCCCTGATTTGAAAAGAATTTGGCATACATTACCTTCTTGACGCTCATGGTCCGCTATGCAATGCATGGTCTTTTGCAATACTTTGTTGCTCATATTTTGTTCTGAATCTTTCGTTTTGGCTCAAAAAAGTGAACCCATGTCTCGTCACCTGTGACGACATTAGCGAAAGACCGTGCATTGTAATTTGGAAACTTTTTAAGCAACTTCTTGGCGCACTGAACACGTGTCTTTTTTCTGCTCATCTGTCAACACATGGGGAATCCATCTAGCACAGATGTTTCTCATTTTCAAATCCCGTTTCGGAATTGTATGAGCTGCTCCTAATGAGATGCCAACCATACTAGCTATTTGCCTAGTGGTGTATCGTGCATCGGTAGCAACTATTTCTTTCACTCTACCAACCATCTTGGCAGATGTTGCCCTTTTCCGCCGACGATCATGTGGTGCATCTTCGGTTGAGCCTAGCCCACAGCTGAATTTCTTACACCAACGAAAAACTGTCGGAAAAGACATTTCATTATGCCCATAAACCGAACATATTTCATCAAAAATGTCTTTGCACCGTATACCAAGAATACAACGATTCTTAATATAGGACCGTATTTCAACGGCGTACTCTGACCTTCTTCCAACCATGTTTTGTATTAGTATACAAGAGTAGACAGTATTTATCGAACGATATACATGGCTAAAGTGCACGGATTTTAACAGGTGTGGTATCAATGTATAGGTCAAATGTTTTTCTACGCTGTGATATTTATTTCCAGGTGATTTTCGCATTAGTGCATGAGAAAACATTCTACTTGCATTCATATTAGAACAGTCCTCGTAGTGCAAGAGATGAACATATTTTCCTTTGCAATTTCCTATACTTAGTGTGCTTGCGCGCACGTGCGTGCATGCGAATGTCTGTACGTGCGTGAACACGACAAAACCTGCAATAATACATTTGGACCCAACGAAGACTCAGATCAGCCTGCGCATCTGCGCAGTCTGATCAGAGTCTTCGTCGTGCGCTCTAAGGATAGCTAAGGGGCCAGTGCTCCTTCATGCAGCAAGAGAAGTGCGTGCGTGCGTGTGTGGGACGCACGCGTGCGTGCGTGCGTGTGTGTGTGTTAGCCTTTCTCTTCTTTAGGTGCTATTGAATGGTTTCTCTTGGGTATCAGTTTCTTTCTTCATAGCAAGAGCAGAGTTGACCGCACTGACTTAAGTTTAAGACCCAGCACAACTTTTTATCATCCCCTTGTTCATGATGTAGCCATTTTGATCATCATTGACTTGCAATTATCGTCACGTAGCCGATGTCAAGAAATAAAAACACATAACATACAACAAGGTTAATTTATTGATAGTATAAATGAGCCAGCGCATGACAAAATCTACAAGAAGGCTTGAGCGACCAGAGCAGTCTGATCAGAGTCTTCACTGATCGCATGTTTCTACTATAGGCTAATATTTATCCCTAGAGACATAAGCAAAATGTATTGTCACATAGGATGGGTGCGCGGGTTGATTTTAGTTTCTGCTGGTCGCACCGGTCTTATTGTTGGTTTTGTCATGCGCATGCTCAAAATTACTAAACGGACAATGTTCAGACAGGTAAGTGGTCTTTTAAACGGTGAAGATTCAGTCGTGAGTTATACAAGCAAAGGATAACATCATGAATTCGAAGAAGTTGCTTCTTTTGGTCCTTGTGAGTTTTATGGCCATACAGATAAGCTCCGTCGAAGGTATGGAAAAAGTCAATATACAAGCACACAGCACACTGCATAGGTCAGCGGCTCGCCTTTGTATTGTAATTGTGCAATTTTGCCTCAGGGAAAGTCGTTTAGATATAACTGTGGCACCACCATTTTCAAATTTTTCCATTCAGATAAGTTTAAAAGAAGAAAAGAAAAATCAGTTCCGGTGGGTATTTTGTGTTAACTAAAGGATATTTCCCCATAATTACCTATGTTGTCATCACGAAAACACGCCTGTATAACTTTGACCCCATTGAACCCCACTTTTATATAGTAAAACTGGGGTTTCCGGGGGTATACCTTATTTTTCTTATTTCTGCTCTAAAATATAGATTGTGGGTACTCGTTAGAACCGCCTCGATTAACGAGTGCCCACACTCTATATTTTGAGCAGAAATAAGAAAAATATCACAATTTTTCATCATAAAATTTTCATATTTTCGGCGATAAAGGTGGCAATGTATTTGTATAGGCGTGTTTGCGTAATGGTGAGCATTCATGATATTGAAACATACAACATACCCTTTTATGGAGAAAATAGGACAATTATCCTTCAGATACATGTACCACAAAATACTAACCATATTTGTGTTAGTTCCTTGTAGCAGCATTGTTTTGGATATAGCGGACATGTAACATAAACAATTCTTGTTACTTAAATGGACATTTTTTTTCGATAAACATCTGTGATATCGTTTTCTTAATTTTGTATCAAATAAAGATTGCAGGGACTCATCAAGGCCGTTCAAACGAGTTACCAAACTTTATGTTTCAAACAACGGTAAAATCCAATGTATGGACATTGTAAACATTTCATATTAAATGTAGGTGAGGTACACGGTTGTTTTGGCAAACCATTACGATAGCACACCTGTGTGATAAAGTGCATTTTTCACATCTACAAAATGGTTATTTTTCTGATACAAATCCGTGATAGTTTTCTTATTTATTGTTTGTTTGTTTGATTTGAGGTTTAACGTCCCCGTCAACACTGTATAGGTCATTTTGGAGACGGTGCGTCCAATTTTGTGGGACTTTTACCCGGCATTGAGATGAAATGACATCTCAAAGCCCCCTCGCCCAAAGAAACAAATATGGTTTACGAGGACTGTTCAAATATGAATGCAACTAAGCACATAAAAATGATTCCGTGATAGATTTCGATGAAAAATTTATTTTGTCCCCTCAAAGTTTTCCACTTTAACAGATATACAAACTTTCAGTCTTCTGATCCAATCATTGAATGCATTTTTGTAGTCTTTTCGAGGTATACTATGCAGGCACTGGAATATTGCAGAACCGAGGTGTTTGCGCTGTACAAATTTTCGACCAGAAAGGTATTTTTTCAGCTGCGGGAAAAAAAGTCACACGGGGCAAGGTCAGGGGATTTCGGGGGGTGAGGGAGTTCAACAACCTTTTCCTGCTTCAAATAGTCTTGCACATTGAACGCCGTGTGCGATGACGCATTGTCATGTAGCAATCTGACATTAGCCAAACCAGGTGCGGGTCTTCGTTCTTTGAAATATTTCTTCAATTTTCGAAGAACTTTATTCTTGTAAAACTTCGCATTTACAGATTTGCCTTTAGGCACAGCAACCTGAATAGCAGGGCCCTGATTTGAAAAGAAATATTACCTTCTTGGCGCTCATGGTCCGCTTTGCAATGCATGGTCTTTTGCAATACTTTGTTGCTCATATTTTGTTCTGAATCTTTCGTTTTGGCTCAAAAAAGTGTACTCATGTCTCGTCACCTGTGACGACATTAGCGAAAGACCGTGCATTGTAATTTGAAAACTTTTTAAGCAACTTCTTGGCGCACTGAACGCGTGTCTTTTTCTGCTCATCTGTCAACAGCTGGGAGTCCATCTAGCACAGATCGTTCTCATTTTCAAATCCCGTTTCAGAATTGTATGAGCTGCTCCTAATGTGATGCCAACCATACTAGCTATTTGCCTAGTGGTGTATCGTGCATCGGTAGCAACTATTTCTTTCACTCAAGCAACCATCTTGGCAGATGTTGCTCTTTTCGGCCGACGATAATGTGGTACATCTTCTGTTGAATTTCTTACACCAACGAAAAACTGACGGAAAAGACATGTCATTATGCCCATAAACCGAACATATTTCATCAAAAATGTCTTTGCACCGTATACCAAGAATACAACGATTCTTAATATAGGACCGTATTTCAACGGCGTACTCTGACCTTCTTCAAACCATGGTTTGTATTAGTATACAAGAGTAGACAGTGTTTATCGAACGATATATATGGCTAAAATGGACGGATTTTAACAGGTTTGGTATCAATGTATAGGTAAAATGTTTTTCTACGCTGTGATATTTATTTCCAGGTGATTTTCGCATTAGTGCATGAGTAAACGTTCTACTTGCATTCATATTTAAACAGTCCTGGTATAGCATGGACGGTCCGAATCGCACCACTTTGCCTGGGCAGGCTTAGATCCTCTAAGCGGTTTACCAGTACTCGTATGCGGTCGGTTTCAGCTATGCGTGGAAGCATCATGCAGCCCAGTTATTTCTTCAAGCCCCGATGGGCGGGTCCGCTTTTCTTATTTATACTGCAAACATAGGTTGCGGATGCTCGTTAGAACCGCCTCATTGAGGCGGTTCTAACGAGTACCCGCAACATATGGTTTGGATCAGAAATAAGAAAACTAATGTTCACCCCCTTAAATCCCAGTTTTCTCCCTATAAACTGGGGTTTAGGGGGTGTTCATTTCGCGGACTTGTTCACGTGATGGGTCGTCTTCATGCGCTGCAGCTAAAGGAGATACCTTTAATATTATAAAGTATGTCCACGCCGAGAGCTGATCAGAGGAGATTTCGATCAGCCCAGACCGAGCGTTTGAAACGCCTTAACTTCATCCATGTGAATAGAAACGTTTTCTTACATAGATTACTCTTCTGGAGTCCATATCTGTTCATCTGAACATTGATTTTTGACATTTGTCTATGGATTAATGATTTTGGATTAACGCTTTTGTACTACGACCTAAACTACATAGAACAGCATTTCTATTCGATTTAACTTTTGGGGTCGGGCCGATCGGAGTCTACCTGTAGATTTTCTTTTGCTCCAGCAATTCTGTTGTTGTATGCTGTCGAGTCCTCAACCTTGTTTCATCTCTGTAGTTTTTTTTATTTGTATGTTATCGGAGATGTTACACTGATGAGTTAGGAAGCCTTCATGCGGACTAAACAAAACTAGTGTATACCGCGACAGAAGTAAGGGCGAGGATTATGGCCATGTAAAATCGATTTAAGCCCCCCGGTGGAATTCTTTCCACTGGCCGTTCCAAGGCGGTTCTTCTGTGGTGATTTTTTTATGTTGTCGTTTGTTACTTAATGTGTGTATCACTTGTGTATTTTTATTTTGGATGGCCATTTGGCCATTTTGTGGGAAAGTAACTGTCCTTATGGCCTTCCTTTGTTTAGGTTTCCATTATGGTCTGGTCGCTTCATGTTTGTGTTTCTTTCCCTTTGGTGTCTTTGATGGTTGGGGTAAGTTAATTGTATCGATTCCTGATCTTTATTTTACTTCTACTTATTTTACCTCAAGTTCATGCAAAGTCGCATAAAAGTTTTGAGAGGATGAATACATCAATGACTAGCATGGTTAATTAAGGGCGAGGATTGCGGCCGCGTAAAATCTATTTAAGCCCCCTCCCCTTGCATACTTTTTACTGACCGTTCCATGACGGTTCTTCTGTCTCGGTTAATTTTTGATATAGTTCGTCGTTGAGTATGTATATTACTTATATCTTTTTGTTTTGGATAGCCAATTGGCCATTTTGTGACACGGTTACTGTCATTTTTGCTTTCCGTTATTAACGTTTCCACTGGGGTATAGTTTTTTCATGTTTATGTTTCTTTCCCATTTGGTTACTCTGATGGGAGGTGTGGGCTAATTGTATCGATTCCTGATCATTGCCTTCACTTCTGTTTTAAGTAACTTTTAATCTGGTGTATTTGCCAGAATTGGATTTGCATAGGGCCTATTGAGCTTCATCCTGGAGTCCTTAAAGACATAGCAAATGAATTCGGTTCAGTGTGTTCACACCCGCTTCAGCAATCTCTTGTTACTGGTGAAATCCCAAAAGAATTGCTTCTTGCAAACATATGTCCCCTCTTTAAGAAAGGAGATATAGCTCTTGCTCGTAACTATCGTCCTTTGTCGTTGACATGTGTGCCATGTAAGTTGCTTGAGCATATTGTTTGCTCAAATGAAATGGCTCACTTGGATGAACACTAATTTTTGTCTGACAGACAACATGCATTTAGGAAAAAGCACAGTTGTGAAACTACTGTGTGACTACAGTAATAAATGATTGGGTAAAAATCTTGGACAGAGGAGAACAGGTGGAAACATTTATCATGGATTTTGAAAAAGCTTTTGACACGCTCACGAACTACTAAAAAGCTAACTATATCATTATGGCATTGGCGGAAGTACCCTTAAAGTGATAGATTCCTTCCTTTGCTACAGAAAACAGCTAATTGTTGTTAACGGGGTAACTTCAGGGTGGGCTCCAGTTCTGTCTGTTGCCCCACAACGGACTGTCCTGGGGCCATTGTTGTTTTCTTTGTGCATCTACCGACATTCATTCCGAAATAAAACTGTTTGCAGAGGACTGTGTTTGCTATCATGAAATTAGAAACGCATAGGACTCATTGAAACTCCAGAGGGGTATAGAAAGATTAGGGTGTTGGGTAAAAAAATGGGTGTTTCAACCAGATTAATGCAATATCATGCAGATAACTAAGAAAAGAACAAACAAAACTCAATCTTTTTACACTTAAGAGGGAATGGCCCTCGAAAATGTGTATTTTATTGAATACCTAGGGGTGACCATCTCACTTGACTTGAGATGGAATACTCATATTAGCAACATGTGACTAAGGCTGATAGAACACTTGGCTTCTTGAGGCGAAACCTTTATCAATGCCTTAAAAATGTTAAAGAAGCAGCATATACAGGACTCGTTCATCCCATATTGGAATATGGTAGTTGTTCTGGAATATGATAGTTGTGTCCCCCCGCCCCATGGCATAGTCCTTCACGGCGGGTAGATTGAAAATGTTCAGAATAGGGCAGCTAGATTTGTTACGAGCAGCTACAACTTTGAAACTGGAAGAGTGACTGGAATACTTAAAAACATTGGTTGGGAGTCTCTCAAGAAAAGGAGGAGAGACAGTAGGCTTATACTGTTGTACAAAGGTCTAGAGGGTGATGCCAGCATTCCAACAGATGGCCTTATCCCCTAATTAGGAGTGGCAGAAAGCATCACTCTTTGGCATTTCAGGTGCCTTTTGTAAGAACTGACATCTACAAGGGATCCTTTTTTCCCTCAGACAATTAGAGATTGCATTCGGTTATTTCATCCGTTGAAGGTGCTAAGGATAATGTAGCTAAGTTTACTTCTATGGCGAGAGCTAGGGACTAACCTCCCTTTTGACAGGTCCTGAAGAATGAATGTCATTTGCCTTGTCACCAGTTACCATCACGAAAACACGCCTATGTAATTCTTACCCCTTGAACCCTAGTATCATATAGTAAAACTGGGGTTTACAGGGGTAAACCTTATCGTTCTTATGTCTGCTCTAAATATAGATTTGTTGGGTACTCATTAGAGCGGCCTCGGTGTTTTTCATCATTTCCAGAATTTGTTTTCATATTTTTGTCTTGCTTATATTTGGATATCCGTTTTCCCATTTTTGGATATAAACTGTCTTTTTGGCTTCCTTCTTGTGTCGTTTTTATTTTTATTATCATTTTTATTATTAATATACCGTTGTTTTGGCGGCGTTCATCTTCAATGTAATTGTACCGATTCTTGATCTTTGCCTCCACTTCTCTTTTGTAATTCCTTTCATGAAATGTTACATAAAAGTGTCAGCTGAAAGTTTATTACGTGTATCAAGCACATTACAGAAGACCCTCGTTATGACGACAGTATTTGATCACTTACGTTTAACACTTTAAACATTATGTTTTCGCTATAACATTACGAAAACACGCCTATACAAATACATTGTAAATTTTACCGGCGAAAAATACAAATTTTAATAATAAAACATTATATTTTTTCTTATTTCTGCTCAAAATACAGATTGTGGGTACACGATGAGGTGGTTCTAAAGAGTACCCACAATCTATATTTTATAGCAGAAAAAAGAAAAATACGGTTTATATATGTGTGTTTTCGTGATGTGAAGAATCCTAATAATGGGTAGAATAAATAAGTAAAAAAGGGCCTTTTCCCCGCAGTTATTCTTAGAAAAAAAAGATGTGGACATTTTCTAGACTTGTGGGTATTCCGATGGGTACTAATTGCGCACCTCTTGTGGCTGATCTGTTCTTGTATTGTTATGAAAGAGACTTCATTTTGTCGCTTTCCATTGATAACCAATCTGAAATTATTGAAGCTTTTAGCTCTACTTCTAGATATTTAGATGATTTATTAAATATTGATAATACCTATTTTGATGGTTTGATCAGTCAGATTTACCCCCTAGAACTTCAGTTAAATAAAGCAAATTCTTCTGATACCGAGGCCCCGATTTTGGATTTACATCTGTCTATTGTAGATGGATTTGTTTCGTGCAAAATTTATGATAAACGCGATGACTTTGATTTTGAGATTGTAAATTTTCCTTTTTTGGATGGTGATGTTCCTCGTGCGCCATCCTATGGCGTTTATATTTCGCAATTAATTCGATTTGCTAGAGTGTGTAGTCATGTAACTGACTTCAACACTCGTAATAAATTATTAACGGCTAAACTCCTTAATCAGGGTTATCGGTACCATAAACTACGCAAAGCCTTTTCAAAATTTTATAGACGCCATTCTGATTTAATTTCAAAATTCAATATTGGACTTAAATCTCTTCTGCAACAAGGTCTATCGGAACCCGAATTTTATGGTGACTTGGCATATAAATTCAGAAAAATATATAACCGCAATGACTTCAGCACCCAATTTCGTAAAATTATTCTTCGATATAAAAAGATTGGGTACAACATGGATATTATACGACAGACTGCATGCATGGTAGTTAACCCAATCACGGTTGGCAACTTTGCTTCCCTCTTTAATTGCACGCCGGTGGGTCAGGCCTCAGATTCTATGACGGCTCCAACGTAAAGGCTTATTGAAAATTAGAGAGATAATGTCGGTTGGTGCCTGATGCTCTGTCTCTGGTCGGGCTCATCGGAGTCTAACTGTTGGTTTTCTTTTGCTCCAGCATTTCAGTGGTTTCTTGCTGTCGAGTCCTCACCGTTGTCTCACCTCTGTGGTTCTTTGATTTTTGTGTTCACGGAGATGTTGCACTGATGAGTTAGGAGGCCTTCATGCGGACTGAACAAATTATTTGTCTAAATCGCGACGGAAGTAAGGGCGAGGATTGTGGCCACGTAAAATCGATTTAAGCCCCCCAGTGGAAATCTTCCACTGACCGTTCCAAGGCGGCTCTTCTGTGGCGATTTATTTATGTTGTTGTTTGTTACTTACTGTATGTATCACTTGTGTCTTTTGGTTTTGGATGGCCATATGGCCAATTTGTGGGAAAGTAACTGTCCTTATGGCCTTCCATTGTTTAGGTTTCCATTATGGTCTGGTCGCTTAATGTTTGTATTTCTTTCCCTTTGGTGTCTTTTATGGGTGGAGTAAGTTAATTGTATCAATTCCGGATCTTTGTTTTACTTCTACTTTGCCTCTCACAAATACCTACAAGGTTTTTTGTTTGTTTGTTTTTTTCAGCACGAAAACACGGCCATATAAGTTTGACCCCCTTGAACCCCACTTTATATAGTAAAACTTGCGTTTACAGAGGTAAACCTTATTTTTGTTATTTCTGCTCTAAAATATAGGTTGTGGGTACTTGTAAGAACCGCCTCGATGAGGGTTCTAACTGTAATACCGTCATTTAGACACTTTATTAACGCTACGTAACGTCACATCTACTCGACGTCGCTAACGTCATTCATATAGCAACAGTTATGGTAATGGCAGAATAAACTAAGAAACATGGAACTTGTTCATTAATTAACAGACACAACATTGGCGACGAGGATAAAAGACTCATATTACTAGGGAAAAGGAAAGTAAACACTCTGAACAGCATCAGACGCTAGCATGGCTGAAGGAGGAAGAAATCTCAGAATAAATCCGTTTACTGTGGAAGATGAACACATAGCAACGGGCGATAAATGGGAGGAATGGCTTGAAGAGCTTGAAAGAGAAATGAGGTTTTTCCGAATCAGTGAGGCCGAGGACAAAAAGGATGCCATGCTGATATACGGAGGTACAGAAATAAGAAGATTAGAGAAAAGTTTACAGGATCCCACAGAAGGGGATGTCTATTCTAAACTATAGGGAAAACTGACTGATTATTATGCGCCCAAGAAAAATGCTCATTATGCGCGCTATCTTTTCTTGAAAATGAGACCAAATGTCGGGGAAAGTACAGTCTCATATGCAGCTCGATTACTTGAAAAGGCTGTAAACTGTGAATTCCATGACTTAGATGAAAGGATTCTAGAACAGATAATACAAACAACCGATAATGCGGAGCTAGTCCGAAAGGTTTTGCACAAGAAATGGACACTGCAACAGACACTAGCAGAAATGCAGGTACTAGAAGACATCTACGCAGGTAAAAGCGATGGGTCAGCACGACACTGATGGTGTAGCAAGAATAAGCAAGAAGAAAAAGGGCAAAAGCAAAAGATCCCAGTATGAACAGACTGAAAACATAACCTGTAGGTATTGTGATCGAACACACCCACGGAAGAAAGAATTGTGTCCCGCATACGGGAAATCTTGTGACATCTGCAGTAAACCCAACCACTTTGCAGCGTGTATGTCAGCTAAAGCAAGGAAAAGGGAACTGAAAGGCAAGGGAGCACGTGGAACCCGTACAGATTTAATTAGAGACATCAAGCGAGCAGTTCACGACTCAGAATTAGATGATACAGACAGTGACCCTGATCAAGAAATTGACTTCATTGATCAATCGGTGAGGCATTTGGCAGTCGGGAAAGTAAAGATCAACAAGGTAAGCGACTTTGAGAAAACTGTTACTATTGTTGTAAACGATGTCATTGTCCACATGGAGCCCGACAGTTGGGCAGATGTTAATATGATGGACGAATTTCAATACCGTGCCCTAAAACATAAATGTTCGGATGACATTGCACTAAAAGAGAGCACCACGAAGTTGAGCACACTACAGAATGAACTTGGGGTATCTGGTGAATTCAAGGCTAATGCTAGAATTGAAACTAGGGGTACAGAAACAACGTTTGTGGTAGTGAAAGGAAAAATAAACTCGGTGTCACTGCTTGGTAGAAAAACACTCCTTGAGCTAGGCATGCTTGAAATACGACCAGATGGGACACTGTAAGAACCGAACGAACTCAGGATTCAATACAAGAAAAGCATCCGATCCGTTCTTGATCAACAAGAGAAATTGAAAATAGAGACCCTTCTGACGCAGCATGACGAAGTTTTCCAAGGAATAGGAAAAATCTTCGACAAGAGAAAGAACGAAGAATTCCTTGTAAAATTTTCCATGGAGCTGGATGCCACACCTGTAGCTCATAAACCCAGGCCTGTCCCATATTACTTACAAGAGCCCCTACGGAACCGGCTAGATGAGTGTATCAAGGATGGGATCTTTGAGAGAGTGGAACCTGGAGAACCTGTCACATGGTGTTCTCTGCTGGTCGTTCAGCCTAAACCACGATACTCATCAGTAAGTAAAGATAGCTTACAGCCTCACATGATAAGGGCAAGTGTCGACTTGAGAGTCCCAAACAAGCATATGGAACGCAACATAATTTTACAAGCGCCAGTAGTTGAGGACTTCACGTGCCAATTCCATGATTGCAAAGTGTTTTCCAAGCTTGATTTGAAACAAAGCTACCACAAGCTTGTCCTTCATCCTGATTCAAGTGCCGTAGCGACATTCAGCACGCCGTGGGGAAATTTCAGACCAAAGAGACTGATATTTTTAGCAAAATCCTCACAAGATCTATTTGACGAGGCAATGTTCAGAATATTTGGAGACATTCCCAAGTGCTTAAATCAGAGAGATGACATCCTGATAGGCGGCTGCAATCTTACAGACCACAACAAGACGCTAGAAGCCGTGCTACAACGTGCAAGAAACTGCGGAGTTACATTCAACAGGGAAAAATGCCGATTTGGAGTAAGTGAGCTGGAATTTTATGGCTACAAGTTCTCAAGCGAAGGACTGAAACCGACAGAAGACAAGGTCAATGCATTTAAAAATTGCAAACCACCAGCATATCAAGAGAAGAGGTGAAAAGCTTTCTCGGCATGATACGCTATCTATCCAAATTTATACCAAGGTATGCAGTATTGACAGCACCGCTACGACGACTGACAACACAAGATGTACCATTTTCATGGGGCCCAGACGAAGATCAAGCATTCAAGAATTTAAAAGACAGCATTACATGTGACGATACAATGACTTTCTTTGATCCAAAAAAGCCAATTGTTGTCAGAACAGGGCTAGTTTCCATGAAGGATTATCCGCTGGGCTATTCCAAAGGACAAGCAAAGGACTGCAACCTGTACATTTCATAAGCCGCTCAATGACCAATGCTGAGAAGCGATACAGCCAAACAGAGAAAGATGCACTGGCCGTAAAATGGGCAAAATCAAGATTCGACATGTATCATTTAGGGGCGCCAAGGTTCAAAATTATCACGTCCTATAAGCCGCTGATGCCAATGTTCAATAAGTCCTGTTCGAAACTGCCTCCCAGAATCGAAAAATGGATCATGGAGATGCAGGATGTGGATTATGAACTTGTGTATGTACCAGGCAAGAATGAGGGAGATCCCATGGACTACTTGTCAAGACAACCGCTCCCAAATGCCGATCAATAAAAATCAAAAACTCTCAAGACAACACTGAGAAGACAATCAAGGCATTGGTCACAAATGAACATGGAGTGGTTTTGAAAAGCATAAAAGAAGCTACTAAAAAGACGACGTTCTGCAAGATGTACTGACAAGAATGAAGCAAAATGACTGGGACAAGCACAAAAATAGACCAGAGATAAAACCATACTATATGATACGCCACGACCTATCAGAGCTAACGGACTTCTTCTACGTGACAGACAAATAGTTATACCAGAAGAACTACAGAGACAGGTTATAACTGCTGCCCACAGCCTTGGCCATTTTTGGATGACAAGGACAAAGCAGATGCTTCGAGCCAAATTCTGGTTCCCTAGACTGAACAGTATGGTTGAGGATGCTATATCGAGCTGTTTCCAGTGCCAACTAACAACAGTGGAACACAAGCAAGAGCCTGTCAATCCATCGGAAATACCCGATTCAGCCTGGCACACCCTTTCCATTGACTATGGAGGGCCATACCCTGACGGTCACTACAATCTGGTCGTGATCGATAAACGGACAAGATTTCCGGCCGTTGAACAGACGACATCGACCTCCTGCCGGGTAACTTGTGACAGGTTACGTAAGATTTTTGCAAACCATGGAATTCCTGAAAGGGTTGAAAGCGACAATGGACCTCCTTTTAATTCGGTAGAATTCAAGGAATTTGCGCAGGAAATGGGATTCCGACATCATAGGGTGACACCAGAACATCCACGTGCAAATGGGGAGGCAGAGCGCTTCATGAAAGTACTAAATAAGACAGAACAAATTGCGCATAGTGAAGGCAAGTCAAGCAGCACCCCCATTCAGAATATGCTAATGGGGTACCGATCCACTCCACATCCGGCAACAGGCTATTCACCATATGAGGCTCTCATGAGACGAAATGTGAAAACAAAACTGGGCTATAAACCCCTAGGTAGGAAATCAAGTATTCAGAAAATGGAAACAGAAATCACCAGACGAGACGCAGAATACAAGAAGAAATGGGAAAAGCAGCATAGATACCCAGGTTATAAGGAACACAACTTCAAGGTCGGCGACAAAGTCCTACTGCAACGAAAGAAGATAAATAAGTGGTCCACAGTACACGAAAAGGATAATTGTGTGATTGTCAGTCTCAACGGGTCAGCAATCAAGGTACGAAGGGAATCCGATGGGCGCACCATAACCAGAGATGCATCTAGATTTAAACTGCTAAAAGAACCTCAATGTGCGTCCTGGAGAGAACGGATACTGCGCTCACCAGATCGGAAACAACAGGAGACGAATGCTGGAGGTGAAGAAATCACACGCTAGAGAAATGACGAGAGGGCCGACAGCACAAGAGAGGCAGTCCAACAAGATGAGAATCTACAACAGAACAATACACGACGTAGACAGCAGCCACAATCACTCCAAAGGCGAGAACTACCGAAACGGAACAGAAGACCACCACCAAGATTCAAAGACTATATTTTTTTGATAATTAGATACTAAATACTTTTTAATATTATTCAAAGTTAACTTTAGTAAACCATTTATTTATTTGATATAATCTGGAATACAATCTTTTAAAACATGGGAGAAATGTAATACCGTCATTTAGACACTTTATTAACGCTACGTAACGTCACACCTACGCGACGTCGCTAACGTCATTCATATAGCAACATATATGGTAATGGCAGAATAAACTAAGAAACATGGAACGTGTTCATTAATTAACAGACACAACACTAATGAGTACCCATAATCTATATTTTGAGCAGAAATAAGAAAAATATCGCAATGTTTAATCTGAAATTTTTCATTTTTCGGTGGTAAAATTTGCAAGGTATTTTAACAGGCGTGTTTTTGTAATGTTTGGTGGGGTGGGGAGGAATAAATATGCATTTTTGTTTTAAATATATCTCAATTAACCGCTCCGATCTCGGTCTAAGGATTGGTTCCATTAAAATATGGTTGTAACGAGTATTCTTGCACACTAGACAAGAAAATCCGTGGTTTTAGCAGGAAATAAAATTTCTGTTCTTACCCTGTTGTTCTTACCCTGTTGTTCTTACCCAGGTGAACTACATAATTAGAGTGCGTAATCATCACGATAACAAATCCGTGTAATGAATTCCCCATGTAAACACCACTTTATATAGATAAAACTGGGGGTTACAGGGGTATACATTAGTTTCCTTATTTCTGCTCCAAAACATAGGTTGTGGGTACTCGATAGAACCGCGTCAATGAAGCGGTTCTCACAAGCACCCATTATGTTTGCAGTAAACATAAGAACAAAAAGCACATTGATTTTCATAAGAAAAGAAGCCATATTGGAGATGTGAAAACCCCACTATGTCGCACGGGTGATGTTATCGTAATGTACTAATATGTTAGTTAAAGTAAAATCAATATTTTACTCGTAGGTGGTGTTGTGCAAGAAAAGTAATGGAAAAGTGTGTTCTGTTGTATATGGGCATTTCCAACCCGATGGATAACAATGTTGAGCGGAACCTAGGCGTTGATGGGCGTTTTCAACACAAGGGCTGAACATGCTGAGCGAAATTTTGGCTTGGCCTCGGTTCCGCTCAGCATGGTCATCCCTCGGGTAAGAAACAACCATCTACAACAGAATCCCATATCAGATTATTATATTGTCGTTGTATGAAATTTCGCATTGCGATAACACACCGTTTATATCTCCAAAATGGCTACTTTTCCAATGAAAATCTGTCATATATTTCTTATTTGTACTTCAAACATAGGTTGTGAGTGCTCGTTAGAACCGCCTCATTGAGTACCCACAACCTATGTCTAGGGGCAGAAATAAGCACAATAATGTAGACCCCTGTAAACTCCAGTTTTCTCTGTATAAAGTGGAGTTTAGAGGCTGTTCACGTGATGGGTATAAGATGATTATCTGTACTATCATGTGTTACAAGTAGTGTACACAACAGGGTGTGATAGGGAGGGTGGGATAAGAATTTCTATACCATCTGGCAGTGTCGGATTTTCTTATATTGTGTGAAAGAATAAAAACAAATCTGATACGATCATCACGCTAACAAGTCCGTGAAATAAACACCCCCTTACACACCACTTTATATAGGGGATAACTTGGGTTTACGGGGGTATACATTATTTCCGTATTTCTGCTCCTAGACATAGGTTGTGGGTACTCGTTAGAACCGCCTCAAAACAACTGAAGAGGCCATGGTGATGACAAGATCAAAAATAGGCATTTTTTGCAATCAAAGGGATGTAACTCTACGATAAATAGGCCAACCTCACTAGTTTTCGAACTCATCCGAGCTTTTATCCCTGACGTATGTGCTTGCAAATTTCAAAAGGATCCAATCAAAACTGAAGAAGCAGCAGTGATGACAAGGTTGAAAATACCTTCCGAACAGACACTTAAAACGGCCACCTCAGTACTTCCATGCTGGCACACGTCTGGGGTAAATTCTACATATGAGGTTAAGAATGGAATGCAGTGCCGCATCTTTACCGCAAAAACATCGTACCCAGTCCTTTCTGTTCTTGTGGAGCTTTTGAAAGCGCTTATCACTTCTTCTTTGTTTGTCCAAGGTTTGTCAATGCAAGGAACACATATTTATCTAACAATCTACATGCATATTCTGCTCGGGACCTCCTATTTGGACGCGATACTTTCTCAGTTACGGAAAGTGAGGCTTTGTTCTTACAAGAACATGACTTAATCTTAAAGTCGGGAAGATATTTCAGTCTAGGGTAAACGAACTAAAAGACCATTGTTCTCGTAAACTGCAGAAACACCTTGTACATACGAACCTTAACTTTTTACAAAACATAGTGCCAGTCAAAACATTTGTTCCTTTCTGTTTACTCTCTATTTTTATTTTGTTTTTGTTTCTCTTCAGTACGATTTGTCCTATATTCACTATCATCTTAAATTAGGTGAAGGTATCGTCTCTTGGAGCGTCATTCGTGTGACAAAACCCTTTTTACATAAATTGTTCGCTCGTTGTGTTTGGCGGGAATTAACTTAACACTGTATGCGAATTTGCCTGCTATGAGAGACGATCCACAGATGCCTAAAATTTCCTCCTTGCTTTGTAAAGGCAAGTAGAAATGCGTAAAACTTCCAACTTACATGTAATGGTGCCTCAAGGATGTTAAGAATACGTAATGCAGTAGCACACTGACATCGTTGTCAAAGTAATTCGAGCTTTTATCCCTGACTTACTTACCTATAAGTTTCAAGAAGATCCAATGGATACTGAAGGAATTACGCTGATGACAAGGCCAAAATAGGCGTTTTCTGCAATCAAACATACGTAACTCTATGATAAATAGGCTGACCTCATCAGTTTTCAAACTAATCCAAGCATTTATCCCTTACTTACTTACATATAAGTCAGAAGCCTCCGTGGTGCAGTGGTTACACTACTCGTAAACCTTGTAAACCAGGGATCGCAGGATCGATCCCGGGCTTCTCCAGACTTTCGGATGAGTCTTTAAACCGAGGTCCCGTCTCCGTATGACCTACGCTGTTGGTGGGACGTAAAACTCGAACACTCACTCACTTACATATAAGTTTCAAGAAGTTCTGATAAAAACTGAAGGGGCTACGGTTATGATTTTCTATAAAGGTTTTTCTATAATCAAGAGGGACATAACTCTATGAAATATAGGCCGACCTCACCATTTTTTATTAACATAGCCGAGGTTTTATCCCTTACTTACTGACATGTAGTTTTCAAAACGATACGATGAAAACTGAAAGGGCTACGGTGATGACAAGGTCAAAATTGGCACTTTTCTGTAATCAAGGGGTCCAAACTCTACGGCAGATAGGCCGACCTCGACAGTTTTCGAACTCGTCCGAGCTATAATCCCTAGCTTACTTGTTTGTAAGTTTCAAGAAGATCCAATCAAACTGAAGCAGCCACAGTGATGACAAGGTCAAAAATAAGCATTTTCAGCAGAGTAGGGGACATAACTCCGTTAGTAATCGACCGACATTGCCAGTTTTCGAACTCATCGAGTTTTTAACCCTGACCTACAGGTATCTTAGTTACAGGAAGATCAAAACTGAAGGGGCTACCATTACGCAAACACGCCTATACAAATACATTTCCACCTTTATCGACGAAAAAAATGAAAATTTTATGATGAAAAATTGTGATATTTTTCTTATTTCTGCCCAAAATATACAAAGTGGGCAAGAAAAATAAGGTATACCCCCGGAAACCCCAGTTTTGCTATAAAAAAGTGGGGTTCAAGGGGGTCAAAATTATATAGGCGTGTTGTCGTGATGAGTGATGACGAGGTCAAAATAGGCATTTTCATCAATCAAGGGAACGTACCTCTTTGATTAATGGGCCGATGTTGCCAGTTTTCGAACTCATCAGAGCATTCATCCCCAATCTACGTATGTATAAGTTTCAGAAAGTTCCGATCAAAACTGAAGGTGCGATGGTGATGGCAAGCATTTTCCCGTTGTAAGTCTATGGGAACTTGTGGTTACCATAGCAACCAAAGTTGTGTTTCGATTTCGATAAAAACCTAACGCCATCAATGCCCCATCAGAGGCATGCTACAGGTAGAAATAATTGAGATCAACCTGCAGGCTACAGAGATATAACTGGTCAAAAGTGTGGACGGACGATGGACGGACGGACGACGGAGTGACCTCCATCCTATAAGCTCCCCTGGAGCCTTCGGCCCAGGTGAGCTAAAAACTGAAAAAAACAACAACAAAAAACAAACAAAAAAAAAAAAAACGTTTTAACAAAGTCGAGATATTTTGGTACCAAAATAGTGCTTTGGCTATATAATACCACACATGACGTTTTTATTCAGAAATAACGGCCTGATAGCCTTTTGGTCATTTTGTTGGAAAGTAACTGTCCTTTTGGCTTTCCTCTGTTCGTGTTTCCGTTGGGGTCTGTTGCTTCATGTTTGTCTTTCTTTCCAATTGGTGTCTCTGAAGGGAACTGTGGGTTAATTGTATCGATACCTGATCATTGCCTCTACTTCTATCTTATAGGTGTTTGAACATTTGAATTGCTTAGTCGCAAATGTAGCAGGCCTATGTTATTAGACAGTTTGGAACATTGTGACGTCACAAAGCGAGCTCTCCCGTACGAGTGACCAAGTCATTACGAAAACACGCTTTTACAAATACATTTTTAATTTTACCTCCGAAAAATCGAATATTTTAGATGAAAAATTGTGATAGTTTTCTTATTTCTGCTCAAAATATATTTTTAGAGCAAATAGATTGTATGTACTCGTTAGAACTGCCTCATCGAGGCGGTTCTAACGAGTACACACAATCTATATTTTAGAGCAGAAATAAGAAAAATAAGGTTTACCCCTGTAAACCACAGTTTTACTGAATTAAAATGGGTTTCGAGGGGGTAAAATTACATAGGCGTGTTTTCGTGATGAAGGCAGAGTTCTGCCCGGTATGGTGGCTAAGGTGGGACAGATTTCGCCCCTCGCGAGCAATCACAGGGATGTTTCAGTCACATAGGCATCGAATTGTGAGAAATTGCTGTTGAAAATATCATCATATTATAACCCCCCCCCCAACCCAAACAAAAAAAAACAACTGCTTTTCGCAATGGTCATATTACAATCTCATTTCGTACAGTTTGGTCATCTCATAAAGCAAAAACCAGGCTCATGTCATAAATAGAGTTTATGAAATAAGTTCTGAATAGTTAGATCCTTTGGAAGCAAAAGCTACACTAAATAAACGAAACTAGCAGAATAGGTTCTACTGAGTCTGTTCATGACCAGAACTGAATTGTACAACACCGGCTACGCCCTCTAGCACCGGTTTAAGCAGAACTCTATTTTCAAAATAATTCAAAAGTCGAGAAACAAGTAAATATCTCGTTTCGTAATTTCATATTAAATGGCCGTCTACAAATTACATTGTAATCCTTGTAGGTATAATACAGTGTAACTTCGATGGCTCGAACCCCGATGACTCATTTACCATGGATGGGTCGAACCCGTTCTTGAGTCCGTAGGGAATTCCTCAAAATACCATATAGGTATAATGTAGGGAGATGTTCTTCTTTTATCTGGCACATGTATGCCTTGTGTACTCATTAGAATCGCCTCAATGAGGCGATTCTAATGAGTACACACAGCATACACCTATAATATACTGAATATTTATGCAGTCTGTCGTATAACATCCATGTTGTACCCAAACTTTTTATATCGACGAATGATTTTACGAAATTGGGTGCTGAAGTCATTGCGGTTATATATTGTTCTGAATTTAAATACTAAGTCACCATAAAATTCGGGTTCCGATAGACCTTGTTGCAGAAGAGATTTAAGTCCAATATTGAATTTTGAAATTAAATCAGAATGGCATCTATAAAATTTTGAAAATGCTTTGCGTAGTTTATTGCGTAGTTTATGGTACCGATAACCCTGATTAAGGAGTTTAGCCGTTAATAATTTATTACGAGTGTTGAAGTCAGTTACATGACTATACACTCTAGCAAATCGAATTAATTGCGAAATATAAACGTCATAGGATGGCGCACGAGGAACATCACCATCCAAGAAAGGAAAATTTACAATCTCAGAATCAAAGTCATCGCTTTTATCATAAATTTTGCACGAAACAAACCCATCTACAATAGACAGATGTAAATCCAAAAACGGGGCCTCGGTATCAGAAAAATTTGCTTTATTTAATTGAAGTTCTGGGGGGTAAATCTGACTCGAAATAGGTATTATCAATATTTAATAAATCATCTAAATATCTAGAAGTGGAGCTAAAAGCTTCAATAATTTCAGATTGATGATCAATGGAAAGCGACAACATGAAGTCTCTTTCATAACAATACAAGAACAGATCAGCCACAAGATGTGCGCAATTCGTACCCATCGGAATACCCACAATTTGTCTCAATAACTTAGTACCGAATCTAATATAAATATTGTCAAGTAGAAAGGTGAGGGCATCACACACTTTCTGACATGACCAAAGTGCATTTCTGACATTACATGCAAGATAGAGAGAATCTTCTCTATGAAAAGCCCATTCAATTAAATCATTAAGCTTTTCTTTTATAAGATTATGAGGAAGTGTAGTGTAAAGAGTGGAAAAATCGTAAGTAGACAGGCGATTTATTTATGTTGTTGTTTGTTACTTAATGTGTGTATCACTTGTGTCTTTTAATTTTGGATGGCCATATGGCCATTTTGTGGGAAAGTAACTGTCCATATGGCCTTCCTTTGTTTAGGTTTCCATTATGGTCTGGTCGCTTAATGTTTGTATTTCTTTCCCTTTGGTGTCTTTTATGGATGGAGTAAGTTAATTGTATCAATTCCTGATCTTTGTTTTACTTCTACTTTGAAGCACGAAAATGTCTGGATTTCAATTTATTTAAAACCTCATTTGAATTTTTATAGACCAAAACAGATTTCTTCCTGATCTCTCAAAGACTTTATCACAATATTTAATCACATGCGTTTTAATAGCCGTAAGACAGGAAGTTAATAATTTAGAAAGTTCAGTGGTAATGCAAGAGCTAGAATTTGCAATAAACCGTGCTTTGTAAGGTCTTTTATGAAGTTTTGGTAGCCAGTATAGCGTAGGAAGCTTGTCTTGGCCTTCGGTAACACACACAGCAAACTTGGTGGCTGAATGACAATACTATAACTCTCTCTTCAGCTAAAGGCTGAAGTTCATAGGCCTTAGTACCACCAAGCTCCTGCTTAAGCGTGTTAACATAGTGGAGCCGTCACACAACGACGACATTGTTAGCGGCCTTGTCTGCAGGGGCCAAAACAAACTTCTTATGAAATTCTTGAATACCTAGCTTAAGATGACGTAAAGACGTCTTAGGCTTAGGAGGTAATAAGTTAGTATTTTGAGAAAAGAAAGAAATGCGTTTATTCACTAGTTTTAAAATGCTTAGTTTCCAGTCCTTAAGGGCTTTATGCTCAACATACACTCGCTTACACCATCGATTACCGAATTCATTCAAGGAAGCAGCGATTTCAATTCTACATTTACTGAAATCAATTTTAGAAGGAAACCGATATTTCGGTCCTTTAAAAAATTATATTCGTATCCTAGAATCAGGAATAATTTTCAAATTGCCAGTAATTACATGACCAGCAGTAGGATAGCAATACACTGAATTTTTACAATCACATGAATCAGGAGTATAAGTATCTATATCAAGATCTGAAACAAGTTTATTAAAATTAAAAATGATAGATCTAACAGGTTGCCGGATCATTACAGGGTCACTGATGAGGCTTTATAAGCCGAAACTACGCAGTATGACCCATCTTCTTTCTTATGAATGTTTTCATTGCTCTTAAAGGAACTCATTTTTGAATTTTATTTGCCTTCACTGCAGCTGGTGTTGTGCCGTGTGGCGGCCGTAAAACGTCTCCCCGTACATCAACCATAGTGTAGTTTATATTTTACTTTTGGTCCTTTGAGATCAGCGTGAATATTCTGAGAAATCGGAAATAAATTATTGGTTTAGACTCATATTCTAGACAGGTTTTAATTATTTGGACCCCATATTGATTCATATCAGTCTTTGAATCGACTGCCTATTCGAATTCGCAAAATTGCAGTATGTTGCCTCTAGCTTTCTTTGCCGGATCATTACAGGGTCACTGATGAGGCTTTATTAGCCGAAACTACGTAGTATGACCCATCTTCTTTCTTATGAATGTTTTCATTGCTCTTAAAGGAACTCATTTTTGATTTTTAATTGTTATATTTATAGCTAATTATAGGGGTTTCAGTATTTTGAAAATAAGCAGGAATTGAAGAAAGCACAGAGCTCTCACGGAAGATACTGGGCAAATCTATAAAATCCATACCCTTATTAATGAAGGATATTTTGAAGAAATGGCGTTTATGATTAATTTCAGAATCAATGTAAGGACGGAGAGTATGCTGAGTATAGCCTCTAGTTAAGAGAGCCGCATCATATAACTGAGTAGAACTATCGTAGAACTTATTCGCCTCGGTGTCCAGAAGACGTAAAACAGAAATGGGTAATGAGCTTAAAAATGAAAGCATAGAGTGGCGTCCATGATTTAATAATATAATAGACAGTCACTTAAGTCTAGTATTGTTTCGTTTAAACGCACGTAGTTTACGTTTAAAGTTACCATTTTTCCTGGTGCCGTGAGATCTAGTTCTGCGTTTTCGACATTCCAGGAGCGAGAAAATATCAAAGTCCGGCATTCTAGAAATATTACCCTCATGATAAATGTTGTCATTAAATCCCAGTGGAAAAGGGGTCTGTAAACATTTAATCCAGTTCAGTTCAGCCTCATGTCTTTTTATAATTTTGAATCTAGATGTAGAATTTGCATCGTAATAATTTTTTTCCACTGGTTGTTTAACAATATTATCTACAGAATGACCTGTACGTCGAAAGTGACGGTACAAGAAAGTGTCAGTTTTCTTAGGCTTACTCATTCTACGATAATGCTCGTTCAATCTAGTTTTAAGCATGCGGCTAGTTTGACCGACGTACTGCATATTACAGTTTGCAGCATGTCATGTAATTAGATAAATTAAATCTACAGACTGTCATGTCAAATCAGACATGTTAACTACAGAGAATCGTCTACCGTTTACAGATGAAGTAACGGTAGACGCAGTGCTTAAATGCGAACAACATCTGCACCTCTTGGCATTGCACTTAAGAGCCTCCTGGTATGGCACTGATAGTTACCCCCGGGGCTCGAACAACCGCTGTTTCGAACAAATTTTCATGGCCCAAAGGGGTTCGAGCCATCGAAGTTCGACTGTACATATGCAATTCTTTGTTTCAGGCATTTGTTTCCAATACGTATGTCGTCGTCGTTGTGTATATCGACCGCCGAGGTATGAAGAGTATGCCTTCAATTGGATATGGCCATTAGCTTGCGGCCACGCGGCAGTGCGGTACCACCGTTTCAAGGCGTGCTGCGTCACTCACGGAATATACTAAGCTGTAATGAAGGTAAGAAACATTGGTAACATTACAAAAACACGCTTTGTAAATTTTACCGGCGAAAAAAAAAAAAAAAATAAAAAAATAAAAAATAAAAAAATAAGAAAAATTGTGAAATGTTTCTTATTTCTCAAAATATAGATTGTCGGTACTCATTGAGGCGGTTCTAAAGAGTACCCCAAATCTATATTTTAGAGCAGAAATAAGAAAAATAAGGTTTACCCCTTGTAAACACCAGTTTTACTGTATACAAATTGGGTTAAAGGGGTCAGAAGTTTATAGGCGTGTTTTCGTGATGGTCAACCGTCCGTAGCTCAAATACCTTGTAAACCACGAATATTTGTTCGAGATAGAGGGAATTCGAACAACCGATTGCAAAAATTTGCACCAGGCCGTGAGGAAAAATAGGGATTTATATGTTCGTTGTTGCATTGTAATATGAATGCTGTGTGTACTTGCTATTATCGCCTTATTTTTCATTGTGTACACACAACATGCAATTTCATAATTAAATCAGAAAAAAAAAAAAACAAAAAAAACATTGGCAATAGTTTCCTAAATGCAGGGATATCTGGAGCTATGGGACGAATTATTTAGACTCATCATGTTATCAAGTACGTATAATGAACATCCCTCTAAATAGAAGTGGAGGCAATGATCAGGAGTCGATACAATTAACCCACAGTTCCGATTAGAGACACCAAAGGGAAAGAGACACAAACATGAAACAACAGACCCCAATGCAAACATCAACAGCGGTAAGCCAAAAGGACAGTTACTTTCCCCAAAAATGGCCAATAAGCTATCCAAAATAAAATAATATAAGCGACATAAACACCCAAAGACATACCATAACAAAAACAAACCGTGACAGAAGAACCGCCTTGGAACGATCAGCGGAAACAAAGTCAACTGGGGCGGGGGTTGGGGGTGGGGGTGGACTTAAATAGATTTTACGTGGCCACAATCATCGCCCTTACTTCTGTTGCGAGTTAGACAAATAATTTGTTCAGTCCGCATGAAGGCCCTCCTAACTCATCAGTGCAATATCTCCGTGAACACAAAAATCAAACAACCCAAGAGCTGAAACAACTCTTAACCCTCTTAATATAGAGAAAACTGGTAAAATCGAGTTAAGCCCGGAGTTGAATTCGTTTCACTGTCCGTTCCAAGGCGGTTCTTCTGTGTATGTTTGCTACGGTTTGTCTTAGAGTGTGTTATGTTTGTTTTGGATAGCAAATTGGCCATTTTGTGGAAAATAACTGTCCTTTAGGCTTTCCGCTATTGATGTTTCCATTAGGGTCTAGTTGTTTCACGTTTGTGTATCTTTCCCTTTTGTGTCTCCGATGGGAGCTGTGGTCGGTCCCCGTCCATCGGTGCTTGAAGAAATAAATGGAATGCATGATGCTTCCAAGCAGAGCTGAAATCGACCGCACTCGAGTACTGGTAAACCGCTTAGAGGATATAAGCCTGCCCAGGCAAATAAGTGCGAGTCGGAACGTCCGTACTTATAAACCCTTTTGGTTTCATTGGGCGACAGGGCTTGAGATGTCATTTCATCTCAATGTCGGTTAAGAGTCCCACAAAATTGGAAGCAACGTCTCCAAATGACCTATAAAGTGTTGACGGGGCGTTAAACCTTATATCAAACAAACAAAACAAATGGGAGCTGTGCGTTAATTGTATCGATTCCCGATTATTGCTTTCACTTCTCTTTTAAGGGTTAAACATTTTTTTCATAATTTCTGCTCCAAGACATAGGTTGTGGGTGCTCGTTAGAACCACATCAATGAGGCGTTTCGAACGGGTGCCAAAAACAAAAACACCTCAATGAGGCGGTTCTAACGGATGCCCAAAACCTATGTTTGGCATGTCAATAAGAACTATAAATATCACAGATTTTATTCAAAAATGATAATTTTTGAAGATATGAAAGGATGTATATCACGTGGATGTGTAATCGTAATGGCAAGAGCGAGTTCGAATTAGCCATGGCAAATGAGTCACCCGGGTCCGAGTTATTGAAGGTATACTATATTATCTAATCACTTGCTACTGAGTCAGTAGACATGCTGTAATATCACTTAGCATTACGTTATACCAATTGTATTATCTAATCACTGGCTACTGAGTCAGTACACATGTTGCAATATCAACTAGCCATATGTTATTCCAACTGATCAATGATCTAATCACTGACTACTCAGTCAATAGACGTGCTGTAATATCAACTAACATGTTATGTTATACCAACTGTATTATCTAATCCCTGGCTACTGAGTCGGAAGACATGCTGTGATATCAACTAGCGATATGTAATACCAATTGCATTATATGATCATTGCCTACCGAGTCAGTGAGTGAGCTAAGGTCGTACGGAGACAGGACCTCGGTTTAAAGACTCATCCGAAAGTCTGGAGAAGCCCTGGATCAACCCTTCGACCCCTGGTTTACAAGGCGAGTAGCGTAACCAATACACCACGGAGGCTTCTTCTACTGAGTCAGTAGACATGCTGTGCTATTAACTGGCATTATGCTATACCAACTGTATTATCTAATCACTGAACACTGAGATAGTAGACAGGCTGTAATATCAACTAGCGATATGTTACCAACTGTATTATCTAAACACTGACTACTGATATAGTAAACATGTCGTGATATCAATTAGCGATATGTTATCAACTGTATTATCTAATCACTGACTACCATGATTACTGAGATAGTAGACATGCTGTGATATCAACTAGCGATATGTTACCAACTATATTATCTAATCACTGATTACTGAGATAGTACACATGCTGTGATATCAACTAGCGATATGTTACCGACTGTATTATCTAATCACTGATTACTGAGTTAGTAGACATGCTGTGATATCAACTAGCGATATGTTACCAACTGTATTATCTAATCACAGGCTACTGAAATAGTAGTCATGTTGTGATATCAACTAGCATTATGTTACCAACTGTATTATCTAATCACTGACTTCTGAGATAGTAGACATGCTTTGAAATCAGCTAGCGATACGCCACCAACTGTATTATCTAATCACTGACTACTGAGATAGTAAGCATGCTGTGATATCTGCTAGCGATATGTTACCAACTGTATTATCTAATCACTGACTACGGAGATAGTAGACATGTTGTAATATCAACTAGCGATATGTTACCAACTGTATTATCTAATCACTGACTACTGAGATTGTAGACACGCTGTGAAATCAGCTAGCGATACGCCACCAACTGTATTATCTAACCACTGACTACTGAGATAGTAGACATGCTGATCATCGCCTCCACGTCTATTACACTGATATCACCACTGATACACTTAACCCACAGCTCCCATCAGAGACACCAAAGGGAAAGAAACACAAAGGGGGTCTTTCAAGGTGTAGGGAATTTGCATTGGTTTCTGCCCACGCTTGGATTTTGATGAAATTATGCACAATAATTGCCTTGGGTATAACCATTATAATTACGAAGCATTCACTTTTAAATTTTATTTCCGTAGTAAATTTATTACATATTTTATGAAGTCTCTATCACAACAGAGAGTACTCTCATATAAACTTGTCTATAGTATTCAGAGTTTCATATATCTTATGCTGCTATGTTTTATGAATTAAAGCCATAATTGGTGAGTTAGTTGATGTTATGAATGACCTCATATGTCTAGTGATAGTGGCTGGGCATTCAGTTTTCTTTGATGGTGTCCCCATATTTCAGCTCCTATTTTTGTATTCATTAAAAATTTATGCGCATTTTTACCATGTTCCAATTTTTGTCAAGACACCATTTTAGCATAAAAACTACCCACATATCTTAGGAACATGTTGATGAATTCTGATGGAAATTGAGGGCCGGTAACATTGTGTTTTAACAGACTGAATACTGATAGTCCTGATTCAGCAAAATGTGAAATTACACTATTATCATGTTTTGGTCATGCTGTTTAATAATACTTTACTACTGCTTTCAGTTTGGATGGTTATAGTATCTCGTACCGCAAAGGTTTCATCTTGCATGTAATGTCAGAAATGCATTTTTCACTTCTAAAGAGCATAAGAATTATACACTTTGGTCATGTCAGAAAGTGTGTGATGCCCTCACCTTTCTACTTGACAATATTTATATTAGATTCGGTATTAAGTTATTCAGACAAATTGTGGGTATTCCGATGGGTACTAACTGCGCACCTCTTGTGTCTGATCTGTTCTTGTATTGTTATGAAAGAGACTTCATTTTGTCGCTTTCCATTGATAACCAATCTGAAATTATTGAAGCTTTTAGCTCTACTTCTAGATATTTAGATGATTTATTAAATATTGATAATA
The DNA here is from genome assembly GCA_963580285.1 of Lucinisca nassula. Classification (NCBI taxonomy): domain Eukaryota; kingdom Metazoa; phylum Mollusca; class Bivalvia; order Lucinida; family Lucinidae; genus Lucinisca; species Lucinisca nassula. The sequence continues at coordinate 130,140,281 of OY757023.1, forward strand.
CCTATTTTGATGGTTTGATCAGTCAGATTTACCCCCTAGAACTTCAGTTAAATAAAGCAAATTCTTCTGATACCGAGGCCCCGTTTTTGGATTTACATCTATCTATTGTAGATGGATTTGTTTCGTGCAAAATGTATGATAAACGCGATGACTTTGATTTTGAGATTGTAAATTTTCCTTTTTTGGATGGTGATGTTCCTCGTGCGCCATCCTATGGCGTATATATTTCGCAATTAATTCGATTTGCTAGAGTGTGTAGTCATGTAACTGACTTCAACACTCGTAATAAATTATTAACGGCTAAACTCCTTAATCAGGGTTATCGTTACCATAAACTACGCAAAGCCTTTTCAAAATTTTATAGACGCCATTCTGATTTAATTTCAAAATTCAATATTGTACTTAAATCTCTTCTGCAACAAGGTCTATCGGAACCCGAATTTTATGGTGACTTAGTATATAATTTCAGAAAAATATATACCCGCAATGACTTCAGCACCCAATTTCGTAAAATCATTCTTCGATATAAAAAGATTGGATACAACATGGATATTATACGACAGACTGCATGCGTGGTAGTTAACCCAATCACGGTTGGCAACTTTGCTACCCTCGTTAATTGCACGCCGGTGGGTCAGGCCTCAGATTCTATGACGGCTCCAACGTAAAGGCTTATTGAAAATTAGAGAGAAAATGTTGGTTGGTGCCTGATGCTCTGTCTCTGGTCGGGCTCATCGGAGTCTAACTGTTAGTTTTTTTTTGCTCCAGCATTTCAGTGGCTTCTTGCTGTCGAGTCCTCACCGTTGTCTCACCTCTGTGGTTCTTTGATTTTTGTGTTCACGGAGATGTTGCACTGATGAGTTAGGAGGCCTTCATGCAGACTGAACAAATTATTTGTCTAAATCGCGACGGAAGTAAGGGCGAGGATTGTGGCCACGTAAAATCGATTTAAGCCCCCCCAGTGGAAATCTTCCACTGACCGTTCCAAGGCGGCTCTTCTGTGGCGATTTATTTATGTTGTTGTTTGTTACTTACTGTGTGTATCACTTGTGCCTTTTGGTTTTGGATGGCCATATTGCCATTTTGTGGGAAAGTAACTGTCCTTATGGCCTTCCTTTGTTTAGGTTTCCATTATGGTCTGATCGCTTACTGTTTGTATTTCTTTCCCTTTGGTGTCTTTTATTGGTGGAGTAAGTTAATTGTATCAATTCCTGATCTTTGTTTTACTTCTACTTTGATGACAAACGTCATCAAACGCACCCATGAAATCATGTGCACAGTTTTCATTCCGTCTTTCTTGTCTAATTTGGTAATTATGCTAAGGTGATGTGTAGATTTAACATTCAAATCAACAACATACCAGTCACTTTAGATGTTGCTTCAGATTTTGTGAGATTTGTTATCCGACTCGAGATAAATGACCCTCAAGTCAAACTGTTGTTTGTTAATTTAACCATAACTATCCATTTAAAAAGAAAGGTTTACTCTAGGGAAAATCAATAACACTTGAGATTACTTTTCCTGGACATTAAGTTTTCAGAATTTGTATCTGCATAGGCACTAGCCAATTTATCTTTTTTGTATAGCCACTATGAAGGGAATCAAACGGTTCCCTGAAGCTGTATTCCAAAGCCATTTGAATTTGCTTTTAGAATTCACATGGTCGTACATTTGTCAGTGTTCCAAAACTTATGTGATCATGATTGTATTGTCTATATATTTGTATAGGTCTTTCACTTCATTGCACAGAAATGCACTGGTAATTATTAAAGAAGCAAAAAGCAAGCAAGAACAGTGCTTAAAAGAACAGTGCACTTGCATTCAGCAGAAACATTCAGGAAGTGGTTGAAAGTTTTACAACCAGAAAAAAATACTAAAAGCTCGCTTCCGATAAATTAACCACTATATTGACTAAATAAATAGAAAAAATAAGACACTAAAGAAACGTCAACAATTACAATACCAATGCAGAAAAGAGACATATTGATGCATGTGTACTATAAGAAAGGAAACTGTTACTCTCCCTGTCTAATAGCAAAATTTCTCTAGGTCATGGGACAGCTTTGTTTACACCAAATATTATGCGCCTTATCCATCAATGCTATCTTTTGCAACAGAAACTCAATTTCAGTGACATTTCGATTTTTGGAAATACTAACCAATAATTACTGTAAATTTTTTGTTAGGATAATAATCCAGCGTTCATAAAGACAGAGTGTATCTAAGGCTTAATCTGGCCATGGATTTATCAACAGAACTATTTTTACTAGTAACAACAAACCACTGACCATTGCGTCCTTGCATACCAGCTTGGAATGGAAATGAAAATAATGGATCTCCTTGCCTTACACCTATTTGAGTAGCATGACTTATACAAAGTAGAAGTAAAACAAAGATCAGGAATCGATACAATTAACTTACTCCACCCATCAAAGACACCAAGTCATTAAATAAAGTTGCACATGTTCACAATAATTTTGCTGCTAATAAAAAGCAATATATGTTGTTAAGCCTAATTTGTTGATTAGAATACCTTTTGGTTTAATTTTTGTTTGACTTTCTACGATTTTGGATAGATCATAGTGTATAAATGAAAGGGAAATATCAGAAATTCATGATATTTTAATAGTTTCTAAGCTAGATCAGCTCAATATGTATTCATTTTGATATGTATAATCTCATTTTTATTACGTAAGTGTTACGAATTGCCTTTTTGTAAGGTTCTTAGATGATTTCAATAAAATAGTAAATTTTGCAGAAACGACCTACATACATTAAAGGTGTAAAACTACAGTGTTACCGGCTTCGGATTTTCATAAAATTCGGCATAGCTAAAGAAGATACATATGGCAAGTTTTCCTAGCAAAATAAAATCTTGACAAAGACTAGAACATATCTATCTTAGGGATTGAGTTTTGATAATTTTTTAAAATTTTAATTAAAACATGAGATTTTTGATAATTACTTTATCAGAAAATGTAAACTTTAATTAATTCAAAAGGTTTTTTAGTATCAAAGGAATGTCTATGGAGTTCAGCATTCAATACAGCTCACAGATTTTGAAACTAAATAAAACATAAGATCTAAGACGCACTTATTTAGAGACAGACACCAGCTCATGGGGGGAGTCAGTTAGAGTGGCCTCCTGAGTCCTACTTTGATTTATATAATTTATTAAATAGTTTCATTTTTATAGATTGTGTATGCTGATTTATTAATATACAAAGTTTAAAGAAAAAACATGCATGAGCACAGATGAAAGACCCCCTTTGAAACAACTAGACCGTAATGGAAACATCAACAGCGGAAAGCCAAAAGGACATTACTTTCTTACCTACTAGCCTATCCAAAGCAAAATAAAATAAGCGTACACACACTCAAAGACAAGCCATAACAAAATAAACCGCGACAGAAGAACCGCTTTGGAACGTTCAGTGAAAAGAATTTCACCGGGGTGGGGTGGGGGGCTTAAATCGATTTTACGTTGTTCAGTCCGCATGAAGGCCTCCTAACGTATCAGCGAAAGTCTCCGTGAACTAAAAGATCAACCAAACACAGGGTTGAAACAACGGTGGGGACTTGACAACAAGAAACCGCCACAGAAGAACTGCCTTGGAACGGTCAGTGAAAAGTATTTCGCTTGGGGACTTAAATCGAATTTACGCGGCCGCAATCCTCGACCTTACTTCCGTCGTGATTTAGACCAATAATGTGTTCGGTCCGCATAAATAGAAGTGAAAGCAATGATCAGGAATCGATACTATCAACCCACAGCTCCCATCAGAGACACCAAAGAATTCGTAACACATCAGTGCAACACCGCTGAGAATACAAAAATCAGACAAACACAGAGATGAAACAACGGTGGGGACTCGAGAGCAAGAAATAACTGAAATGTTGAAGCAAACGAAAACCAACAGTTCGATTCCGATGGACCATACCAGAGACAGAGCAACAGGTGCCAACCAACATTACATAAATTTACATTTTAATTCTAAGTCAAAAAGAAGTAAATTAGCCTTTAGCTGGTGTGTGAGAATGTGTGGCGGAGGTAAAACGTCACCCTTCCCAACATCATAGTGTAGATTATATTTTCTTGTCCTTTGGGATCATTGATTCCATTCTGGTATTTTGAAAATATCTGAGGGTCAACGATGAGGCCTAATTGACCGAAACTAGCTAGTCTTGCCCAGAAAACATGTAAACTCAACATGTTTTGGTTCTGTGGTGTAGTCCTTGCTTCCAAAGGATAACCCTTTTATAGAACATATTTATAACCGCAATGACTTCAGCACCCAATTTCGTTAAATCATTCTTCGATATAAAAAGATTGGGCACAACATAAATGTTATACGACAGACTGCGTGCATGGTAGTTAACCCAATCACAGTTGACAACTTTGCTTCCCTCTTACATTGCACGCCGGTGGGTCAGGCCTCAGATTCTATGACGGTTCAAGCGTAAATAAAAATCAAAAATGAGTTTCTTTAAGAGCAATGAAAACATTCATAAGATAGAAGATGGGTCATACTACGTAGTTTCGGCTAATAAAGTAGAAGTAAAACGAAGATCAGGAATTGATACAATTAACTTACTCCATCCATAAAAGACACCAAAGGGAAAGAAATACAAACATTAAGCGACCAGACCATAATGAAAACCTAAACAAAGGAAGGCCATATGGACAGTTACTTTCCCACAAAATGGCCATATGGCCATCCAAAATTAAAAGACACAAGTGATACACACAGTAAGTAACAAACAACAACATAAATAAATCGCCACAGAAGAGCCGCCTTGGAACGGTCAGTGGAAGATTTCCACTGGGGGGCTTAAATCGATTTTACGTGGCCACAATCCTCGCCCTTACTTCCGTCGCGATTTAGAAAAATAATTTGTTCAGTCCGCATGAAGGCCTCCTAACTCATCAGTGCAACATCTCCGTGAACACAGAAATCAAAGAACCACAGAGGTGAGACAACGGTGAGGACTCGACAGCAAGAAACCACTGAAATGCTGGAGCAAAAGAAAACCAACAGTTAGACTCCGATGAGCCCGACCAGAGACAGAGCATCAGGCACCAACCAACATTATCTCTTTAATTTTCAATAAGCCTTTACGTTGGAGCCGTCATAGAATCTGAGGCCTGACCCACCGGCGTGCAATTAAAGAGGGAAGCAAAGTTGCCAACCGTGATTGGGTTAACTACCATGCATGCAGTCTGTCGTATAATATCCATGTTGTACCCAATCTTTTTATATCGAAGAGTGATTTTACGAAATTGGGTGCTGAAGTCATTGCGGTTATATATTTTTCTGAATTTATATACTAAGTCACCATAAAATTCGGGTTCCGATAGACCTTGTTGCAGAAGAGATTTAAGTCCAATATTGAATTTTGAAATGAAATCAGAATGGCGTCTATAAAATTTTGAAAAGGCTTTGCGTAGTTTATGGTACCGATAACCCTGATTAAGAAGTTTAGCCGTTAATAATTTATTACGAGTGTTGAAGTCAGTTACATGACTACACACTCTAGCAAATCGAATTAATTGCGAAATATAAACGCCATAGGATGGCGCACGAGGAGCATCACCATCCAAAAAAGGAAAATTTACAATCTCAAAATCAAAGTCATCGCGTTTATCATAAATTTTGCACGAAACAAATCCATCTACAATAGATAGATGTAAATCCAAAAACGGGGCCTCGGTATCAGAAGAATTTGCTTTATTTAACTGAAGTTCTAGGGGGTAAATCTGACTGATCAAACCATCAAAATAGGTATTATCAATATTTAATAAATCATCTAAATATCTAGAAGTAGAGCTAAAAGCTTCAATAATTTCAGATTGGTTATCAATGGAAAGCGACAAAATGAAGTCTCTTTCATAACAATACAAGAACAGATCAGCCACAAGAGGTGCGCAATTAGTACCCATCGGAATACCCACAATTTGTCTAAATAACTTAGTACCGAATCTAATATAAATATTGTCAAGTAGAAAGGTGATGGCATCACACACTTTCTGACATGACCAAAGTGTATAATTCTTATGCTCTTTAGAAGTGAAAAATGCATTTCTGACATTACATGCAAGATAGAGAGAATCTTCTCTGTGAAAAGCCCATTCAATTAAATCATTAAGCTTTTCTTTTATAAGATTATGAGGAAGTGTAGTGTAAAGAGTGGAAAAATCGTAGGTAGACAGACTAGAAGCACGAAACTGTCTAGATTTCAATTTATTTAAAACCTCATTTGAATTTTTTATAGACCAAAACAGATTTCTTCCTGATCTTTCAAAGACTTTATCACAATATTTAATTACATGCGTTTTAATAGCAGTAAGACAGGAAGTTAATAATTTAGAAAGTTCAGTGGTAGTGCAAGAACTAGAATTTGCAATAAACCGTGCTTTGTAAGGTTTTTTATGAAGTTTTGGTAACCAGTATAGCGTAGGAAGCTTGTCTTGGCCTTCGTTAACACACACAGCAAACTTGGTGGCTGAAAGACAAACATGTTTATCTACTATAGCTCTCTCTTCAGCCAAAGGCTGAAGTTCATAGGCCTTAGTACCACCAAGCTCCTGCTTAAGCGTGTTAACATAGTGGAGCCGTCACACAACGACGACGTTGTTAGCGGCCTTGTCTGCAGGGGCCAAAACAAACTTCTTATGAAATTCTTGAATACCTAGTTTAAGATGACGTAAAGACGTCTTTGGCTTAGGAGGTAATAAGTTAGTATTTTGAGAATAGAAAGAAATGCGTTTATTCACTAGTCTTAAAATGCTAAGTTTCCAGTCCTTTAGGGCTTTATACTCAACATACTCTCGCTTACACCATCGATTACCGAATTCATTCAAGGAAGCAGCGATTTCATCTCTACATTTACTGAAATCAATTTTAGAAGGAAACCGATATTTCGGTCCTTTAGAAATTATATTCCTTATCCTAGAATCAGGAATAATTTTCAAATTGCCAGTAATTACATGACCAGCAGCAGGATAGCAATACTTTGAGTTTTTACAATCAATTTTACAATCAGGAGTATTAGTATCAATATCAAGATCTGAAACAAGTTTATTGAAATTAAAAATGATAGATCTAACAGGTTTGTTATATTTATAGCAAATTATAGGTTTTTCAGTATTTTGAAAATAAGCAGGAATGGAAGAAAGCACCGATCTCTCACGGAAGATACTGGGCAAATCTATAAAATCCATACCCTTATTAATGAAGGATATTTTGAAGAAATGACGTTTATGATTAATTTCAGAATCAATGTAAGGACGGAGAGTATGCTGAGTATAGCCTCTAGTTAAGAGAGCCGCATCATATAACTGATGAGAACTATCGTAGAATTTATTCGCTTCGGTGTCCAGAAGACGTAAAACAGAAACGGGTAATGAACTTAAAAATGAAAGCATAGAGTGGCGTCCATGATTTAATAATATAATTGACAGTCACTTCAGTCTAGTATTGTTTCGTTTAAACGCGCGTGATTTACGTTTAAAGTTACCATTTTTCCTGGTGCCGTGAGATCTAGTTCTGCGTTTTCGACATTCCAGGAGTGAGAAAATATCAAAGTCCGGCATTCTGGAAATATTACCCTCATGATAAATGTTGTCATTAAATCCCAGTGGAAAAGGGGTCTGTAAAAATCTAATCCATTTCAGTTCAGCTTCATGTCTATTGATTATTTTGAATCTAGATGTAGAATTTGCATCGTAATAAAGTTTTTCCACTGGTTGTATAATAATGTTATTTACAGAATGACCTGTACGTCGAAAGTGGCGGTACAAGAAAGTGTCAGTTTTCTTAGGCTTACTCATTCTACGATAATGCTCGTTCAATCTAGTTTTAAGCATGCGGTTAGTTCATCAGTGACCCTGTAATGATCCGACAACGAAAGCCAGAGGAAACATACTGCAATTTTGCGAATTTCGAATAGGCAGTCGATTCAAAGACTGATATAAATCAAAATGGGGTCCAAATAATTAAAAACCTGTCTAGAATATGAGTCTAAAACAATAATCTATATCTGATTTCTCAGAATATTCACGCTGATCTCAAAGGACCAAAAGTAAAATATAAACTACACTATGGTTGATGTACGGGAAAGGGAAAAATAAAAAAGGCTTATTGAGAATTAGAGAGATCTAATTCAAGGTAATGTTGATTGGCGCCTGATGCTCTGTCTCTGGTCGGATCCACCAGAGTCAAACTGTTGGTTTTCTTTTGCTCCAGCATTTCAGTGGTTTCTTGCTGTCGAGTCCTCACCGTTGTCTCGCCTCTGTGGTTGTTTGATTATTTGTGTTCACGGAGATGTTGCACTGATGAGTCAGGAGCCTTCATGCGGACTGAACAAATTATTTGTCTAAATCGCGACGGAAGTAAGGGCGAGGATTGTGGCCACGGAAAATCGATTTAAGCCCCCGCCCCCACCCTCCCCCCAGTGGAATTTGTGTCCGCTGACCGTTCCAATGCGGTTCTTCTGTCGCGGTTTATTTTTGTTATGGTTTGTCTTTGGGTGTTTGTGTCGCTGATGTTGTTTAATTTTGGTTAGCCTATTGGCCATTTTGTGTGAAAGTAACTCTCGGTTTGGCTTTCCGCTGTTAGTGTTTCCATTAGGGTCTGTTGTTTCATGTTTGTGTGTCTTTCCCTTTGGTGTCTCTGATGGGAGCTGTGGGTTGATTGTATCGATTCCTTATCATTGCCTCCACTTCTATTTTCGCTGGAACCACCATAGAATCTGAGGCATGACCCAACGGCGTGTAATTAAAGAGGGATGCAATTTTATCAACCATGATTGGGTTAACTACCATGCATGCAGTCTGTCGTATAGCAGTTATGCTGCACCCAATCCTTTTATACCGAAGAATGATTTTAAGAAATTTGGTACTGAAGTCCTTGCAAGTATATATTTTTCTGAACAAATATACTAAGTCTTTATACAATTCGGTTCCGACAGACATTATTGCAGAAGAGATTTAAGTCCAACATTCAATTTTGAAGTTAACAATTTATTACCAGTGTGGAAGTCAGTTACATGACTAGACATTCTCGCAAATCAAATTAATTGCGAAATATATACGCCATAGGAAGCCGCAAGAGGACTATCACTGTCCAAGAAAGTAAAATTTACAATCTCAAAATCAAAATCATCGCGTTTATCATATATTTTGCAGGAAACAAAGCCGTCCACAATAGATAGATGTACAATTAAAAACAGGGGTTCTGTAGCAGAAGAATTTGCTTCATTTAACTGGTGATCTTGGGGAGTTTGTGTGTGTGTGTGGGGGGGGGGTATTAAATTTGGCGGACTAAACCATCGAAATAGGCATTGTTAATATTTAATAAATCATCCAAATATCTAGAAGTAGAGCTAAAGGCTTCAGTGATTTCTAATTGGTTTTCTACGAAAGGAACATCATGAAGTATCTTTCGTAACAAACAAAGAACAGATCAACCACAAGGGGTGTGCAATTCGTACCCAGAATGTATCTAAATAACTAAATCTCATGTAAATATTGTCAAGGAGAAAGTTGCGAGCTTCACGTACTTTTTGACGGGATCATAATGAATAATGTTTGTGTTCATAAGATGTGAAAAGTGTGGTTCTATCGTTTTGCACATTTGATCGCAATTATTAGAAAAAAAAGGTTAGCCACACTAAGGAACGGGTGGTTGCCGTAGTTTTAATGCAGGAAAAGGAGCAAAACAAGGGCCAGCTCAATGTTACATAGCGCATTTCCAGACTGTAAGATTAGAATTTGTTTTCACATAAAAAAATATTAATTAGGAAGTTATATTGTATGAAAAGTTTAATATTAGAAACTAATGTCTCTTGTCTAGGTGGTCTTTAAGATACATGTTTGTCAGGCAGCATAGTTTACGCTTTAAACCAGTAAAAGAACGTCTATTTATAATGTATTTGATAATGTTTAATATCCTTTTCTTGTCTCGTTTAAGGTTGAACAGCGCAGATGGGCTCACAACACTAGTCGGTGTATTGGTGCAATGACGTGACTTGTTTTGTATTAATGTGTATTGTTTCAATTATTGTTTCCGCATCGCAAGTTTTGTCCACAACTCCTTTATTTATTGCCTATTTCCTTTTCGGTTTACATGATCATAATATTAAAATAATCGAAATAAAACAAACTTTGTTGTTTTTGTTCAACCATTTTTTTTTGGTCTGTATAGGATATAAAAGCTATATCATCACGTAAACAAGTCCACATATGGGATGCCCCTTAACCATTTTGGTACCAAAATGGAATCTAGCAAGTGTCCATTGCAAAATTTAGGGGCATCAGGTTCCGTTTTCTTCAGAAACTATTCGGAAATTGGTTGAAAATTTTGCAAACTCTGTAGGCCCTGATCTGACGCCGGGGTGCAGTGGAGTTCATTTCACTGGCCGGTCCAAGACGGTTCTTCTGTCGCGGTTTATTTTTGTGATTGTTTGTCTTTGAGTGTGTGTATCGCTTGCTCTTTAGCTCACCAGAGCCGAAGGCTCAGGGGGAGCTTATAGGATAGGCAGTTGTCCGTCGTCTGCGTCCGTCAACACTTTCAAACAACATCTCCTCTGAAGCCACTGGGCCGATTGGGCCCAAATTTTATCTGTAGCATCCTTAGGCTAGGGGATTGAACTTTTGTGTGTTTTTTTATGAAAATCGGCTCATTAGTTTGGTTACCATGGCAACTTAGAATTTCCATAGACTTATAACGGGGAAAATTAAAAAATGGCATTTACTGCCAAGCCACTGCAGATGTTTTGACAAAACTTTGATAGGAATGTTCTTTAGGCAATCTTCTTTCTGTCATAAGATTTTAAGCCTACTGCTCATTTTCGTTGGTTACCATGGAAACCAAAATGCAAAAAATAGAAAAAAAAAATACATGATAAATTATCTCCTCAGAAACCGAAAGCTCTAGGAGGTGGAGACTTTATGAAAATATTCACCATATTTGCCTTTACAGATTTTGTGTTTTTTTTTTTTATATAAAATTCGGCCCTTTAGTGTGGTTGCTATGGCATAGACTTATAATAGGGAAAATTAAAAAATGGCATTAACTGCCAAACCTTTGCAGATAATTTGACACAACTTTCATAGAAATGTTCCTTAAGCAATCTGCCATATGGTTTAAGGCCTATTGCTCTTTTTTACTGGTTGCTATGGAAACCAACATGAAAAAATAGAAGAAAAAAACTTTAAAAAATCATCTCCTTAGAAACCATATGCTCTTTGAGGCTGAGAGTTTATGGAAATATTCAAAATATTTGCCTTTACAGGCTTTATGTTTTAGCTCACTAGAGCCGAAGGCTCGGGGAGCTTATAGGATAGGCAACAGTCCGTCGTCGCCGTATGTCGTATGTCTGGTGTCAACACTTTTAAACATCTTCTCCTCTGAAGCCATTGGGCCGATTGGGCCCAAATTTTATCTGTAGCATCCTTGGGCTTGGGGATTGAAAGTTTGTGTTTTTTTATGAAATCGGCTGTTCGTTTGGTTGCTATGGCAACTTAGAATTTCCCTGGACTTACAATGGGGAAAATTGAAAAATGACATTTACTGCCAAGTCATTGGAGATATTTTGACAAAACTTTTATAGAAATGTTTCTTGAGTACACTTCTCTCAGCCATATGCTTTAATGCCAACCTGAGGGCCCCCCAGGTTATGCCGGGGCCATGCCCCAACCCCACCACTTATACAAAGGCCATATATCTCAGAAACCATTCAGATCTCGACACATAAACCATGTATAATCTTGTTCCTATTGACAAGATGCATTCGGTAACACCAACCTGGGGGTCCTCTGGGATGCGCCGAGGCCATGCCCCCCCCCTTCACTTCATAAAAGTCCCAATATCTCGGAAACCATTCAGATCCCCACCCCTTAACCATATATACACTTGTTCCTTATGATAAGACACATCCAGTAACATCAACCTGGGGATCCCCCAGGATGCGCCGGGGCCATGTCCCACCCCCTCCATTTCCTAAAAGGCCCAATATCTCGGAAACCTTACAGATCCCCACCCCTAAACCATATATATTCTTGCTCCTTATGATAAGACACATTCATTGACACCAAATTCGGGGTCTTCCTGGGTGCGCCGGGGCCTTGCCCAACCCCTCCACTTCACAAAAGGCCATATATCTCAAAGACTGTTCAGATCCCCACCCCTAAACCATATATGTTCTTGTTCATTTCGATAAGACGCATTCAGCGACACCAACCTGGGGGATGTGCTGGGGCCATGCCTCACCTATTCCATTTCATAATATCACAATATCTCGGAAACCTTACAGATCCCCACCACTAAACCAATAAAACCATATATATTCTTCTTAGTTATGATAAGGCACATTCATTGACACCAACCTGGGGGTCTCCCGGGGCCTTGCCCCACCTCTGCACTTCACAAAAGGCCTTATATCTCAGAACCTGTTCAGAGCCCCACCCCTAAACCATATATATTAATCTTCCTTATGATGGGACGCATTCAGTGACACCAGCTTGTGAGTCCCCGGGGCATGCCCAGGGCATGCCCGGGCCATGCCCCACCGCTTGACTTCAGTAAAAGCCATATTTCTCAGAAATCATTCAGATTCCCACCCCTAAACCATATATATTCTTGTTCCTTATGATAAGACTCCTTCAGTCACACCAACGCGGGGGTCTCTTTGTGCTGAGGCAATGTGCCCGGCCCTTCCACTTCATAAAAGGCCAGGCCGGCCTCGTTGGCTCAGTCGGATGCGCGTCTGACTGGTGATCAGGAGGACGCGGGTTCGACTCCCGCCGGGGTCGGCAACATTCTTTCGTGGAGATTGATCATGAAATCTTTTCTACGGTCATTCTCTCCCTTCCGCTGATTCAAGAAGGGCAGTTGTCAGTTTCTGGCGAAAGAATGTGCACTGTACTGGTTAACCGCTTACGTATAAGCCTGCCCAGGAAAGTGTGGATAGGTAAACTGACCGGCTCAAAAATGACCTATATAGTGTTGACTGGGCCGTTAAACTCCAATACAAACAAACAAATCATAAAAGGCCATATATTTCAGAAACCATTCAGAATCCCACCCCAAAATCATATATGCTCATGTTCCTTATTATTAGCACACCTACTGTAAGGGTGTCCGAAGGGGCCAGTCCTTCACTTTCGACTTCATAAAAGGGCCTCATATCTCGGAAACCGTTCAGATTCCCACCCGTAAACCATATATATACTTGGTCCTCATGATAAGACATATTTAGGGACAACAATCTTTGGCTTTCCTGGGATCGACAGGGCATGCTCCAACCCCTTCACTGTTTAAGAGGCCTTTTATCTCCAGCCATACAGATCCCCACTGCTAAACCATGTATATTCTTGTTCCTTGTGATAAGACTCATTTAGTGATACCAACGAGGGCTCCATAGGGTCCATGCCCCAGCCCCTCTACTTCATAAAAGGCCTAATGTTTCATATACTGATGGAAGCCTCCGTGGTGTGGTGGTTACGCTACTCGACTTGTAAACCAGGGGTCGCAGGATCGACCCCGGGCTTCTCCAGACTTTCGGATGAGTCTTTAAACCGAGGTCCCGTCTCCGTATGACCTTAGCTGTTGGTGGGACGTAAAACTAAAAAAATCACTCACTTCAGTCCACATGGGTGCTCATTTGGATATAGGGGTTAATTTTGGCAGATTAAAATGATATCATGTTAAAATACATGGCTGCAATGGGGCAGTGCCCACCAGAGCTCTGGTGAGCATAGTGGCCCATGGGCCTCTTGTTTATTTTGTTTTGGATAGCTGTTTGGCCATTCTGTGGGAAAGTAACTGTCCTTTTGGGCTTTCCGCATTTGATGTTTCCATTAGGGTCTAGTTATTTCATTTTTATGTTTCGTTCCCTTTGGTGTCTCTGATGGGAGCTGTAGGTTAATTGTATCGATTCCTGATCATTGCGTTCACTCCTATTTTACAGGGGCAATATATTATTTTCGTTTCTTTTCTTTTGTCAAATACGTATATCGAGGGTACTCATTAGAACCGCCTCAATTAGGTGGTTCTAACGAGCACCTACAAAGTATGTTTATTAAAAATAAGAAACACTCCCGACTCTCATATGGGCCCCGTCAAGCGATTTTGGTGCTTATCGCCTATGCGAGCAGCGAAGGTTCAGGCGAGCCTGCGCATCCGCGCAGTCTCGCCAGAACCTTCGCTGCTCGCTCAAACAAGCAGTGAATCAAGAGGAACCTTCAGACAGAAAGCCATATCCCTGGCCCCTCTGAATGGCTGGGCATGCGCAGTTAAAATTTGTCATGACGGAATGCTCGAAGACACAAATTCGCTTGGCGGGGCTTATATGAAAAATGCTTGTTTTACAGATATGAAAGACACCATTTTAAGTTAGGGTATGCCCGTTCTGGAGGTATGATAGACTACTAGGCTATTACATGAATATGATATCCAAGTGGCGAAACAGGGTCACTCCAATGCCAGGACACATCCTTGCGACACAGTGCATTCTTTCATATCTCCGAAAAGACTATTTTTCTGATGAAAATATGTGATACCTTTTATACTCCATGCATAAGCAACCGCCTCATTCTAACGAGTACCCACTTCATAGGTGTTTGGTGCCCGTTAAGACCGACAAATTAAGGCGGTCGCAACCTATGTTTTGGAGCAATATATAGAAAAACACGTTTGCAACTGTACAATAGAGGAGAAGGCAATGATAAAGCATTGACACATTTTTCTTGCACACCAGACAAGGAAATCCGCGATTTTACCTTGGGATAGAAATTTATGTTCTGACCCTGGTGTTCCGACCCCAAATCGAATACAATCGCGTGTTTGATAATTGCACTGGTTGATTACGACCTTGTGTGCGCCGTCGATAAGGTTGACGTCATGCACGATCCGTGACGTCACTTTACATTCCTGCAGTGTCAACACAATATGGCGGACGTTGGTAACCGAAGTGACTGCAGCATTGAAATTCCGCGCAAAGAAATGGAAGGTATGCAAGAAAAAGAATCCAATATGGATGTGAGGGGTGGATAGAAAAATCCGTCCCTCGGGATCACTGTCCGGCATCACTCGGCAAGCCTCATGATGCCGGACAGTGACCCTCGGGACGGATTTTTCAATCCACCCCTCACGCCCATGTAGGATTCTTAAAATCTCACATCTCCCATCCAAGACATCAAAGGGAAAGAAACACGAAACACTAAAATGAAAAAGCCAAAGGCTGAAAGTCACATATCATATGGGTTTATATGTCACAGCTTATTCGTATTGCTAGAGCTTGCTATCATGTTGATGACTTTACTGATCGCAACATAATTTTAACAGCTTAACTCCTAAAACAAGGCTATCGGTATCATAAACTGCGCAAAACGTTTAACTGTTGGTTTTCTTTTGCTCCAGCATTTCAGTGGTTTCTTGCTGTCGAGTTCTCCCATTTGTTTCATCTCTGTGGTTGTTTGATTTTTGTGTTCACGGAGATGTTGCACGTAATGTCGATTTAAGCCCCCTCCCCCCCCCCCAGTGGGTTTTGTTTCCGCTGACCGTTCCAAGGCGGTTTTTCTGTCGCGGTTTACTTTGGTAATGGTCTGTCTTTGGGTGTTTGTGTCGCTTATATTATTTCATTTTGGAAAGCATATTGGCCATTTTCGAGGGAAAGTAACTGTCCTTCTGGCTTTCGCTATTGATGTTTCCATTAGGGTCTGTTGTTTCATGTTTGCGTTTCTTTCCCCTTGGTGTTTCTGATGGCAGATGTTGGATAATTGTATCGATTCCTGATCATTGCCTCAACTTCTACTTTTCGAAATTTTATCGTCGGGATTACGACATTATTTCTAGAAATGTTGTTTTGTAAAAACAATGCCCAAACCATATGCTTGCCCAAAAATGCCCGATTTTCCAAGGGCCATAACCAAACGCATGTGGGTGTTTGTGCATATATGAATGTGTGTGTGTTCATGCATAAATGTGTGAGTGCATGCATGTGTGCATGTGTGCATGAGTGTACCTGCATAAATGTATGTGTGCATTCATGTGTGTGGATGCATGCATGAGTGTATGTGTGCATGCATATGTACTATGCATTCATGGGTGAGTGTGTGCATTTATGCATGTGTGTGCAGACATGCATGAGTAGTGCATACACATGCATGTGCATGTATGTATGTGAGTTGCATGCACAAATGCATGTGTGCATGAGTGTATGATCGCATGCATGTGTTCTTGCATGCATGCATGTATATGTACATGAATGTGTGAGTATGTGTGTGTGAATGTATGCATGTGTGCATTGCATGCATGCATGTGTGCATGCATGCATGAATGTATGTGTACATGTATGTGTGCTTGCATGCATGCATGCATGCATGAATGCATGTATGTGTGATTGCATGCATGCATTAGTGTATGTGCGTGCATACATGAACATGCATGCTTGTATGTGAGTGTGCATGCGTGCCTGCATGAGTGTGTGCGCGCATGCATATATGCACGTGTGTGTGCATGCATGAGTGTATGTGCACATGGATGTGTGCTGACATACCTGCAATGTGTGAGTGTTTGTATTTATGCATAAGTGTGTGTGCATGTGCATGCAAGTATGTGTATGAGCATACATACATGAGTGCATGCACGCATGTTTGGGCATGCATGTGTACATGAATGTTTGTGTGTGCATGTGCATGCATGCATGTGTGTTGTATGTTTGCACGTATGTTTGAGTGCATGCATGCATGCATACCTGCATGAGTGTGTATGCGAGCGTGTATGTGTGTGCATGCAGGCATGTATGCATGCAAGCATGTGTGTGCATACATGTGTGTATGTGCATGCATGCATGTGTGCATATATGCATGTGTACATTTTTGCATGAGTGCATGAGTGCATATGTGCATGTTTTTGCATGCATGCAGACTTATAAGTATGTATGTACGTACAGGACAAATGCAATATCCCCATTGACTAACAACTTTGTTGTGCGAGGGGCATAATAACTGTTTATGTGTGTTTATGAAGAAAAGAAGAAAAAAATCTAGTCCTCCATCGAGGTTTGAACTCACGCCCATCAGATTCATTGTCCACCAACTGTATCGTAGTCAAGCACTCTATCCACTACACTGGCACGCGGCTCATACGATCTGCTTTTCACAATGTACTAAGTTCACAATGTACAAATACTCAAAATGACCAAGGGCCATAACTCATGAAGTATTTTTTCGGAATTCAGTCAAAATTTAATCAGGTCATCTACTCATCACTACCAATCTATTCACCAACTTTCAAGGCTCTAGCTCTTATATGTTAGAGATATTTTGCTGACAAGATTTTATCAAAAACTAGAAGCCTCCGTGGTGCAGTGGTTACGCTACTCGCCTTGTAAACCAGGGATCGCAGGATCGATCCCGGGCTTCTCCAGACTTTCGGATGAGTCTTTAAACCGAGGTCCCGTCTCCGCATGACCTTAGCTGTTGGTGGGACGTAAAACTAAAACTCACTCACTCACTTTATCAAAAACTTTGCACAGGAAAATAACTCTTGAAAGGGGCACAATCCGGATGAGAAAAAATATGCGTCCCCTAATTTTACATGAGGAATCCATATATGAAATTTCAAAACCCTAGCATACACGGTTCTAAAGTTATGCTATGCATCACAAAGCATATAGAGGTACAATATACAAATACCCACAGTGACAAAGGACCATAATTCATGAATTATTTTTCGGAATTTAGTCAAAATTTTATCAGGCCATCTATTCATCACCACCAATCTATTCACTATCTTTCGAGGCTCTAGCTCTTATAGTTTTTGAGATATTTTACTGACAATATTTTATAAAAAAATAAAATTGCAATAACTCTTGAAAGGGCACAATCCCGATGAGAAAAAATATTCTTCCCCTAATTTTCACTGAGGAATCCGTATATGAAATTTAAAACCCTAGCATACATGGTTCTTAAGTTATGCTATGCACCACAAAGCAAATCGAGGTAAAATGTACAAATACCCCAAGTGACATAGGGCAATAACTCATGAACTATTTTTCTGAATTAAGTCAAAAATTAATCAGGTCATCTACTCATCAGTACCAATATATTCACCAACGTTCAAGGCTGTAGCTCTTAATGTTTTTGAGATATTTTGCTGACAATACTTTATCAAAAAAACTTAAAGGGCAATAACGCTTGAAAGGGACACACTCCGGATGAGAAAAAATACGCATCCCCTAATTTTCTATGACGAATCCACATATGAAATTTCAAAACCCTAGCTTGCATGGTTCAGAAGTAATGTTATGCATCATAAAGTGTAACGGACGCACGCACGGACGGACGCACGGACGGATGCACAAACATCCCAGAAGCAATATGCCCCTCCAACTTGGGGGCATAATAATTTATTACGAGTGTTAAAGTCAGTTACATGGCTAGACACTCTGGCAAACCAAATTATTGCGATATAATAATAATGTATTACGAGTGTTAAAGTCAGTAACATGACTAGACACTCTGGCAAACCGAATTAATTGCGATATAATAATAATGTATTACGATCGTTAAAGTCAGTTACATGACTAGAGGCTGGCAAACCGAATAAATTACAATCTCAAGATGAGATTCGTCACGTTTATCATAAAGTTTGCATGAAAAAAAAAAAAAAAAAAAAAAAAAAAAATCTAAAATGGATAAATCTATATCTAAAAACATGGTTTTGGTGTCAGAAGAATTTGCTTGATTCAATGAAGTTCTGGAGGGTATATTTGACACATCACACCATCGAAGCAAGTGATGTCAATATTTAATAAATCGTCCAAATATCTAGACGTCAAGTTAAAAGCTTCAATTACATCAGATGGCTTAACATCAGAAAGTGACATCATGAAAAATAGAAGTGAAGGCAATGATCAGGAACCGATACAATTAACCGACAGTTCCAATCAAAGACACCAAGGGAAGAAGCACAAACGTGAAACAACTAGACCCTTATGGAAAATAACTAGCGGAAAGCCAAACGGACAGTTTCTCTCCCATAAAATGGCCAATTGGCTATCCAAAGCAAAGTAATATAAGCCATACACACATTCACAGACAAGCCATAACAAAATAAATCAAGACAGAAGAACCGCCTTGGAACGGTCAGTGAAATGAATTCCACTCGGGGGGGGGGGGGGCTGTAATCGATTTTACGCGGCCACAATCCTCGCCCTTATTTTCGTCGCGATTTAGAAAAAATAATTTGTTCAATCCGCATGAAGGCCCCCTAACTCATCAGGGCAACATCTCCATGAACACACACAAAAAAAACTCAGAAGAACCCTCTTGGAACGGTTAGCGAAACGAAACGAATTCCACTTGGGGAGTGGGGGTCTTAAATCGATTTTACGAGGCCGCAATCATCACCCTTAGTTCCGTCGCGATTTAGACAAATAATGTGTTCAGTCCGCATGAAGACCTCCTGAAACAACGGTGAGGACTCGACAGCAAGAAACCATTGAAATGCTGGAGCAAAAGAAGACCAACAGTTAGAATGTGATGGGCCCGACCGGAGACAGAGCATCAGGCACAAACCAACATGACCTAAAATAGATACTCTAATTTTCAGTAAGCATTTACGCTGGAACCGTCATAGAATCTGAGGCCTTACACACCGGCGTGCAATTAAAGAGGGACGCAAAGTTGTCAACCGTAATTTTGGTTAACTACCATGCAAAGTAGAAGTAAAACAAAGATCAGGAATTGATACAATTAACTTACTCCAACCATAAAAGACACCAAAGGGAAAGAAATACAAACATTAAGCGACCAGATCATAATGGAAACCTAAACAAAGGAAGGCCATAAGGACAGTTACTTTCCCACAAAATGGCCATATGGCCATCCAAAACCAAAAGACACAAGTGATACACACAGTAAGTAACAAACAACAACATAAATAAATCGCCACAGAAGAGCCGCCTTGGGACGGTCAGTGGAAGATTTCCACTGGGGGGCTTAAATCGATTTTACGTGGCCACAATCCTCGCCCTTTCTTCCGTCGCGATTTAGACAAATAATTTGTTCAGTCCGCATGAAGGCCTCCTAACTCATCAGTGCAACATCTCCGTGAACACACAAATCAAAGAACCACAGAGGTGAGACAACGGTGAGGACTCGACAGCAAGAAACCAACCAACATTATCTCTCTAATCAGTCTGTCGTATAACATTTATGTTGTACCCTATCTTTTAAAATCGAAGAATGATTTTACGAAATTGGGCGCTGGAGTCATTGAATTTATATATTTTGTTTTTGGATTTTACCATTCACCATAAAATTCGGGTTCCGATAGACCTTGTTGCAGAAGGGATTTAACTTCAACATTGCATTTTGAAACGAAATCGGAATGGCGTCTATTAAATTTTGAAAAGGCTTCGGGTAGTTAATGATACTGCTAACCCTGATTGAGAAGTTTAGCAGTTAACAATTTATTACGAGTGTTGAAATCAGTTACATGACTAGACACTCTGGCAAATCGAATGAATTGCGAAAAAAAAATAAACGCCATAGGATGCCGCACATGGAACATCACCATCCAAAACAGGAAACTTACAAACTCAAAATAAAAAAAAATCGCGTTTATCATAAATTTTGCAAGAAACAAACCCATCTGCAAAAGATAGTTGTAAATCGAGTTGTAGGGCCTCGGTATCAGAAGAAATTTGCTTTATTTAACTGGTATCCTGGGAAGGGGGTAAATCTGATTGATCAAACCATCGAAAAAGGTCTCTTTCATAACAGAACAAGAACACATCAACCAGATTGGATGCACAATTCTTAGCCATCGGAAGTCCCATAAATTTGTCCAAATAACTTAGTACCAAACAAAATATAATTTTTGTCAAGTAGAAAGGTGGAAGTGAAATAGAAGTGAAAGCAATGATCCAGTTTTCCCTATATAACGTTGGGAAACATTAGGGTTTAGTTATTTCATGTTTGCGTTTCTCTCCAAGTCCAAAAGGACATTTACTTTCCCATAAAATGGCCAACTGGATGTCCAAAAGAAAAACATTAAGCTACACAAACGCCCAAAGACACACCATAACAAAAATAAACCGCGACAGAAGAACCGCCTTGGAAAGACGGTTCTTCTGTCGCGGTTTATTTTTGTTATGTTATGTCTTTGGGTGTTTGTGCCGCTTATATTATTTTATTTTGGATAGCCTATTGGCCTTTTTTTGTGGGAAAGTAACTGTCCTTTTGGCTTTCCGCAATTGATGTTTCCATTAAGTAGAAGTAAAACAAAGATCAGGAATTGAAACAATTAACTTACACCACCCTTCAAAGACACCAAAGTGAAAGAAACACAAACATGAAGCGACAAGACCATAATGGAAACCTAAACAATAGAAGGCCATAAGGACAGTTACTTTCCAACAAAATGGCCAAATGGTCATCCAAAATAATAATACACAATGATGCTCACAGTAAGTAACAAACAACAACATAAATAAACCACAACAGAAGAACCGCCTCGGAACGGTCAATGGAAAGAATTCCACTGGGGGGCTTAAATCGATTTTACATGGCCATAATCCTCGCCTTTACCTCTTTCGCGGTATACACTAATTTTGTTTAGTTTGCTTGATGGCTTCCTAACTCATCAGTGTAACATCTCCGAGAACAATGCAAATAAAAAACTACAGAGATGAAACAAGGTTCAGTTAAATAAAGCAAATTCTGATACCGAGGCCCCGTTTTTGGATTTACATCTATCTATTGTAGATGGATTTGTTTCGTGCAAAATTTATGATAAACGCGATGACTTTGATTTTGAGATTGTAAATTTTCCTTTTTTGGATGGTGATGT
Source organism: Lucinisca nassula (assembly GCA_963580285.1). NCBI lineage: Eukaryota > Metazoa > Mollusca > Bivalvia > Lucinida > Lucinidae > Lucinisca > Lucinisca nassula. The sequence goes on from OY757023.1 coordinate 130,162,144, forward strand.
TCCTCGTGCGCCATCCTATGGCGTTTATATTTCGCAATTAATTCGATTTGCTAGAGTGTGTAGTCATGTAACTGACTTCAACACTCGTAATAAATTATTAACGGCTAAACTTCTTAATCAGGGTTATCGGTACCATAAACTACGCAAAGCCTTTTCAAAATTTTATAGACGCCATTCTGATTTAATTTCAAAATTCAATATTGGACTTAAATCTCTTCTGCAACAAGGTCTATCGGAACCCGAATTTTATGGTGACTTAGTATATAAATTCAGAAAAATATATAACCGCAATGACTTCAGCACCCAATTTCGTAAAATCATTCTTCAATATAAAAAGATTGGGTACAACATGGATATTATACGACAGACTGCATGCATGGTAGTTAACCCAATCACGGTTGGCAACTTTGCTTCCCTCTTTAATTGCACGCCGGTGGGTCAGGCCTCAGATTCTATGACGGCTCCAACGTAAAGGCTTGAAAATTGAAAATTAAAGAGATAATGTTGGTTGGTGCCTGATGCTCTGTCTCTGGTCGGGCTCATCGGAGTCTAACTGTTGGTTTTCTTTTGCTCCAGCATTTCAGTGGTTTCTTGCTGTCGAGTCCTCACCGTTGTCTCACCTCCGTGGTTCTTTGATTTTTGTGTTCACGGAGATGTTGCACTGATGAGTTAGGAGGCCTTCATGCGGACTGAACAAATTATTTGTCTAAATCGCGACGGAAGTAAGGGCGAGGATTGTGGCCACGTAAAATCGATTTAAGCCCCCCAGTGGAAATCTTCCACTGACCGTTCCAAGGCGGCTCTTCTGTGGCGATTTATTTATGTTGTTGTTTGTTACTTACTGTGTGTATCACTTGTGTCTTTCAATTTTGGATGGCCATATGGCCATTTTGTGGGAAAGTAACTGTCCATATGGCCTTCCTTTGTTTAGGTTTCCATTATGGTCTGGTCGCAAATGTTTGTATTTCTTTCCCTTTGGTGTCTTTTATGGATGGAGTAAGTTAATTGTATCAATTCCTGATCTTTGTTTTACTTCTACTTTGAGGACTCGACAGCATACACCAACAGAATTGCTGGAGCAAAAGAAAACCAACAGTTAGACTCCGAGGATCCCGACCAAAGATGGTGCATCAGGCGCCAACCAACATAAAGAATACTATAATAAAAAAGTAAAATTCTATTTATGTTTTACGCTGGAACCGTCATATAATATTAAGCCCGACCCACCGGTGTGCAATCAAAGAGAGAAGCAAAGTTGCCAACCGTGATTGGATTAACCACCATGCATGTAGTCTGTTTTATAACATTTATTTGTGCCCAATCTTTATATATCGACGAACGATTTTACGAAATTTGGTACTAAAGTCATTACAGACATGTATTTTTCTAAATTTATATACTAAGCCACCATAGAATTCGGGTTCCGATAGGCCTTGTTGCACAAGTGTTTTAAGTCCAACATCGAATTTTGAAACCCAATCAGAATGACGTCAATAAAACTTACAAAATGCTTTAAGGTCTGTTGTTTCATGTTTGTGTTTCTTTCCATTTGGTGTCTCTGATGGGAGCTGTATGTTAATTGAATCGATTCCTTATCATTGCCTCCACTTCTATTTTGAACGGTCAGTGAAACGAATTACATTGGGAGGCTTAAAAGACTCCCTCTATCTTTTATATAATGTAAGGAATGCTTTTTACACTTCTGAAGAGCATAAAAATTATAATTTATTGTCATGTCAGAAAGTGTGGGAAGCTCTCACCTTCCTACTTCCGACAATATTTACATAAGATTTGGTTGTAAGTTATTTAGACAAGGTGTGGGTATTTCGATGGTTCAGATTACGCACCCATTGTGGCTGATCTGTTCTTGTTTTGTTATGAAAGAGACTTATTGTGGTTTGTCTTTGTGTGTGTGTGTGTGTGTGTGTGTGTGTGTGTGTGTGTGTGTGTGTGTGTGTGTGTGTGTGTGTGTGTGTGTGTGTGTGTATGTGTGTGTGTTGCTTACGTTTTTTTTTTTTTTCGATAGCCAATTGGCAATTTTTCGGAAAAGTAATACTCGTTTTGGCTCTCTGCTATACATCTTTCTATTAGGGTCTTGCTATTTCATGTTTGTGTTTATTTCCATTTGGTGTCTCTTATGGGCGCTTTGGGTTAATTGTATCGATTCCGGATCATTTCCGTCACTTCTCTTTAGCAGAGTGAATAAGTTGAAACATATACACTCTATAAGAAGGACGCCGAAGAACGTTGCCATCAAAAAGGAAATTAACAGTAGTAAAATCAAAATCAAAACCATTTCGTTGATAATACTTGTTGAAGAACGTATTACATCATCTATAGATAAACTCAAATCCGAAAATGGTGCTTCGGTATCAGAGACATCAGCCGTATTTAACTTATATACCTTCATTTCCCATATGTTCGAAATGAAGGTTATTGTCTGGATACCTAGAGGTAGAATAATGTCAGCTTGATTTTCACATGAAATATAACAAGGAGTCTCTCTGGCAGCGAAATAGAAACTAACCAGCTACCGGGGAGCACAATTATTTCCCATCGAAATGCAAACAGTGTGTCAATACAGTTTAGATCCGTATATGATAAAGATATTGCCAAAAGAAATTGAAGTGTGTTTATCCGTATAGAATAAAGATATTGCCAAAAGAAATTGAAGTGTGTTCATGTCTGATAAGCTTTCTTTTGGCTTTGCGTTAATTGTATCGATTCCTGATCATGGCCGTCATTTCTATTTTGTATATATTAATTCGGCAGTACATCATACACCAGTAGAACGTAATTACCTTAAGTCTTCTTAAATGCACCAATTTTGTACATCGATATATAGCATTCTGGACAAAATTTAAATGCCTTGCCAGCAATAAAACATGTAAGGTATATCTAAATATACACCATAGTAAACTTCTTTAAAACATCTTTCATTACTTTCGACCACCACTGAACGTTCCAAATTATTAACTTCATGTTTTACTGCCATCACAAACATGTGATTCAATATTGCGACAAAGTCTTTGAAAGATCAGGGAGAAATCTGTTTTGATCTATAATGAAGTGTTACATAAATTGAAATCCAGACGTGTTCATGCTTTTACAGAAGTAGAGGCAATGACCAGGAATCGATACAATTAACCCACAGCTCCCATCAGAGACACCAAAGGGAATGAAACACACACATGAAGCAACAGACCCAAACGGAAACACCAAGAGCGGAAAGCCAAAAGGACAGTTACTTTCCCACAAAATGGCCAAAAGCTATCCAAAATAAAATAATATAAGCGACACAAACACCCAAAGACAAGCCATAACAAAAATAAACCGAGACAGAAGAACCGCCTTGGAATGGGCAGCGGAAACGAATTCCACTGGGGGCTTAAATCGATTTTACGTGGCCACATTCCTCGCTCTTACTTCCGTAGCGATTAAGACAAATAATTTGGTCAGTCCGCATGAAGGCATCCTAACTCATCAGTGCAACATCTCCGTGAACACAAAAAACCAAACAACCTCAGAGTTGAAACAACGGTGAGGACTCGACAGCAAGAAACAAAAGAAATGCTGGAGCAAAAGAAAACCAACAGTTAGACCCCAATGGGCCCGACCAGTATGTCTACTTATGAATTTTCCATCCTTTATACTACACTTCCTCAAAATCTAAAAAAGAAAAGAAAAGAAAAATAATGAAGACTCCCTCTATCTTGCATGTAATCTTGCATGTAATGTCGGAAATGCGTTTTACCATATCTGAGGCACATACAATTATACTTTATGGTCATGTCAGAAAGTGTGTGAAGCTCTCATCGCTTTTACTTTACAATATTTACATAAGATTTGGTACAAAGTGTGAGAACGAATTGCGTACCCCTTCTGTCTGATCTGTTCTTGTTTTGTTATGAAAGGGACTTCATGATGACGCTTTCCGTTAACAACCAATCTGAAATCATTAAAGCCTTTAGCTCGACTTCTAGATATTTGGATGATGTATTAAATATTGACAGTACCTATTTTGAACAGCCAGATGTACCCAACAGAAGTTCGGTTACATAAAGTTCTTGTGATATCGAGGCCTTGTTTTTTGGATTTACATCTATCTATACTAGATGGTCTTGTTTCCTGCAAAATGTATGATAAACGCGATGATTTTGATTTTGAGATTGTAAATATTCCTTTCCTTGATATCGATGATCCTCGTGCGGCATCCTAACTGACTTCAACACTCGTAATAAATTGTTAGCTGCTAAACTTCTTAATCAGGGTTCTTCTGTCGCGGTTTAATTTTGCTATGGATTGTCTTTGGGTGATTGTGTAGCTTATTTTATTTTATTTTGGATAGCCTATTGGTCATTTTGTGGGAAAGTAACTGTCCGTTTGGCTTCCCGCTGTTGATGTTCAATTAGGGTCTGTAGTTTCCTGTTTGTGTTTCTTTCCCTTTGGTGTCTCTGATGGGAGCTGTGGGTTGATTGTAACGATTCCTGATCATCGCCTCCACTTCTATTTTTCCAAACTGTCTGTCAGGGTTCTGTCGCGTTTTAGTTTTTGTTATGGTTTGTCTTTGATTGTTTGTATTGCTTATATTATTTTGTTTTGGATAGCCAATTGGGCATTTTGTGGGCAAGTAACTGTCCTTTTGGCTTTCCGCTATTGATGTTTCAATAAGGGTGTGTTGGTTCATGTTTATGTTTCTTTACCTTTTGTTTCTCTGATGGGAGCTGTGGTTTAATTGTATCGATTCCTGATCATTGCCTTCACTTCTATTTTCCATAAACACGAATAGCCTTTTCAAAATGTTATATATGCCATTTGGATTTAAGTTCAAAATTCTATGTTAGACTTAAATCTTTTCTGCAACAAGGTCTGTCGGAACCTTAATTTTATTGTGACTTTAGAATATAAAGTCAGAAAATTATATAATTGCAATGATGTCAGCACCCGATTCCGGAAAATCATTCGTCGATATTAAAAGGTTAGGAACAACATTTGGCAACTTTGCTTCCCGCTTTAATTGCACACCGGTGGGTCGCTCCTCAGATTCCATGACGGTCCAGCGTAAAGGCTTACTGAGAATTAGAGAGGATCTAATTTATGTATTGATGGTTGGTGTCTGATGCTCTGTCTCTTGTCGGACCCATTGGAGTCTTACTGTTGGTATTATTTTGCTCCAGCACTTCAGTTGTTTCTTGCTGTCGAGTCCTCAACGTTGTTTCATCTCTGTTTTTTTTCATTTTTGTGTTCTCGGAGATGTTGCACTAATGAGTAAGGAGCCTTCATGCGGACTAAACACATTATGTGTCTACATCGCGGCGGAAGTAAAGGCGAGGATTGCAGCCGCGTAAAATCGATTTAAGCCCCCCCCCCCCCCCCGCAATGGAAGTGGCTCACTGACATTTCCAATGCGGTTCTTCTGTTGCGGCTTTTTTGTTATGGTTTGTTTTCAGTGTGAGTATCGTTTATATGTTTTTGTTTTGGATAGCCAATTCACCATTTTGTAGAAAAGTGACTGTCCTTTTGGCTTCCCGCTATTGGTGTTACCATTAGGGTCTAGTTTGTTCATGTTTGAGTTTTTCCCCTTTGTTGTTTCTGACTGGAGCTGTAGGTTAATTGCATCGATTTCTGATTATTGCCTTCGCCTCTATTTTTTATATTTAAACGTGCTTTATTTTTTACTTACTGCTGATATTCATCAGAATCGCTTCGATACAATAAATAAATAAATAAATAAATAAATAGCACTAATAAAAATATATTGTTGTTTTACCTGAATGCAACCGCATTATCTCTGTGTCATTGAATCTATAGATGGAGCTTTCACGAACATATTATAAAATTGTATTCGTAAAAATGTATTACCTTTAAGAGCACCGACACTGACAAAATCAATAATAATGTTTATAAAAGACGGCTTTTTAATAGCAGGCCGTCATGTGGACTGCAAAAATTGTTTGTCTAAATCGCGATGGAAGTAAGGGCGACGATTGCGGCCAAGGAAAATCGATTTAACCCCCCCCCCCCCACACACACACACACACACCCCCACACACACACACCTGAAGTGGAATTTGTGTCACTGACCATTCCAAGGCGGGTTTTCTGTCACGGTTTATTTTTGTTATTGTTTGTCTTGTTTATGTGTTTTTTGCTTTGTATAGGCAATTAGCCAGTTTGTGGGAAAGATCCTGTCCTTCTGGCTTTCCCCTATTGGTAGAACCGCTGGTGTTTCCATTAGGGTCTAGTTATTTCATGTTTGTGCTTCTTTTTTACTTTTGGTGTCTCTAATGGGAGTGCGGGTTAATTGTATCGATTCCTGATCATTGCATTCACTTCATGTTTTCATTTAAACATATAGCACCATGGAAACAAGTCCGTAAAACGAACACCCATCTCAAAATAGAACTGAAAGCAATGATCACGAATCGATACAATCAACCAATAGCTCCCATCAGAGACAAAAAAGGCAAAGAAACACAAACATGAAACAAACGACCCTAATGGAAACAGCAATAGCGGAAAACGAAACGGACAGTTACTTTCCCACAAGATGGCCAACTGGCTATCCAAAATAAAATAATATAAGCAACAAAACGACCCAAAGACAGACCATAACAAACATAAACCACAACAGAATAACCGCCTTGGAACGGGATCTGGTGTACTCTGATCAGCGAATGCATTACACATTTCACATGGTAGCGTTTCAACAGTTTACATGATCCCTTGGGTATGCGCAAGCTAACAGCCCTTTGGGTCCCGAAATTGATTAGCGACGACCAAATGGCAACCGAAGCATCAGTATGCAGAGCATTGTTGAAGCCGCTTAAATCAAAGGAAGATGATTTTCTTTCACGTCTGTTGAAAGCAGATGAGACCTTGGTCCATTATTATGAGCCAGAGAATAAAACTCAAAGTCAACAATGGGTAGGGCCGGGGTCTCTGAGGCCAAAGAAATTCAAAACGTAACCATCTGCTGGCATGGTGATGGCAACTGTATTTTTGGACGCTGAAGGCGTTATTATGTGGAACTTTCTAGTAAAGAAAGGTAAAATAACAGGTGCGTATTATGCAAATTTGCTTAACAACTGAGAAACCGTGAAAAACGCCTTGGTAAACTATCCAAAGGGATTCTGCTCCAGCATGACAATGCAAGAGTCCACCCTTGCGAAATTGCAAAAGATGCTGTTGAGCGGAATGGGTACGAGCTAATACCGCATCCGCCTATTCTCCGGACTTACCTCCTAGTGACTATTACCTATTTCCAAACTTGAAAAGGGATATCCGTTCAAGTCATTTCCGGTCAAACGAAGAAGTTGTAGCGGCAGTTGAGGAGTGGGTCGGAGATAAGGTCCCTGGTTTCTTCAGTTATAGGCTGATGGCACTGGTGGTACAGCGTTGATCCAAGTGTATCCTTCTAGAGGGCAATTTCATGTACGTTGATAAAGAAGATATCGATCTCACCCCAAAAAATTTGGGCCGTTTTGTATTGACATGCCCTCGTAAATTACGAGAACACGCCTGTACAAATACATTGTAAATTTTACCGCCGTAAAAATGAAAAATTTAAGATGAAAAATGTTGATATTTTTCTCATATCTGCTCAAAATATAGATTGTGAGTACTCGCTAGAACCGCCTCATCGAGGCGGTTCTAACGAATACTCATAATCTATATTGTAGAGCAGAAATAAGAAAAAATAAGGTTAACCCCTGTAAACCCCAGTTTTACAAGTATATAAATGTGGGGTTCGAGGGGGTCAAAATTGTAAAGACATGTTTTTGTGATGAGCTAATTTGCCCACCCCCCCAAAAAAAGTGTGTTGTAGTCTCCGTTACGATTTCACACCCGTGCAATATAATGCATTTAATCGCATCTCAAAAATGGCTGAAAATCGGTTAATTTTTTCTTATTTCTGCTCTAAAATATAGGTTGTGGGTACTCGTAAGAACCGCCTCGAAACAATAAAACTATCAAAAAAATTTCGTCGGAAATTTTTCATTTTTCGGCGGTAAAATTTGCAGTGTAATTCAATATAGGTATCGTAATGAGAATTTAGGTACTTCTAGAGGCGGTCCAAAATGAACACTTGAAATCTACGATCGCATGTATTTGTGGCATTAATAAAACATCGCAGATTTTCCCGTGAATAATAAAAGCATTAACAACACTGGTGTGTCGATTGTCTGTGGAGCGTCGGCTGAGACATAGTCCTTAACGGCGACTCGACAATTTCGTTTATTCTAACATTTATACTGTTTGCCAGTAGTATAGAGCAGCCGCCGCGTTCTGTGTCTATCACGAAAACACGCCTGTATATTTTTTACCCCCTTAAATCCCGGTTTTATATAGTGAAACTGGTTTTTTTAGGGATATATATTTTTTCTTCTTATTTCTGCTAAAAAAACATAGATTTCGGGTACTCGTTAGAACCTCGTTAGAACCAACTCGATGCGGTTCTAACGATTTCCCAAAACATCACGAAAACACGCCTTTAGGTTTCCATTATGGTCTGGTCGCTTCATGTTTGTGTTTCTTTCCCTTTGGTGTCTTTGATGGGTGGAGAAGGTTAATTGTATCGATTCCTGATCTTTGTTTTACTTCTACTTTTTTATAATTATGACCCCCTTGGACCCCACCTTTATACAGTAAAACTGGGGTTTACAGAGGTAAACCTTATTGTTCTTATTTCTGCTGTAAAATATAGATTGTAGGTACGCGTTAGAAACGCCTCGATGAGGCGGTTCTAACGTGGGCCCACAATCTTTATTTTTTTTAACAGAAATAAGAAAAATATCACACTTCGTCATCTTAAAATTTTCGTTTATTCGGCGGTAAAATATACAATATGTTTGTATAGGCGTGTTTTCGTAATGCTATGTTTTGAGCAGAAATATGAAAAATATCAGAATTGTTTATCTGAACATTGTCATGTTTTTATTACGATAACACATCCGTGCGATGTAGTGCATTTTTCGAACCTCATAAAAGGTATTTTTTTCTGAAAAATATTTGTGATATTTTCCTTATTTCTGCTCCAAACATAGGTTTTGGGTGCTCGTTAGAACCGCCTATTTGAGGCGGTTCTAACGAGTACCCACAACCTATGTTTTGGAGCAGAAATAAGGAAAATAATGTTTACCCACGTAAACCCCAGTTTTCTCTATATAAAGTGGGGTTTAGGGGGGTCTTAATTTCACGGACTTGTTCACGTCATGTGGTGGCAAAATTTTCTGTATATATTTTAATAGGCATGTTTTCTTAATGCCAAACACATGTTCCGAGTTAGTGTTTTACAATAAGCTTCTTTTACAAAGCACGTCTCAATGACAACATAAGCGAGACTATTATCTATAAATAACCGTTACCTGGATTTCCTACAATCAGTGATAGTCACGTGGACATCAGAAATGTAACTGTGGGTTGACTAACAAACACTCGAAACAAAAACTAAGTTTCAGCCATGGATTAGGAAAACTTGTCCATTAGAAATAATGGCGTCCAACATGGTTTCAGAAATGACAAATGTTAAGCAAAATTACGAAAACACGCCTGTTTGAATAAAGTGATATTTTTACCCCTCCCCCCCCCCCCCCAAAAAAAAAAAAATGAAACTTTTCTAATGAAGAATCGGCGAGGCGATTGTAACGAGTACCCACAATCTATGTTTTTGAGCAGAAATAAGAAAAACTAATGTATACCCCTTAAACCCCAGTTTTGCTATATAAAAGTGGGGTTTGAGGGGATCAAAATTATATAGGCGTGTTTTCGCGATGAAAAGTGTAATATCTTTCTTATTTTTGCTTTCAACTTAGACCGTTTGCTCAATGAGTCGCTTCTAACGAGTACCCACAATCTATGTTTTTGAGCACAAATAAGGCAGATAATTAAACCCTTCTATGGCCCTTTCAAGATAATTTAACTCATATGGAGCCAATCGGAGTACCCGAAAAAAAAACACCTGATGTTCCGTTGAAGAGCTTCCATCACGAAAACACGCCTATATAATTTTGACCCCTTTGAACCCATCTTTTATATAGTAAAACTGGGGTTTACAGGGTTAACATTAATTTCTTATTTCTGCTTTAAAATATAGATTGTGGGTCTCGTGAGAACCGCCTCGATGTGGCGGTTCAAACGAGTGCCTGCAATCTAGATTTTGAGCATAAAATAAAAAAAATCACAATTTTTTACCGCAAAGTTTTCGTGTTTTTTTTTTTTGGGGGGGGGGGCGATAAAGTTTACAATGCATTTGTATAGGGGTGTTTTCATAGTGCAAAGGGCGGTGTCTTTCGGGACTTCCTATCCGCTTTTCCCTGTCACACTGAAAAAGCGCCTACTCTGCTGAGGAGCAAGAAGTGACCCCTATTGACATTGGGGCTAACAATATTTTTGCAGGAGTGGTCTCCCCTGAAGGTGTGCTCATTCCTCTGGGAACAGAGAGCTGCTTGCTTTGCTTTCCATTGCATTTGGTCTTAGTAATATTTTGTCTGACCAGTAGTGCAGCATATCCTGGTCACATAATCACTTGTAATTGTCATGACGTGTGGATTTAGTTACCACAGCACCGCACGTCTCCTTGTCTATTCGCTTATCATGTCCACGTCATAGACTATCATAACTTTACATTTGCATAAAGGAAAAACCCAGATATATTTACATATACAGTACCGTAACATCTATATGTAAGAGGGTTGTTGACAAATGAAGTAAGTAGTTGTGACAATACTAAGGTTACACTGTATATGACGACGTTTCTCACATTTGACAGAAAAGGTGAATATGGTCGCTAAGTGTTGAATCTAATACTGGCGAGTTAGCCGGTGTTTAATTTGTCATAAATGTCTCATGTGGAGTGCATTGAAAACATAAAATAAATTTGGAGGATCAGCTCAGCCTGATCAGAGACTTTGCTGATTGCACGAGAATTCATCAGAGAGAAAAACGAACACTCTCGTCATACTTGAGTGCACAGTCTGGTCTGAGTCTTTGCCGGTCATTGCTGAAGATTTATCATGTGTTGGCTCTTAAAAGACAATAGAAGCAACGCCGTTGGCGTCTGTCCTATATAAAAAACAACAACAAAAACTTGTGGCACCAAAAGTGCCTAACAGGGCTCCTCTCTGTCTCTGTCTGTCTCTCTGTCTCTGTCTCTGTCTCTCTCTCTCTCTCTCTCTCTCTCTCTCAATCATAATTTGGGTTATAATCACCAGCAACATGTGTGAGTGTGATAACAAACATTATGCAATATAATATTTGGCCCAAAGTTACTTAGCATGTTCTTACTCTCAATTGAGTTGAGCATGAAATTTAGGTTCATAATCGTATGAGGCAAACGTTCTGCTTTGGTTAGACGAGACTGAATGTTTATTGTTATAATGATAGAGTCTAAAATTCCACAAAATCTGCATGGTGGTAATTAGAATTAAGACTGATTTCATGCTAGAATGAGTTGCCTATTAAACCTTATCCTGTTGAACACTACCACTCCTACCTTTGCAACCACTATAAATATTGATCAGAGGCCAGTTGTTCAACACTAACGACGTCGTTAGTTAACGTATCGTTATAACCTTGGTAGTTCAATATGGCAAATATGCTAATATTTTTGTTGAATAAAAATGTGAGCAGCTTTTGCAGATGCAAAAGCTGCTCACATTGTTTCAGCAAAAAGACAACTGTATTAGATATTGTAATTACTAGGATAGTGCACAATTTGACCACTAATGAGCTCGTTAAGCTAACGATGCTTTGAACAACTGGACCCAGATGGTTTGTGAATTGAACGAGTACATTTTATGGACTAATTTGATTGGTGGATAATCAGAAATGAGGGCGGCTTAATTAATTTATTCAGTAGGATAAGGGTTTAAATTTTATGGTCCCAGTGATGTTTGAGTCTTTGAAAGTCCAGTGTACATGTATTTAGAGAATTGTTGCACATTTCAGTACTGGCCATGAACAGACTCAACAAAGCCGAGTATGCTATTTTCGTTTATTTGGTGTATTCCTTGCTTCCTACGGATCTAACTATTAAGAACTTTACTGCAGCTTGTGTTGTGCCGTGTAGTGGTCGTAAAACGTCTCCCCGTACATCATCATAGTGCAGATTATATTTTCTAGTCCTTTTGGGTCATTGAGTTCATTTTGAAAATAGAGTTGTGCTTAAGCCGGCGCGAGAGCGCGTGGTCGGTATTGCACATTTCTGTACTTGTACGTGTCTGTACTTGTCATACACAGTCTTAATAAAACCTAGTCTGCTGTTTTCGATTATTTGGTGTATTCTTTGCTTTCAAAAGATCTAACTATTCAGAACGTATTTGTTAATCTGAAGATAGAATGCTCCAGTGAGTTGAGCTGTCATTGCCTTCACGTCTGTTTTTATATCACGAGACCTATGCTGGTCTTAGTTTCAAAAGGGAGAAATTTACTGATCACCCCCTTAAGGTGATATAGCTTAATAAATCATTTCCTTGCAATTACCATCACGTAACTAAATTGTTCATCATCATTTGTCAGAAAAAACCCACATACAACAGTTAATTTATTGATTATTATAAATACCACAAAAAGACAAAAAACAAACAGGTACGGTGTCGTTATAGTGTAAACTCTTCTTGGGTGAAGATTCAGTCTTGAGTTATACACGTAAAGGATAACATCATGAATTCGAAGACGTTGCTTCTCTTGGTCCTTGTGAGTTTTATGGCCATACAGATTAGTTCTGTCGAAGGTATGGAATAAGTCAAGAGACATTTCATTTAATGAAACTTCAATTTTATGTGCAAGTGTACTTTCTATGTCAACGGGAATGCCATTTTGACTGCAAAGCGGCAGTTTTCTTGTGCTCGCTAAATACGCATCAATTGGGATAGATATTTTTCTTTGCCCGTCCAGTAACCATTTTCAAATTTTCAATACAACCATTCCCTTTCTAATGAACTTATTCAGTTGTTTTGTTAAACATTGTGCTATTTTGCTCAAAGCGGCAAGCGCTGTGATTTGCGTAAAAGCAAATGCTAGCCAATGAAAAGCGACGTTACGTCAATGACCTCAGGTTTCCTACAGCACTGTAAAATTCCTATATTAAGACCACCTTTTGGACTGTTCAGAAGTGGTCTTTAAAACCACTTTTCAACTGCCCCAAAGGTGGTCTGTGAATGGGGGACAAGGTATGCAGAAAACACAAAGAAAAATAAATGCAACCTACTATAATAATAATAATAATAATAATAACAATGTCTTTATTTATAGAGGATAACATATTAAGCATGTAGATACTTTTCTAACATATGGTCCTCTTAGCTAATAAGCAAAATACATATATAAAACTATTTCAATTATCTACAATATATACAGCATTTATAAAACATTTAGTGAAGTCTAGGAATAAAGCTTTAGTTTGTGATAGTACATAAAAGTTGAAATATGTGTTCTTACATAAAACTTAAAACACAAATGTTGTTCTATGTTGATAAGAACTGTTATAATGCATACGATAAAATATGTCTGAAATATATGCTTAAAATCTGAAGCCAAAAAAGCTATGACAGTGATGGTAAAAGGCTCATTATGATATTTAAGATATAAAAGAAAGTATAAATAGCTGATTTATAGGGTCCCCTCTTCATCGTTCGTATACGCCATGCACCGCAAGACGCCCGCCACAGCATGGAGCAGGGAGTATGTTGCGGAAACCAATGTCCAAACAGCATACGCCCCACAACAGCGACGAGAGCATCCGCGATGCATGCCATGTACAGCCCATGTACTAAATAATGTTTTTTTAAAGCAGAAAAAGTATTAATGTTAGGTTGTCATAACAGCGGAATTTCACAGTATATCGCAGTAATTCGAGTACCTATGAGACTTTGAAAATTTGTTCGAGACAGGGGTATTCGAACTACTCAGGTTTAATTTAATGCCAGGTCATGGGGCATAGTGACGATCAGTTAAGGATGTCTTTACGATTTTGTATTAGATAAAGCCATTTTGATTGTGAGCCCCGCCAAGCGAATTTATGTCTTCGAGCAATCCTTCATGACAAATTTTATCTGCGCATGCCCAGCCACTCAGAGGGGCCAGGGATATGGCTTTCTGTCTGAAGGTCCCTCTTGATTCACTGCTTGTATGAGCGAGCAGCGAAGGTTCTGGCGAGACTGCGCGGATGCGCAGGCTCGCCTGAACCTTCGCTGCTAGCATAGGCGATAAGTACCAAAATCGCTTGACGGGGCCCATGTACTCCTTAGAATCGCCCAACGAATAAACACAACGTACCCCATACAAGATAAATCAAGAAACCCCGCAAAACTCTTCAAACATATATAGAGCTCTAACGACTGAAGAACGACATTACGATAAAAGACATTACGCAAACACGCCTATACAATTACATTGCCACCTTTATCGCCGAAAAAATGAAAATTTTAAGATGAAAAATGGTGATATTTTTCTTATTTCTGCCCAAAATAGAGATTGTTGGCACTCGTTAGAACCGCCTCATCGAGGCGGTTCTAACGAGTACCCACAATCTATATTTTAGAGCAGAAATAAGAAAAATAAGGTATACCCCCGGAAACCCCAGTTTTACTATATAAAAGTGGGGTTCAAGGGGGTCAAAATTATATAGGCGTGTTTTTTTGTGATGCTCGTGCGACATAGTGCATTTTAGCTCGGCTGTTTTCGAAGAAAACGACGAGGTATTGTCATAGCTCTGGCGTCGTCGGCTGCGTCGTCGTCGTCGGGCAAAAACTTGGACATTTTGTAATATCTATGTCATTACTGAACATATTTACTTGAAACTCGGACTAGTTGTTCATTATGAAAAGGGGAACTCAAACCAATAGGTGAAGTAACCCTCAAACTATTTTTGGCACAGTTGTGCCCCTTTTTCGACTTAGAATTTTTTTAACTAAAATAAACTGCAGCCGAGCGTTGGCACCCGCATGCGGTGCTCTTGTTTACATCTCATAATGGCTAGTTTTCTAATAAAAATGCGTGATGTTTTTTTTTCTTATTTATACTGCAAACATAGTCTATTGTCGATCAATAGAACCGCCTATGTCTTGAAGCAGAAATAATAAAAATAATGTGTACCCACGTAAACCCCAGTTTTCTCTATACAAAGTAGTGTTTAGGGGTTGTTTATTTCACGCACCTGTTCACGTGATGGAGTTCGCCTTAGCCAAGGTAAACTACATATTCGTGTTGGGGTTGTTGGAGTTTCAATAAACGGTTCTAACGACCACCCACAACCTGTGTTTGCAGTATAAATAGGAAAAAAAATCACTGATTTTCATCAGAAAAGTTGTCATCATGGAGATGTGAAAAAATGCCCTATGTCGCAAGCGTGTGTTATCGTAATGCGTTTATTAGCACAATCGCCGTGCAACTGACATCACCGGCACTCACAAGTGAAGCGGTATATTCTTCTCGCTGTTTGTTTTTCACATTTTGAAATCGTAATCCTTCTCTCTTCTGTCTTCTTACTGTTCGGTTCACAAAGCCAGCAGTTTTTGAAGCTCTTTATATCCAGCGAAACACTGGATACAACAGTCTCGTATACCATCCCGTGAACTAGTCCGTGAAATTAACACCCTCTAAATCTAAACCAAACTTTAAACAGAGACAACTGGGGTTGGTTAATTGGGGTATACATTCTTTTCTTTTCAATCTTGTTTGTTTTCCAAGACATAGCTGTGGATACACGTTAGAACGGCCTCAATGAGGCTGCTCTAACGAGCACCCACAACTTATACTTGTAGTAAATAAGGAAAAACTGTCTCGGATTTTTCAAACAAAAGTAGCCATTTTGGAGATGCACTATGTCGCGCGGATGTGTTATACAAGATCGATCGTCATCACGAAAACATGCCTATATATTTTTTACCCCTTTAAACCCACTTTTTATGCAGTAAAACTTGGGTTTATAGCCTTGTACCTTATTTTTCTTACAATTTTTAACATATTAATTTTTTTCTTTTTGTGTGGTAAAGATTACAATATATTCGTAGAGGCGTGTTTTCGCAACGTGACCGTGAACTTCTATCGTGCAAAGGGGATATTTTCATTTAAATGTTGTATTGTGCAACGCTGTTTAAAATGGTTAGGGTTATCGAATAATTTATTTCTTTTATTTTTCTGTAATAATGAGGACAGAAGCAAAATTTTCATTTGATCTGGCTGTTACGAGCCAAGCATACATGTAGCAGGAAGAATATTAAAACAAATCAGAAAACAATTCTTCCGAAAAATTACCAAATTTATTTACAGAATGGTCTCACTAATTGGTATTACTGAAATGCAATAAGAAAGACATTTTTTTCTAAGCTATGATATTTAATATCCTTAAAATTATTTTGTCGGATCTTAGCGTACGATCACTAAGTAGAAGTAAAACAAAGATCAGGAATTGATACAATTAACTTACTCCACCCATCAAATACACCAAAGGGAAAGAAATACAAACATTAATCGACCAGACCATAATGGAAACCTAAACAAAGGAAGGCCATAAGGACAGTTTACTTTCCCACAAAATGGCCATATGGCCATCCAAAATTAAAAGACACAAGTGATACACACAGTAAGTAACAAACAACATAAATAAATCGCCACAGAAGAACCGCCTTGTCACTAAGTCCGAAATGAATAATAGCCCTTAAATAATCCAACACAGAATTTAGAATTGTATTTTCTTAAAACACCTAAAATGAGCAGAAGGCATTTTTTCCTTGTCATCCCGTGAACAGGTCTGTGAAATGAAGACCCCCCTATACCCCACTTTATATAGAGAAAACTGGGGTTTACGGGGGTCTTCATTATTTTTCTTATTTCTGCTCCAATACATAGGTGGTGGGTACTCGTTAGAACCGCGTCAATGAGGCGGTTCTAACGAGCACCCAAAACCAATGTTTGGAGTATTAATAAGAAAAATATCACAAATTTTCATCAGAAAAATTGCCTTTTTTAAGGTTTGAAAAAGAACTATTTCGTACTGGTATGTTGTCGTAGTGTATAGATTCAGTGAAGATTCTGAAGCAATATAGAAAGAATACCCACAATCTATATTTAGGGCAGAAATAAGAACAATATCACAATTTTTCATCTAAAAAGGTTCGTTTATTCGGCGGTAAAGTTTACAATGCATTTGTATTGGCGTGGTTTCGTAATGAGGGACAGTGGTATTCATATCACGACATTATTAAAAGTGCAGCCCGAAGGAAAAATATAAGTCACATTCTTAGAAATAGAGAATACCAGGTTCGTGTCATCTGATATCAAGTTTACCAGGCAAGGCTTCGAGAACGCTTGTAGAATCGCGAGGATTGTCGAGCGATTCTACATGTGTTCTCGAAGCTGAGCCTGATAAACGTGATACAAATACCACGAATCTGTTATTCTATTTATCGGTTAATCCCCTAACTCTTACAGTTTTGCCAATGTTCCCAGTAATCCAGTTCATAGAATAGCAATGTGACGTTGACCTGATAAAGCTCACTTGCCCTGCGATAGCATAGCTTAATCAGGTCAATATGTTACATTGCGATTAATATAGGGTTTAACTGATTAATATGCAAACGTAAATGTCTTTTTCAGAGATACCGAAAAATAGCCATAGAGAGCCATCACGAAAGAAACGCGTATATAATTTTGACCACCTTAAACACCCCTTTTATGTAGTAAAACTGGGGTTTACGGAGGTAAAGGTTGTGAGTACTCATTAGAACCGAGCTCCCACAATCTGTGTTTGATCATAAAAAAGAATGATATCACATTTTTATCAGAAAATTGATCGTGTTTTTGGAGATATAAAGGAATGCACTTTATCATCTCACGTCGTTGATAAGCAGTGGCTAACGAAGTGCAATAACAACCGAATGACCACACTTGTAATAACACTTTGGCGGGGTGAAGTAACGACATCCATGTCAACCATGTACCGGCCCCGATAGCTCAGTTGGTAGAGTGTCCGCTCCGGGGAACGGGAGGTCACGGGTTCGATCCCGGGCCGGGACATACAAAAGTCGTTAAAAATGGTACTAGCTGCTCCTCGCTTGGCACTCAGATATACGTGGTAGAGCTAGGACTGGTCGACCCAGTGTCAGGATAATGTGACTGGGTGTGGTATCATGTAATGTGTCTGGGACATGATACTTCAGTGAAGCAGCACTATAAAAGTGAGCCAGACACCGTCGTGATATGACTGAAAAATTGTTGAAAGCAAAGTTAAACCCGAATTCACACATATTAAAATAAGACTTTTGCGGGGTTAATTAACGTCATGACGACGTCCATGTCAACCATGCATTTTTATGGCTAAAATTTACAAAATTCAATTTAAAAGGTCATATGATAAACAAAATCTATCACTCGTGGTCCTTTCATATGAAATTTAGGAAACTCGCCGAAGGCTCGTTTCATAAATTTCATATGAAATGGACACTCGTGTAAGTTCCTCTATATGACGCACGGATGAGTTATCATAATGTGCATCCAGACTTTCGGATGAGTCTTTAAACCGAGGTCCCGTCTCCGTATGACCTTAGCTGTTGGTGAGACGTAAAACTCAAACACTCACTCATAATCTGCATTTATTTCTTGGTTCTTACGAAAACATGTCTATACTAAAACATGGTAAAGTTTACGGCTTAAAAAAACGAATCTTTTCAGATGAAAAATTGTGATATTTCTCTTATTTCTGCTCAAAGTATAGATTGTTGGTACTCCTTAGAACCGCCTCGATGAGGCGGTTTTAACGAGTACCCACAATCTATATTTTTGAGCAGAAATAAGAAAACTAAGCCCTGCAAACCTATATAAAGTGGTGTTCAAGGGGGTCAAAAGTATATAGGTGTGTTTTCTTGATGTTCCTGGAAGCTGAGGCACTTAGCACGCTGTATGTGTACAACCATCAACTTCAGTTTTTTTTAAGAAAATTATGCAATAACTTTGTTTTACGTTTCATTATGAAATCACGACCATACAAATACATAGTAACCTTTACCATAAAAAAAAGAAGAAAATTTTAAGATGAAAAATTGTGATGTTTTTCGTATTCTTATTTCTTCTCAAAATATAGAGCAGAAATAAGAAAAATAAGGTTAACCCTTGTAAACCCAGTTTTACTATATAAAAGTGGGGTTCAAGGGGGTAAAATTCAATTGAAGGCTGTTGGTTGAAATATTGTCAAAATACTGTAAATAACATAAAATTTGTTTTATAAGGGCACTGCAAGAGCATTATTTGGTGATGAAATCGAAATTTGATAAAAATTAGCAAATATTGTTTGTAGGAATGTACATAATAATAATAATAATAATAATAATAATAATAATAATAATAATAATAATAATAATAATATCACAACAACAACTACTTCTACTACTGCTGGTAATAATGTTAATAATGAAAACTACTACTACTACATGGGCCTCTGCCCATTGGGGTTTGCAGAAATAAAATGTGCTGCATAATGTTTCCACGCAGAGCTGAAACCGACCACACATGAGTACTGTAAACCGCTTAAAGGGTCAAAGCCTGCCCAGGCAAAATGGTGCGAGTCAGACAGTTCCTACATATAAACATTTTAGTTTGTTTGGGCGTCAGGGCTTGAGATGACATGTCATCTCAATAAGGGATAAAAGGTCCACAAAATTGGAAGCAACATCTCCAAAATGACCTAAATAGTGTTGACGGAGATTCAAATAAACTACTACAACTAATTCTGCTACTTATGATAATGATAATTTTAATACTAAAAACAATTATAATAATAATCATACTCTAACTACAACTCTAACTACAACTCTTACTGTTAGCCTGCTCAGGCAAAGTGGCACGAGTCGGTCTCATCACGTGAACAAGTCCGTGAAATAAACACCCCCTTACACCCCACTTTATATAGAGAAAACTGGGGTTTACGGGGGTATACATTATTTTCCTTATTTCTGGTCCTAGACATAGGTTGTGGGTATTCGTTAGAACCGCCTCAATGAGGCGGTTCTAACGAGTACCCACAACCTATGTTTTGAGTATAAATAAGAAAAATATCACAAATTTTCTTCAGAAAATTGACCCTTTTTGGTGATGTAAAAAATGCACTATGACGCACGGGTGCGTGCTCGTAATCGTCCATGCATAAAGACCATATCCATGTATTAGTTTCATTGGACAGCGGGAATTTTGAGATGTCAGATAATCTCAATGTAGGGTAAAACTAAAAAAAAAATGGAAGCAGCGACTCCAAAATGACCTAAATAGTGTTGTCGGGGACGTTAAATCTCATATCAAACAAACAATACTACACTTATTCCTACTCCCACTACTTCTACTACTTCTGCTACTACAATGATAATGATGATAATAATAATTTCAATAATCCAAACGATGATTTTAAGGATTTTACTTACTACTATTTCCATCATTACCTCAACTGCTAATGCTACTTTTACTACAAGTATTATGATTATTATTATTATTATTATTATTATTATTATTATTGTAATAAATGTGTTGGAAAAAAATGGATAAACACTTGTTGAAAATTCATTAGTAATAATAATAAATTAAGAAAACGATGATTGAGAAGAAGAAGAGAATAAGAAGAAGAAAAAGAAGAAGAATAGTAATAATATATAAACACGCACGGAATTAATGGACTCCTGTTGTTCTTTGTGTTGAAAAGGAGGGTGCTAAGTAAAATTTAATGTATAAAGAAGACCAGTCTCTTTGTTGATTGCGCTTGTCGGTTTGTTTAAGAAATAGATCAGCTCTAGCTGTGATTTGTTGTGTAATAAATCCCAGTTTGGAGGTCAGTTGTAAAGTAGACAAATCACAAGCGCGTAGCGCGCGTGATTTGTCTACTTACAACTGACCGACAAACTGTGATTTATTACCCAACAAATCACTGGCTAGAGCTGATCTATTTCGATTCTAACAGGATGAAAATCGGCAATAATGTTGTTGTAACCTTCAAAATCTCACAACTTTTCGCCATTGTTAGAAGAAATCCCGCTAAAATTGTTGACTGGAACACATGCATTTATATCCTTTTCTAACGTTTTCGATGCGAGAAAATGACGTTACACCGTCTAACGTCAAGGAAATCGACTGGTGACGTAATAAATTTGGAGTTTTTAATGACGTCACCTATCACGCTCTTCTGAGGTGTGATTTGTTGCATAATAATTCACAGTTCCTTTCCATTGCCTATATAGGCGCGCTGTGTTAGAATATATCCCTAAGGCTGGGCCATTGATCAGTCGTTGTCGAATTCAACTCTGTTACACTGTTAATTTAACACAGTTTTCCACAAACATGATCGAACTGACAAGACAACAGGTCATGCTGAATATGATACTGCAAATTCAGTTTTCATGTCAACACGGTCAAACAATTCTAGTTTATAAGTTTATAACTGAATGGTTGAATAATAAGATTTCATTGCCTGTTCCTTTCCAAAATTGTGCAATGCAATCACAGCCGAGTCACTTGATATGGCACTTTGTATCATATATTTTCTTGTTCTTACTTCTGCTTGCTCAAACTATAGATCGTGGATATTCGTTAGATACGCCTCATCGAGGCAGTCCTTACAGGTCCCACATCCTTTATTTTGGAACAAAAATAAGAAAAATAAGGTTTATCCCTGTAAACCTCAGTTTTACTTTATAAAATTGGGGTTCAAGGGGGTCAAAAGTTTATGGGCATGTTTTGTTATGGCATGCCTATTGCTGCCGTTGTTACCTTTTTGTTTTCGACCCTTTACATTGAATGCACCAAACGATATTAAAATTGAAACAAACCTAAGCACAGACCATATGAGCCCCGCCAAGCGAATTTGGGTCTTCGAGCATTCAGTCATGACAAACTTTAACTGCGCATGCCCAGCCATTCAGAGGGGCCAGGGGTATAGCTTTCTGTCTGAAGGCTCCTCTTGATGAGCGAGCAGCGAAGGTTCTGGCGAGACTGCGCGAAGGTTCTGGCGAGACTGCGCGGATGCGCAGGCTCGCCTGAACCGTCGCTGCTCGCATAGGCGATAAGTACCAAAATCGCTTGACGGGGCCCATATTATTTTGCCCGCTGCCTCACAGCTTTCATGTTTGGTATGTGTATTCAAATTGGTTTTGTTCCTTTCCCTTCTTTTGCCAAATAAAATTGAAATACAAAAATAAATGTATATTCGCCCCCAACCGCCCCCCCCCCGCCCATCGGGGCTTGAAGAAATAGATGGGCCGCATGATGCTCCACGCAGAGCTGAAACCGTCCGCACACTAGTACTGGTAAACCCCTTAGAGGATCTGAGCCGGTCCAGGAACCGCGTTGCGAGTCGGACCGTCCATACTTATAAACCCTATTGGTTTCATTGGGGGACAGGGCTTGAGATGTCATTTCATCTCAATGTCGGGTAAAAGTCCCACAAAATTGGAAGCAACGTCTCCAAAATGACCTTTACAGTGTTGACGGGGACGTTAAACCTCATATGAACAAAACAAATCAAAATCCTTTCCATTCGTTTGCCAAATAATATTGAAATACAAAAATAAATATATAAAAAAATAATCGTGAACTGGCCATCATAATGCTAATGCAACAGTTTAACACAGCCGTGTAATGATAACCCTGAAAAGTCGAATTAATACGGAGAAAAGTATGGCTTGTCTATGAATTATTAAAAATAGACTATCATGCATTGAGCGGAGGTCATCCGTATTATCGCCAGGTCAACCAATATCGGAGGTCAAAAAACTATGATCATGTGTTTTAATTGTGTTAATTAATAAAATTGTCATTTATCAGTTAATTTCGTACTGGCCAAGCTACAGGTGATACCTGACAGGGTCGGCAAAATTATTATCTGGAGATTGATCATGAACTCTTTTCTATGATCATTCTCTCCCTTCCGCTGATTCCAGAAGGGCAGTTGTCAGTTTCTGGCGAAAGAATGTACACTGTACTGGTTAACCGCTTACGTATAAGCTTGCCCAGGAAAAGTTTGGATAGGTAAACTGACCGGCTCAAAAATTATAGTGTTGACTTGGCCGTTTAACCCTCAATACAAACTAATAAAAGCATTGCTGCCCCCGCCCATAGGGGCTTGAAGAAATATATGGGCTGCATGATGCTTCCACGCAGAGCTGAATCCGGCCCGCACACTAGTACTGGTAAACCGCTTAGAGGATCTAAGCCTGTCCAGGAACCGCGGTTTGAGGGGCTTGAAGAAATAGATGGGCCACATGATGCTTCCACGCAGAGCTGAAACCGTCCGCTCCCTAGTACTGGTAAACCGCTTAGAGGATCTGAGCCGGTCCAGGAACCGCGGTGCGAGTCGGACCGTCCATACTTATAAACCCTATTGGTTTCATTGGGAGACAGGGCTTGAGATGTCATTTCATCTCAATGCCGGGTAAAAGTCCGTCAAAATTGGAAGCAACGTCTCCAAAATGACCTTTACAGTGTCAACGGGGACGTTAAACCTCAAATCAAACAAACAAACAAAGCATTGCGTTTGCAGGCACTGTATTGCGAGGTGTATGGTTACACTTTACATTAGTCATTGCTTCATTTCTCGTTGACAAGATTTGGTTAGAAATGAATGAATAGGTCAGGTACATACATGGCAAAACCACTGCATAATAATAATAATAATAATAATAATAATAATAATAATAATAATCGACCTTATTTATAGAGGGTAACACGTTTAGTACTGGTACTAATCTTCCATGTGGCCCTCTTTTCCTGGGTAAGAACCAGTACTAAGCAGTGTGGATAAAGTTTCTTGCTCAAGGAAACAACACTTGGCGCTTGCGGGGATCGAACCGGCTACCTCTCGATCTCAGATTCGATGCTTTACCACTGCACCACAGCGCTCCTCATTGCCACAAACTGCGAACGAAGCATGAGTAGCGTAGGAAAATTGATTGTGACATGACTGTAAAATTGTTGGTTGTGGGATACAGATTATGGCCCAGTTTTATCTTTATAAAGCAGGGTCATTGCAATTACACAGCCGTGCGACATAGTGCCTTTATCACATCTTCAAAATGACTACTGTTCTAATGATAACTCGAGATATTTTTCTTTATCAGTTACCCCCTTTATATATTGCATTGTAACGCATTGACCTGATAAAGATATGCTATCTCAGGACAAGTGAGCTTTATCACGTCAACATGACATTGCACTTTTAGGAGTGAAGCGGACTACCGGCAAAAAATGGTAAAAAGTTATAATTACTAGAAAAAATTGAAAAAAAAAAAAAAACAAACATTTAAAATGATTAAAAAATAAATAAATAAAAATAACGGTCAGCTGATAGTTAATATACTGACCCGTTATATATTCCGCGCCGGAATGTTGGGACGCAATGACTCATCGTAAATTGCCGATTTAAAGAGTTTAAGAGGGGATAAACTGATAAATAGAATACCAGATTCATGTCTTTTGATATCAAGTTTATCAGGCTCGGCTTCGAGAACGCATGCAGAATCTCTCGGCAAGCCTCGCGATTCTACAAGCGTTCTCGAAGCCTTGCCTAATAAACTTAATATCAAAAGGCACAAACCTGGTATTCTCAATTAGTTATGCTGTAAACTTAGGTTGTTAGTGATCGTTGGGCCTTAAGGCGATTCTACCAACAACCTATGTCTTTGAGCAAAAATAAGCAAAACATAAATGCCCCCGTACTCCCCAGTTTCCTGTATATAAAGTGGGGTTTATAGGGGTGTTCCTTTCACGGACTTGGATCTCGTGATGTTAGAGGGCTGTGCATTACCTTCGCTTGTTAACGTGATGTGTGTCCTGTAGTTACAATCTCATACAATGCTGTTGTTAACAACGCCAAATGTAAAAATATATGGATAAACAGAATCAAATGCTCGTTATCATTTCATAAGAAACAGAAATATTCGCCAAAATATTTTTCGATGTTTAATCTTTATATGCATTGAGCAGAGTTTGGCAACGTTCAAACTATTGAATGAGCATAGGTACCTATATAATGTACATGTATAGCATCCATCCTTTATTGCGCCCCCGTCCATCGGGGCTTGAGGAAAATAGATGGTCTGCATGGTGCTTCCACGCAGAGCTGAAACTGACCACACATGGATACTGGTAAACGACTTAGAAGGACAAAGCCTGCCCAGGCAAAGTGGTCTTAGTCAGAATGTCAATGGCGTATGCCTTTTGGTTTCATTGGAGCTGCAGGGCTTGAAATGTCATGTCATCTCAATGTCAAGTAAAATTCCCACACGATTCGAACCAACGTCTCCAAAATGACCTAAACGGTGTTGACGGCAACGTTAAACTTCAAATCAAACAAACAAATTCATTCTTTATTGCAGGCACGTGTTTTTACTACGTGTGTCGTAGACGGTGTAGATACCGACCGCCAAGGTTTGAAGAGTACGCTTTCCGTTGGATATGGCCACATGCGTGCGGACACCCGGCAGTGCGTTTTTTTAATTTTAAAGCGTGCTGTGTTACGTTTGGACGTTACTAAGCCGCTTTGGAAAAGGTAAGGAACCATTACTAAAACACGCCTATACAAATACTTTGTTACCTTTACCGCCGAAAAAAAAAGAAAATTTTAAGATGAAAACTAGTGATATTTTTCTTATTTCTGCTCAAAATATAGATTGTGGGCAGTCGTTAAAACCGCCTCATCGAAATATAATGTATACCCCCATAAACCTTAGTTTTACTATATAAAAGTGGGGTTCATGTTTTTCGGTAGTTATCTATTTATTTATATAGGTGTGTTTTCGTAATGATGTTTTTTTATGACTCGAAACCTCTCTTCAGGTGTATTTATTTTTTGTTCAAAATGTGTTGAACAATTCTTACTTTGTGTAAGAATTGTTCAACACATTTTGAACAACAAAGTAAGAATTGATCAACACATTTTGAACAAAAAATAAATACACCTGAAGAGAGGTTTTGAGTCTGCACAAGTAGTTCCCGCTGTAGCGTGAGATTATTGATCTCGTGAGATTCTTCAGACTGAGGGGTGTGAGAGAATTCAGCCGTTAGAAGTGCAATGCGATTATCATAATCATTTATTTATTTATTTTTATTCACCAAG
This sequence comes from Lucinisca nassula, assembly GCA_963580285.1. Taxonomy (NCBI): domain Eukaryota; kingdom Metazoa; phylum Mollusca; class Bivalvia; order Lucinida; family Lucinidae; genus Lucinisca; species Lucinisca nassula. The sequence continues at coordinate 130,188,233 of OY757023.1, forward strand.
CCCCGACAATCGGGGCCCAAGGACAAATAGATACTATAGAATGTTGAAAGATATTAACTTGATTAAAGATAAATTTGTCAAGCTGAACTTATATTGGGGTCCGACTTGACCAAACCCAAACTGCAACGCCCAAGATCACTCAGGGCGACTGGATTTAGGGTCGAAATGGTCCGTATTCATAGTGGTGTTGATTATCAAATTCCGAAAAAAAAAAAACGGTTGGGACATTTTTAACTTCTAACTTATTACTTCTAACTTCGTACTTGAACTTCTTGCTTCGGCGTTGTTTCGGCAGGTAGATTAAGTGGCAGGTAGGTAGGTGGCTGGGTAGGTAGGTTGGTGGTTAGATAGGTAGGTGGGTTTGATTTGAGGTTTAACGTCCCCGTCAACACTATATAGGTCATTTGGAGACGATGCTTCCAATTTCGTGGTACCCGACTGAGATGAAAATACATCCCAATGAAACCAATAGGATATATATGCATGGACGGTCCGACTCGCATCACTTTGCCTGAGCAGGTTTAAGCGGTTTACTAGTACTCATATGCGGCCGGGCATCAAGCAGCCCATCTATTTCTTCATGTCCCGATGGGCGAGGTAGTTTTAGGTAGGTAGGTAGGGTGGGTGGGTTGGAGGGAGAGAGGAGTAGGCAGGTTGTGTTGGTGGATGGAAGGGTGTATTGGAAGGGTGTGTTGCTTGATTTGTAGGTAGGTAGGTAAGTAGGTAGGTAGGTAGGAGGGGTGTGTCTTCGAGGGAAGGTAGGTAGGTAGGTAGGTAGGTGTTTGTTTGTTTGTTTGCTTGTTTGTTTAACTGGGGGTTTAAAATCCCCGTCAACACTGTGAAAGTCATTATGGAGACATTGCGATCAAGTGCGACCAGATTTATGCTACAATGATGTTTGATTTGAACTTTAACATCCCCGTCACACCGTAAAGGTCATCTTGGAGACGTTGCTTCCAATTTTGTGAGACTTTAGATGAAATGAAATCTCAAGCCCTGCCGCATGCTACAATCGTCAATCCATTAAGACAGAATACTAATTTTAAAATTTCTAAAGAACTTGTTTTAAGTATTAATTGCGAAAAACACGCCTATTAAATATAAATTGAAATTTAACCATGAACGACTGAAACGTTTAAATAAAAATCCCCCCACCCCCCAAAACACATACAAATCTTCATGGGATGTAAATGAGACCACAGGAGCACTCGCTAATAAACAAACAATTAATTATTGTCATGATCAGAAAACCAAAGCTCTGACAGAACTGTTGGGCCGATTGTTACTGAATGTAATCTGAACGGGGACTTAAACAGTTTCATTTAACCCTTAAATTCCTGAAATTTTTGCAAACAGTGTAGACCCTGATCAGATGCATGCTGCACTGTTACCTAAATCCAACACATGATTTCACTCCAGCTTCAAAAGATTACCTTCTAACGCAATACGCTGACCTCACATCACCTCAAGGATAGAAAGATCTTTTTTATATAGATAATCATCACCATGGTCGATAGTCAGCACTGAAGTGATTCTGTTCTTAGTAACTATGGGTCGATTGACAAACAGGCGACCTTAAAACGGTTCCTGAAGCATATGAAGACAGTTTAGCCAGCAAACATTTTGGTTTATAGACATCCTGAAAATCAACAAGTTTACTAATCTGTGACATGGACACTTCTAAACCATATTTCTAGAGAAAATTGGATTGAATTTTCTCTATATAAAGTAGGGTTTATTGGGTGTTAATTTCACAGCCTTGTTCATGTGATGACCATATTTATTACAGAATCGTTCCTGAGCATTTAGCAATTCCTTCCCAGGCAATTAGATAAAAACATGGATAATTTCGAGCGTTGTTCACGCCCCGCTACAAAAAGTGGCGGCGCAGAATTGTGTTATACCCTCAGAAGTTTTAGTGTCTGCCTGTCTGTCTGCCAGTCCGTCAGCGCTTCACAATTTCCTACCCATTCATTAACTCTGATACAGTTTGTGATATTTTATACGACATTTCACACACACACAAATTGTAATGTACAATGACACGATTTGCAGAACACATCAACGATAACTCTTTGTTTCCAACGTTTGGATTTAATACCCTTTCAACGTTGGACATACTATTTCTGCCACTCCAAAACTCTTGACACCATTAGAGATGCTTTCCATGACTCTCCACATTAATGTGAAGCACCATGAACCGGAGTGCAGAACATATGAAAAATAGCTTTGGTCTGCCTACTTTTGCAGTTTTTGCCCCATAGCAATGTCTATAATGTAATCATGTTGAAATCCGTTTGAGATATTTTCATCAAATGTCTAACAAGACTATTGTAAACAAATATTATATTACAGGCAAAACACAAGACAAATAACTCTGGTTTCTTGTTAATCTACCTTTTGAGATACGGCCCCTTGAACCTGGTTAATATTTAAAATAATCATTGCAATAATGTACTCGTGTCGTTCTGTGAGTTGTAAACTAATGAAACAGTTGTAAAACATCATAAGATGAGGTGCAGAGCACAAAAATCGTAACTCTGGTTAACAAACTATTGGATATATGGTCCTTTGAACATTGCATTATGAAAACATGCCTATTTAAATATATTGAAAAGTTCACCTCCAAAAAATGAAAATTTTCCAACGAAAAAATGCGATATTTTTCTTACATGTATTTCTGCTCGAAACATAGGTTGTGGGTACTCGTTAGAACTGCCTCGCTGAGGCGGTTATAACGGGTACCCACAACCTATGTCTTAGAGCAGGAATAAGGAAAATAATGTATACCCCTACAAACCCCAGTTTTACTATATGAAAGTTGGGTTATAGGGGGTCAAAATCATATAGGCGTGTTTTCGTGAAGGGAAATACATTTGTGTCCCCTCTGTAACTTTTTTTTAAATATTTACTTGAAACCTTACGTTAATGTTTCGGAAACGAACCATAAATATGTTCTATGAAAGGGTTATCCTTTGGACACAAGGAATACACCACAGAACTGGAAAATATGAAGTGTACATGTTTTCTGGGCCAGACTAACTAGTTTCGGCCAATTAGGCCTCATCGGTGACCCTCAAATATTTTCAAAATTCCACAATGGAATCAATGATGCCAAAGGACAATAAAATATAATCTACACTATAATGTAGGGCAGGGAGACATTTTACGGCCGCCACACATTCCCAGACACCAGCTGTAGTGCCATTACATATGTTCTATAAAAGGGTCATCCTTTGGAAGCATACATATTTTCAAAATTCCATAATGTAACCTATGATCCCAAAGGACAAGAAAATAACCCTTATCAACAGTATTTACGGAATTTCTTCCCGTCTTAATTAGGGTCCCACACGGTGGAGTGGCTTCCCTATTTGTTATCACCTTGTCCGTCCGTTTGTCACACCATAACCAAAAATTTAACCTCGGTCATAACTTCAAAAAGTATTATCCCTCTTCACACACATACTTACCATCAAAAGACCTACATTCTAATAAACCCCAGATTCCATATTATACTTCAAGTTTATAGGACCACCATATTTTACGCTTTCACTAAAATAACTTTCCTACTACTGCGAATCTTCGGGGAGCATCCTTCGGTTTCACCGATTCTCTTCGGCCCCCGCCAATCGGGCTTGAAGAAATATATGGGCTGCATGATGCTTCCATGCAGAGCTGAAACCGACCCGCACACGAGTACTGGTAAACCACTTAGAGGATCTAAGCCTGGCCAGGCAAAGCGGTGCGTGTCGGTCCGTCCATGCTTATAAAAAGTAGAAGTAAAACAAAGATCAGGAATCGATACAATTAACTTACTCCATCCATAAAAGACACCAAAGGGAAAGAAACACAAACATTAAGCGACCAGACCATAATGGAAACCTAAACAAAGGAAGGCCATAAGGACAGTTACTTTCCCACAAAATGGCCATATGGCCATCCAAAATAAAAAGACACAAGATATCCACACAGTAAGTAACAAACAACAACATATATAAACCGCCACAGAAGAACCGCCTTGGAACGGTCAGTGGAAAGTTATACACCCTATTGGTTCCATTGGGCGGCAGGGCTTGAGATGTCATTTCATCTCAATGTCGGGTAAAAGTCCCAAAACATTACAAGCAACGTCTCCAAAATGACCTTTACAGTGTTGACGAGGACGTTTAACCTCAAATCAAACAAACAAAACACCGGTTTTCTTGTTAGCTCTGGCGGACAACTTGTTCATCAGAGCGGAACGTTTTTAGCTTTTTTGATAGAGAGCCACATTGGTAACATTCCTGAGAAGTTTAAATGAAATTGGCCGAATGTCTTAGCAGAAGTAATCTTTTAAAGCATACTGTTGGCGACTGACGAGGACTACCGCACGACGAGTGACGGACGATGGACAGTCACTGATCACAATAGCTCACTATAAGCACGAAGTGCTCGGGTGAGCTAAAAATAACATTTTCCATAAAATATGGCATTCTTAAACCATTAAAGAAATAATTACAGACGTAATCTGTTAAATGTGCTTTTGTTTTTCTTTTATTGGTGGGGGGCAGGGTGGGGGTCAGGGTTACGGTCATTTCAAGATTAGTTCGAGCTGATCGTTAATCAGAAGTGGGCACAGAACAGTGGGTACCCGGAACATCCGTTGTTGTACTTGGTGCCTCAAATTTGAGATTGACGTTGAGATTTTTAATGATTAAGTGTAAGCACGCCTATCCACTTTTACCAAGAAGGTACAGAGGCCCGTATCCATGGACTGCATTATAATGTTATAATGAAACGCTGAAATATTTTTCCGAACTTCATGTACAAACAAAATGTTTGGTGCAAGTTAGAACTACCTAGCACGCGGTGCTGAAGCAACTCCTCTTAGGTCAAAAATAAGCAAAAATAGAAACCCCTTAAAAGCGTCATATGTCCAAGCATTGCGAGATATAAAACTCCGGTTTTCCGCCCGTTTGTCCGTTCTCGATATTTGCTACCACCCTTACTTTCATCATAACGTTCAAGTCAGTTTCTAAAAAAAAAAAAAGGTTAGCAACTTTAGTGCAAGCATTGACCTACAGTACATTGTTCATTGACTTTGCGATCACTTGCGTCAACACTAGCTTTCATTCAAGATCATTTCTAAGAAACTATAATAGCTTAATAAATGATACGCGGTACAAAGTTATGTCTAAGGATGGCAACTTTAGTGCAAGTATCCAAATAAGACCTACTGTGGCGGTTTATTTATGTTGTTGTTTGTTACTTACTGTGTGTGTCACTTGTGTCTTTTTATTTTGGATGGCCATATGGCCATTTTGTGGGAAAGTGACTGTCCTTATGGCCTTCCTTTGTTTAGGTTTCCATTATGGTCCGGTCGCTTAATGTTTGTGTTTCTTTCCCTTTGGTGTCTTTGATGGGTGGAGTAAGTTAATTGTATCGATTCCTGATCTTTGTTTTACTTCTACTTGACCTGCATTGCATGACACTCTTACTTTGTGAATTATTGTTTTCACCCTAACTTCCACACTAATGTTCAGGGGACAGTTGTACAAATCTAACGACATCGTTAGTTAATGAATCGTTACAACTTTGGTCATTTAATATTGCAAATACACTTATACTTTTGTTGAAATAATGTGAGCAGCTTTTGCAGATGTAAAAGCTGCTCACATTTTTCTGCAAAAATATCAATGTATTAGACATTGTACTTACTAGATGAAGTCAACAATTTGATCACTAACGAGCTCATTAAGCTAACGATGCTTTAAACAACTGGCCAATAACTATAATAGCTTAATTAATGATACTTGGCGCAAAATTGTATCATGAATGCAAGCATCCCTATTTGACCTGAGCCTAGTTTACCTACCTTTTAGAACTATTTGCCAAACCCAGCTTTTCCCCTAATGTTCAATTTCATTTCTCAAGAATTTGAAGAGCCTCATCATTTATACTCGGTAATGTGGTAACTTTAGTACAAACGTCCTTGTTTGAACGTGATCTAGATTCCATGCTTCACTGATTTGTGAAGATGTCGTCCCACAGGCGCGACATAGCCTACGGCGTAATTCTTGTTTATTTAAAGTATGGCATTCAACGATTTTAATTAAACCGACTTGTGCGGACGTGATAGACGGATGGAGAGAATATTACACATACTGTTATTGTTATTACGACGAATTATTTCAAAGAAATTGTCCGCCGTGCCTGGACACCTTAATAAGCATATTAAATGTGTTTTCTAATCTTTCTTTCAGGTTTACCAGCGGTGACGGGTTCAGAATACTTGTTGGTGCTTCCGTACAATGACCTGACTTAATTTTGTAATTTGTGTATTGTTTATTTAATAATGGTTATTGCCGCGTTGCAAGTTTTGTCCACGACTTCTTTTTATTTATTGTCTCTTCCTATACCGTTACATGACCATTTTATTCATAATGAAAAAATATCGAAATAAAGACATCTCTGTTGTTTGTTTATCCTTGCGTTTATCACGATACCATATTCGTTGGCTTAAACGACCCCGACTCTATTACGTTACAGACTTACTAAAATATTTTAATTTATGTCAGTGGCTGGCTGATGCTCTCTCGTCGGGTCCACCGGAGTCCAACCGTTGGTTTTATTTCGCTCCAGCATTTCAGTTATGTCATGCTGTCGAGTCCTCATCGATGTTTCATCTCTGTATTCGATTGATTTTTTATGTTCTCGGAGATGATGCACTGATGTGTTAGAACACTTTCTTGTGGTCTGAACAAATCATTTGGGCCCCGTCAAGCGATTTTGGTACTTATCGCCTATGCGAGCAGCGAAGGTTCAGGCGAGCCTGCGCATCCGCGCAGTCTCGCCAGAACCTTCGCTGCTCGTCCATACAAGCAGTGAATCAAGAGGAACCTTCAGACAGAAAGCCATATCCCTGGTCCCTCTGAATGGCTGGGCATGCGCAGTTAAAATTTGTCATGACGGAATGCTCGAAGACACAAATTCGCTTTACGGGGCTCATTATTCCAAACTACGATAGAACCAAGTGTGAAGATTGGGGTCATATAAAATTGCTTTCAACCCTCAAGATAAAAAATACCGACCGTTGCAGTGCATTTTTTTCTTTATTTTTTCTGCCCATCATGTAAACCCGCCTATATTATTCTGACCCACCTTGAAGCCCACTTTTATATCGTAAAACTGGGGTTTACAGAGAGGTAAACCTTATTTTTCTTATTTCTACACTAAAATGCAAAGTGTGGGCATTCGTTAAAACCGCCTCGATCAAACGGTTCTGACGTGTACCCACAGTCTATATTTTCAGCAGAAACAAGAACAATATCACAATTTTTCATCGGAAAAGGTCCTTTTTCGGCGTTTAATGTATTTGTATAGGCGTATTTTCGTAATGTGCTGCTTATTGTTGTAGTAGTTCATGACGAGGTCTCATCAGAAGGAGTACCAGTGAATATGAGGCAGAAAGAATCAGTGAAGCTGAGCAGAAACGCGCACAGTGTAAAGCTACAGTTAAGACATCATCAACAAAGCTGTTTTACTCTAGCCTCTGTTGCTCTATCTGCCTCAGGCGGTTCAGAGCTAGAATCTGTTTCATCAGCCATCTTAGAACACACAAACAGTACCATTTCTCAAATATGATTAATACTGATCATTGTCAGTAATGACAGTCGAGCAGTTATTATAACATCACGTGAACAAGTCCGTGAAATGAAGAACCCCCTAAACCCCACTTTATATAGAGAAAACTGGGGTTTAAGGGGGTAAACATTATTTTTCTTATTTTTGCTCCAAGACATAGGTTGTGGGTACTCGTTAGAACCGCCTCAATGAGGCGGTTCTAACGAGCACCCACAACCTATGTTTGCAGTATTTGTTAGAAAAATATCACGGATTTTCTTCAGAAATGTAGCCATTTTGGAGATGTGAAAAATGCACTATGTCGCACGAGTGAGTTATCGTAATGAGTTCACGGTGGCACGTATATATGGCTAATACACTTTTTCTGGCAGCCGTTTAGGTCATTGTGTGGGAAATTAACTGTCATATTGGCTTTCCGCTTGTGACAATTTCGTCATGGTGAAATTGTTTTATGTTAGTGTTTCTATTCCTTTGGTGTCTTGCAGTGGATGTGTGAGATAACTATGTATATTCCTGATCATTGCCTTCACATCTGTTTCCTATTCCTTCAAAATAGAAAGGAGGCAATGATCAGGAATCGATACAATCAACCCACAGCTCCCAACAGAGACACAAGGGGAAAGAAACACAAACATGAAACAACAGACCCTAATGGAAACATCAATAGCGGAAAATCAAAAGGACAGTTACTTTCCCAAAAATAGCCTATAGGCTATCTAAAATAAAATAATATAAGCGACAAAAACACCCAAAGACAAACCATAACAAAAATAAACAAAATAAACCTCGACAGAAGAACCGCATTGGAACGTTCAGCGAAGACTGGGGGGGGGGGGGCTTAAATCAATTTTACGTGGCCACAATCCTCGCCCTTACTTCCGTCGCGATTTAGACAAATAATTTGTTCAGTCCGCATGAAGGCCTCCTAACTCATCAGTGCAACATCCCCGTGAACACAAATAATCAAACCACCACAGAGATGGAACAACGGTGATGACTCGACAGCAAGAAACCACTGAAATGCTGGAGCAAAAGAAAACCAATAATTAGACTCCGATGGGCCCGACCAGAGGTAGAGCATCAGGCACCAACCAACATTACCTTGAATTAGATCTCTACCGGCGTGCAATTAAAGAGGGAAATAAAGTTGTCAACCGTGACTGGGTTAACTACCATGCATGCAGCCTGTCGTAAAACATTTATGTTGTACCCAATCTTTTTAAATCGAATAATGGTTTAACGAAATTGGGTGCTGAAGTCATTGAGGTTATATATTTTCCTGAATTTATATACTAAGTCACCATAAAATTCGGGTTCCGGTAGACCTTGTTGCGGAAGAGATTTAAGTCCAACATTGAATTTTGAAAATAAATCAGAATGACGTCTATAGAATTTTGAAAAGGCTTTGCGTAGTTTATGGTACCGATAACCCTGATTAAGAAGTTAAGCCGTTAACAATTTATAACGAGTGTTGAAGTCAGTTACATGACTACACACTCTGGCAAATTGAATTAACTGCGAAATATAAATGCCATAGGATGGCGCACGAGGACCATCACCATCCAAAAAAAAAAGGAAAATTCACAATCTCAAAAATCAAAATCATCGCGTTTATCATAAATTTTGCACGAAACAAACCAATCTACAATAGATAGATGTAAATCCAAAAATGGGGCCTCGGTATCAGAAAAATTAGCCTTATTTAACGGAAGTTCTCGGGGGGTAAATTTGACTGATCAAACCATCGAAGTAAGTATTATCAATAGTTAATAAATTATCCAAATATCTAGAAGTGGCGCTAAAAGCTTCAAAGATTTCAGACTGGTTTTCAGCAGAAAGGGACATCATGAAGTCTCTCTCATAATAAAAGAAAAACACATCACCCACAAGTGGTGCGCAATTAGTACCCATCGGAATACTCACAACCTGTCTAAATAACTTAGTATCAAATCTTATGTAAATATTGTCAAGTAGAAAGGTGAGCGCTACACACAATTTCTGACATGACTATAATGTATAATTTTTATGCTCTTCAGAAGGGAAACAAGCATTTCTTACTTTACATGCAAGAAGGAGGGAGTCTTCCCTATGAAATGCCCTTTCAATTAAATCATTAAGTTTTTCTTTTATAAGATTATGAGGAAGTGTAGTTTAAGGGTGGAAAATTCGTAAGTAGACAGACTTGAAGCACGAAAACGCCTGGATTTCAATTTATTTACGACTTCATTAGAATTTTTTATAGACCAAAACAAATTTCTTCCTGATCTTTCGATGACTTTGTCGCAATATTTTATCACAGGTTTATTGTATTTATAGCAAATTATGGGTGTTTCAGTATTTTGAAAATAAGCAGGAATGAATGAAATAACCGAACTGTCCCGGAAGATACTAGGTAAATCTATAAAATCCAAACCCTTATTAATGAAGGATATTTTGATGTAATGACGTTTGTGTAGCATTTCAGAATCGATAAAAGGACGAATAGCATGCTGAGTATAACCTCTAGTTAAAAGAGCAGCGTCGTATAGCTGATTAGAACAATCGTATAATTTATTCGCCTCGATATCCAGAATCCGTAATACAGAAATGGGTAATGAACATAGCAAAGCAAGCATTGATTAGCGTCCATGATTCAATAATAGTGCAGCTCGTATAACTGATTAGAACTATCGTATAATTTATTCGCCTCGGTATCCATAATCCGTAATACAGAAATGGGTAATGAACTTAGAAAAGCAAGCATTGAGTAGCGTCCATGATTCAATAATATTATGGACAGTCACTTCAGTCTGGTATTGGTTCTTTTAAAAGCACGTAATTTACGTTTATAATTACCATTTTTTCTCGTTCCGTGCGATCTTGTTTTACGCTTTCGACAGTCCAGAAGAGAGAAAATATCAAAGTAGAAGTAAAACAAAGATCAGGAATTGATACAATTAACTTACTCCATCCATAAAAGACACCAAAGGGAAAGAAATACAAACATTAAGCGACCAGACCATAATGGAAACCTAAACAAAGGAAGGCGATAAGGACAGTTACTTTCCCATACAATGGCCATATGGCCATCCAAAATTATAAGACACAAGTGATACACACAGTAAGTAACAAACAACAACATAAATAAATCGCCACAGAAGAGCCGCCTTGGACCGGTCAGTGGAAGATTTCCACTGGGGGGGAGGGGGGGGGGGGGGCTTAAATCGATTTTACGTGGCCACAATCCTCGCCTTTATTTCCGTTGCGATTTAGACAAATAATTTGTTCAGTCCGCATGAAAGCCTCCTAACTCATCAGTGCAACATCTCCGTGAACACAAAAAATCAAAGAACCACAGAGGTGAGACAACGGTGAGGACTCGACAGCAAGAAACCTCTGAAATGCTGGAGCAAAAGAAAACCAACATTTAGACTCCGATGGGCCCAACCAGAGACAGAGCATCAGGCACCAACCAACATTACCAAGAATTAGACCTCTCTAATTCTCAATAAGCCTTTACGTTGGAGCCGTCATAGAATCTGAGGCCTGACCCACCGGCGTGCAATTAAAGAGGGAAGCAAAGTTGCAAACCGTGATTGGGTTAACTACCATGCATGCAGTCTGTCGTATAACATCCATGTTGTACCCAATCTTTTTATATCGAATAATGATTTTACGAAATTGGGTGCTGAAGTCATTGCGGTTATATATTTTTCTGAATTTATATACTAAGTCACCATAAAATTCGGGTTCCGATAGACCTGTTGCAGAAGAGATTTAAGTCCAATATTGAATTTTGAAATTAAATCAGAATGGCGTCTATAAAATTTTGAAAAGGCTTTGCGTAGTTTATGGTACCGATAACCCTGATTAAGAGGTCTAGCCGTTAATAATTTATTACGAGTGTTGAAGTCAGTTACATGACTACACACTCTAGCAACTCGAATTTATAGCGAAATATAAACGCCATAGGATGGCGCACGAGGAACATCACCATCCAAGAAAGGAAAATTTACAATCTCAAAATCAAAGTCATCGCGTTTTTCATAAATTTTGCACGAAACAAACCCATCTACAATAGATAGATGTAAATTCAAAAACGGGGCCTGGGTATCAGAAGAATTTGCTTTATTTAACTGAAGTTCTGGGGGGGGGGGTAAATCAGACTGATCAAACCATCGAAATAGGTATTATCAATACTTAATAAATCATCTAAATATCTTGAAGAATATCTTGAAGTGGAGCTAAAAGCTTCAATAATTTCAGATTGGTTATCAATGGAAAGCGACAACATGAAGTCTCTTTCATAACAATACAAGAACAGATCAGTCACAAGAGGTGCGCAATTCGTACCCATCGGAATATCCACAATTTGTATAAATAACTTAGTACCGAATCTAATTTAAATATTGTCAAGTGGAAAGGTGAGGGCATCACACACTTTCTGACAAAGTCGGGCATTTTAGATATATTACCATCATGATAAATGTTGTCATTAAAGCCCAATGGAAAAGGTATCTGTAATAATTTTATCCATTTTAATTCAGTTTCATGCCGTTTTATAATTTTAAACCTAAATTTTCAAGTAGCATTTTCATTTTTGGGGTCGATCGTTTGTAAATCGACCGAAAGTTACCAGCTAAAGAGGCGTCCCGCCTGTTATTGTCCACGTGACTCGTTGACCATGGACGAAATCCAGGTACATGTACCGGTTATTTTTTAGCAGTGCGGAACTTTTTGTGGCCCCAGAGCGTTATGTAAAAGGTAAAATCTGAACTGGGCTCGAGTAGCTATGTACATGGATAATGACAAACAGTGTAGACCAGGATAGGCGCAGCAGACCGCAGCGTCCTAGCAGGATCAACATTGTTTGCTAAAAGTTTAAGGTACATGAATTTAAAGGTTAAATGAAGGGTCTAAGTCCCCGATCGGGCCCATTTTTCCATTCTACACTCCAACGACAAACGAGTCAACAATGCTATCAGTGCTCTGATTTATATATTTTTCCTGTTTCAGTCAAACTAGATATGTAAATTGTAGGTGTTTGTAAGAATCGCTTATTTCAGGCGGTTCTAAGGACTGCGCATCCACGAAGTCGCATCAGAAATCATACTGTTCCCACAAATGTATACAGTATAGAAATAGTTCGAGGTATCCATTACGAAAACATGCCTATTCAAATATGTTGGTGAAATTTTAGCACTAAAAGTGGAATTTTCCCGACAAAAATCTTCATATTTTTCTTTTTTCGTATAACTGCTTAACATATAGATTTTGGATACTCGTTAGAACCGCCTCGATGAGGCGGTTCTCAAGAGTATCCACAATGTATTTTTAGAGCATAAATTTGAAAAATAAGGTTTACCCTTGTAAACCCCAGTTTTACTATATAACAGTGGGCTTCAAGCTGGTCAAAATTATATAGGCATGTTTTCATGATGGACCTAGAATCAAACGACCAGGACCACTAGATGTTCTGTACGTCTGAAGCATTAAAAATGCCATTATCTCTTGTCGCGATACATTTTATCATTCTGCTTATCATATGACGTCGTTGATAATTAGTGGATAACGTCGTGTAATAAAAATCGTATGACCACACTTGTAATAACACTTTGGCAGAATTAAGTGACGTCATGACAAAGTCCATGTCAACCCTGCATTTCTTGTTGAAAAAATGTAAATTTACAGGCGATGAAATCCAATTTAAAGTGGACATTTGATAAACAGAATCTAACACTCGTGGTCATTTCATATAAAATTTATGAAACTCGCCAAAGGCTCGTTTCATAAAATTTATATTGAAATGACCACTCGTGTAAGACCTTCTATTCATCATATGACGTCGTTGATAAGCAGTGGATAACGTCGTGTATTAAAACTCGTATGACACCCTAGGAAGACTTCCAAAATCTCGGACATACCCTTCTCGGCATTTACTCCTCCTTTTCTTCGTTCAGGTCGATGGGCATGGTGGGCGAAACTTGCTTACCATGTCTGTTCATTAATGTTTTCCCTTTGTCTATGGATTAATGATTTTGGATTAACGCGTTGGTACTAAGACCTAAACTACTTGTAATAACACTTTGGCAACCATGCATTTTGGGGGTTATCAAATTTAAAGGCGGTGAAATCCAATTTAAAATGGGCATATGACAATTATACTTTTTCACTTATGGTCATTACATATGAAATTTATGTAACTCGCCAAAGAAAATAAATATCGTATGAAATGACCACTCGTGTAGGATCCTCTATTTATTATATGACGTCACGTCTGAGTGTGTAATAACGCCATGTAACAAATTCGAAATATTCAAATTAGATGCGCACAGTAACGTTACATGTACGACGCCATTAACCCCGTCGCGTTTACAAATGGCGGAATATTGATATGTTTGTAAAACAGTCGTAAATAAAATGCATTCTTGCTCATGTATTATCCAATTTATTAGACTCGTTGAGGAAAAGGGATAAAATGCTTGGCAACCTCGCACTTTATCCATTTTCCTCAACTCGTTAAATAAATTCAATAATACATGGCCACTCATGTAAGATCCTCTATTTAGTCTGTCGATTTTTACCATTTTTAAGTTTGAATAGTTATTAAACTGTTTTGCTAGATAAAGGTTTCTTATTTGTGCATGATCTTCGTACAAGTTGACATTCATCGCGTGAACAAGTCCGTGAAATACCACCCCCTAATCCCGACTTTATATAGATAAAACGGGTTTACGGGGGTATATATTATTTTTCTTATTTCTGCTCCAAGACATATGTTGTTCCTTATTGAGGCGACTCTAACGAGCACCTACAACATTTGTTGGCAGTATTGCAATATAAATAAGCAAAATGACACGAAAAGCAGCCATTTTTGACATGATAAAAATACATGCTGCAAGTAAGAAATCTTGCCCCATCCATGTCCCTTGGTGTTGACGAGCATACAAAGGCGTCAAACGAAGACTCAGATCAGTCTTTAGCCAGATTGTGCGGAAGCGCACGCTGATCTTGGTCTTCGCTTTGCGCATATGTAATTTGCAGGAATTGCTTTACTAAGCTCATGTATATTTTTTGTCGTCGTGTTGAATCTTTCAATGAGAAAGAGGCTGGTTCTTTAAAAATTATTGTATCACGAAAACACACCTATATAATTCTGACACCCTTGAACCCCACTTATATATAGTAAAATTGGCGTTTACAGGTGTAATCCTTATTTTTCTTATTTCTGCTAAATATATATTGTGGGTATTCGTTAGAACCGCCTCGATGAGGCGGTTCTATTGTGTACCCACAATCTGTATTTTCAGCAGAAAAATATCTCAATTTTTCAGCCTAAAAGTTTCCTTTTTCCGGCGATAAAATTTACAATGTATTTGTATAGGCATGTTTTCGTAATGAGACCTGAATTTGTCTAGCAAAATGTCTATAATATGAAATTAAGTCATTGCCTTTTTGCGACATCGCAGTGTACACTCTTGATGCAAATAAAAAAACAAAACAAAAAAAACACTAGACACTTAAGGTGATGAATGTCCTGCCATATGCCTCACTAGATGAGAAATGTGATTGACATATACAGTAGCCCTGCATACATTCTAACCAATCTATAAACTACAACTCTCCAAGAAACATTTGGCCCAAATGTTCAAGTCGTTCAAAGGGACATTATTCTGCAATTAGCGGCTGGATCAGAATCCTGTTTCCTGATAATCCTGCCTAAACTGTGTTGCACGTTTCAATGTCCGGCACCAAATACGGCAGGTTGCGGAGAAACGAAAAGTACCATTTAACCTGCGATAAGGTGCTGGATCATAATAGAAATGAAGGCAATGGTCGGGAAT
Organism: Lucinisca nassula; assembly: GCA_963580285.1. Classification (NCBI taxonomy): domain Eukaryota; kingdom Metazoa; phylum Mollusca; class Bivalvia; order Lucinida; family Lucinidae; genus Lucinisca; species Lucinisca nassula. The sequence continues at coordinate 130,203,682 of OY757023.1, forward strand.
CGATACAATGAACCCACAGCTCTCATCAGAGACACAAAAGGGAAAGAAACTCAAACACGAAATAACTAGAGCCTACTTGAAACATCAATAGCGGAAGCCAAACGGTGAGTTACTTTCAAACAAAATGGCCAATTGGCTGTGCAAAAAATTATATATATAAGCGATACACACACTCAAAGACAAACCATAACAAAAATAAACCGCGACAGAAGAACCTTGGAACGGTAAGTGAAACGAAACGAATTCCAACGGGGTTGGGGGGGGGGGGGGGGGGGGTGCTAAATCGATTTTTTTTCGCGGCCGCAATACTCGCATAATCCTTTCTGTGTTGCAGGTTGCGGACTGAACAAACAATATCGATAGAAGTAAGACGCGAGGGTTGTGGCCACGTAAAATTAATTTAAGCCCCATCCCTCCCTCACCCCGCCCTCGTGGAATTCGTTTCTGTGACCGTTCCAAGGCGGTACTTCTGTCGCGATTTAATTTTGTTATGGTTAGTCTTTGAGTGTGTGTATCGCTTATATTATTTTGTTTTGGATAGCCAATTGGCCAATTGGTGGGAAAGTAACTGTCCTTTTGGCTTTCCGCTATAGATGTTTCCGTTAGGGTCTAGTTGTTTCATGTTTGTGTTTCTTTCCGTTTGGTGTCTCATGGGAACTATAGATCAATTGTATCGATTCCTAGTTATTGTCTTCACTTCTATGTTTAATGCCCTGCATCATATACTGAAGGACGAGTTGTGGTACTATACTTCTACTGCAGAGTGTGACGTACAGATGTATGTACGGACATCGGAGGTCATAAAATAATTGCAATATTTGGCTTTCAATGACTGTTGCATTAGAAATATGGCAGCATGATTAAACCTGAACAAGTACAGAGTAATATGGGACCATTTAGATGGTAGAAGACACAAGCAGGTATCTGCATATACAGTAAAATTCCGCTATTAAGCCCACCAAAAATGGAGACTAATTCTGCTTTAAAAATCTTATTTAGAAAGTTGTATTTATTCTTTCTTTGTGTTTTCTGCATTCAGTGTCCTCTGGTCAGAGATCACCTATGGGACTGTTCAAAAGTGGTCTTTAAGACCACTTTTGAACAGTCCCAAAGGTGGTCTAAATATAGGGATTTTGCCGTTTATGCAATATATAGCAACTGTCTCCACATCACCTTCTGTCTTTCTGGATCAAGTGAAGAAAAGCCCGTCACATCTTTATTCCACCTAAACTATTGAACAGACAAGCAGAAAAAGCTTCAATTACTGACGTGTGTTAATTAATTGTCAAGCAAGTTGTGAGACTCATCTTATCAATATAGCATGCAAACAAAGTTTAAATGAGAAAAAAGTGAAGCGATACAATCGATACAATTAACCCACATCCCCCATCAGAGACACCAAAGGGAAAGAAACCAACACAAATATGAAATAACTAGACCCTAATAGAAACATCAATAGAGGAAAGCTAACAGGACAGTTACATTCCCACAAAATGTCCAGTTGGTTATCCAAAATAAAAACAAATATATAAGCGATACACACACTCAAAGACAAACCATAAGAAAACGTATTGTACAAAAATAAAACGTGTACACTCAATACTTATCAGTCCTGCTGTGTATTCCTTGCTTCAAAAGGATAACCCATTTTGTAGAACACATTTATTCAGTCCCAACTGATGCAAAATTATTAAAGCAGCCATGTACAAGAATTGAAGGTACAGGAGACTTCATTTACATTTAACTTTCAAATTCAAAACAGAAATACATTAAGCTAAGACTGTCCATGTAAGTTATCTAAGAACTATACAAGTTTACAGTTGTAACACGGACAATGATGGTCCTTAATCCCTCACCTGAGCAAGCCAATGTTGAATCCATAGAAATCAAATTGACCACAAGGGGACTGCTTCAAGATTGTTGTTCAGATTGAGTGACAGGATAGTCCTATATAGAGTACAAATGTGGTAAATAACAAGAAGTACGTGTTTTATGTGTCACAAAAAAAAATATTGTTTTTTTTTTTTTTTATCCTAAATGATTCAATGTACAAGATATGAACTTGAAGTGAGCCATTTTTACCCAAGTGTCATAAATTGAACAGTTTGGTAGGGTTCCTAATGTGGACCATTGGTTAACATGTATATATACCCAATAAAAGGTGTTAATTAAAGCCCAGTGAAGTTACTAATGTGAACCATTGTTTAACAGATATATATGTCCAATAAAAGTGCTGCAAGCACTGCACATTAGGATAACACACCCGTGCGACATAGTGCAATTTTTATATCTCCAAAATGGCTACTTTTCTGACGAAAATCTGTGATATTTTTCTTATTTATACTGCAAACATAGGTTGTTGGTACTCGTTAGAACCGCTTCATTGAGGTGGTTCTAACGAGTACCCACAACCTATGTCTTGGAGCAGAAATAAGAAAAATGTTGTTTACCCCCGTAAACCCCAGTTTTCTCTATATAAAGTGGGGTGTAAGGGGTGTTCATTTCACGGACTTGTTCACGTGATGTCATGTCCCTAACTGCACTTAAATAAAGCAAGTGTCATACCACTGTCAAAAAATGAATTCAAAGTGAAGGCGCATTGGCCTTTCCCTGAATAAAGTTGACATAAATACACGACTGAGATGATAATTTTCGATGTTCAAAGGGATTTACTTTCACTCAAACAAGCAAAGTCCAAAAGGGACTCTAAATAAAAGCTTGTAATGCTCATATAAAATCGAATTCATATTAAGGAGTGTTTGAAGATACGTTGCAGGATCAAATATGTATGTAAAAACACCCGTACAGACGGACGTATACACGAATGCACATATAACCGAAAAACTATATAAAAAGCCTATTGCCTTTGAGAGCTTAAAGAAAAGGTAGAGGAATTTAAATCTGTTGCAAATTGAGGCAAGTGAAGTTCCTAATGTAGATCACTGTTTAACATGTATATATGCCCAGTAAAATTGTTAATTAAAGCCCAGTGAAGTTATTAATGTGGACCAGTGTTTAACAGATATATATACCCAATAATAGTGCTGCAAGGACTGCATCATGCCCCTCAACTGCACTTTCATAAAGCAAGTGTTGTCATACAACTGTCAAAAATGAATTCAAGGTGAAGGTGCATTGGCCTTTCCCTGAATAAAGTTGACATGAATACCTGACTGAGATGATAATTTTCGATATGTTCAAAGGGCCTTATTTCCAAAAGTAAGTCAAACAGAATTACGGTTTTCATTTGCTGCACATCCCCTCATGGTGCTTCAAATTCATGTGAAGTTTGCTGAACATATCTCAGAACTATTGTCAAGATATAGAAAGGTCACAAAAGTATGACTAGGATCAGGAAACGTTTACACTGTTCAAAGGGTGGTAACTCCAAAATGTTTTGGTTCTTGTGTTCTGTATATCATAGTAATAAACATTTGCATAAATGTTCAAGCAAACACCCCAACCAGCTTCCAAGTTACAAAATAAACACAACTATATTGCAGACATAACCTTTTTTTATAATGTTTAAAGGGTCATTACACCAGACGTAGGTTAACCAGAGTATGGGTCTTGTGTTCTGCCCCCAACTTATAATATCTAAAACAGTTTTCAGCTTACAGAGCATCTAGGAGTACAATAGTCAGAAATGGCTATTTTAATGTTCACTATGTTCAAAGGGCCCTAACTCTAAAAGCAGCTTGACCAAAGTTAAAGTTCTTGTGTTCTGCAAGTTGCCTTATAGTGTTTTACATTTGATAGAAATACATGAACCTTTCTTGACTTGTTTTTAACGTACAAAGTAGACACGAGTACATGGCACAAATGGCTTTATTCGATGTTCAAAGGATAGTCACTCCAAACGTAAGCTAATGAGAGTTATGATTTGTATATTGTGCGTGTCCTCTCGTGGTACTTTTGAGCATAAAAAATAGAAAAGAAGGCAATGATCAGCGATCGATACAATTAACCCTCAGATCCCATGAGAGACAGCAAAGGGGAAGCAACACAGACATGGAATAACTAGACCCTAATGAAAACACCAATAGCGGAAAGCGAACGGACAGTCACTTTCCCACTAAATGACCAACTGTATATCCAAAACAAAATAATATAAGCGATACACACTCAAAAGACAAACCATAGCAAAAATTAAACACCAGAGAAGAACCTCCTTGGAACGTTCAGTTAAACGAATTCCACTGGGTGTCTTAAATCAGCCGCGTAAGACAAAAATAATTTCCGATCGCATGAAGGCCTCCTTACTCATCAGCACAACATCTCCGAATACACAAAAACCAAACAACCACAGAGATGAGACAACGGTGAGGACTCGACATCAGGAAACCACTGAGATGCTGGAACATAAGATAACCAACACTTAAACTCCGATGGGCCCGACCAGAGACAGAGCATCAGGCACCAACCGACATTACATAAAATTAAAATCTTTCTAATTCTCAGTTAGCTTTTATGCTGGAACCGTCATAGAATATGAGGCCTGACCAATCGGCGTGCAATTAAAGAGGGACGCAAAGTTGTCAACCGTGATTAGGTAAACTACCATGCATGCAGTCTGTCGTATAACATTAATGTTGTACCCAACCTATTTATATCAATTAATTATTTTACGAAATTGGGTGCTGAAACCATTGCAATTATATATTTTTTTCTGAATTTATATACTAAGTAAATATAAAATTCGGGTTCTGATAGACCAAGTTGCAGAAGAGATTTAAGCCCAACAATGAATTTTGAAATTTAAACGGAATGACGTCAAATTTTTTTTAAAAGTCTTTGCGTAGTTTATGAATACGATAACCCTGATTAAGAAGCTAAGCAGTTTACATTTTATTACGAGCGTTGAAGTTAGCTACATGACTAGACACCCTGGCAAATCGAATTAATTGCGAAATATAAACGGCATAGGATGCCGCACGAGGAACATCATCATCCAAGAAAGGATAATTTACAATCTAAAAATCAAAATCATCGCGTTTATCATAAATTTTGCAGGAAACAAACCCAACCACAATAGATAGATGTAAATCCAAAAACGGGGTCTCGGTATCAGAAAAAAATGCTTTATTTAACTGAAGTTCTGAGGGGTAAATTTGACTGATCACAACATCGAAATAGGTACTGTTAGCATTTAATAAATCATCCAAATATCTAGAAGTCGGGCTTATGGTTTCAATCATTTCGGATTGGATTTCAACGGAAAAGGACATCACTAAGTCCCTTTCATAGCAAAAAAGAACAGTTCATCACAAAGGGTGTGCAATTCGTACCCATCGGAATACCCACAACTTGTCTAAATACCTTAGTACTCAATCTTATGTAAAAACTGTCGAGCTTCACACACTTTCTGACATGGCCATAAAGTATTTTTATGCTCTTCAGAAGTGAAAAAAAACAACATTTCTTACATTACATGCAAGAGAGAGGGGGCCATGAAATGTCTATTCAATTTTATCATTATTGTTTTCTTCTAGGAGATTATGAGAACGTGTATTGTAAAGGGTGGCAAAATCACATGTAGACAGACTTATTATTTTGCTTCGATTCCTGATCATTGCCTTCACTTCTATTTATTATTTTGTTTTTGATAGCCAATTGGCCATCGCATGGTAAAGTAACTGTCATTTTGGCTTTCCGCTTTTGATGTTTCCATTGGGGTCTAGTTATATCATGTTTGTGTTTCTTTCCCTTAAGTGTCACTGATGGGAGCTGCGGGTTAATTGTATCGATTCCTGATTATTGCCTTCACTTCTATTTTGAAGCACAAAAACGTCTGGATTTCAATTTATTTAAAACTGCATTAGATTTTATATAGACCAAAGCAAATTTCTCCCTGCTCTTGCACAGTCTTTGACGCAATATTTAATCACATGTTGTTGATGGAGTAAAAGATGAAGTTAATAATTTGGAAAGTTCAGAGGTGGTACAAGGGCTTGACTTTTTAATAAACCGTGCTTTGTATGGTCTTTTATGAAGTTTTGTCTGAATGATGAAAAGTACAATCATTACGAAAACACGTTTATACAAATACACTGTAAATTTTACCGCCTTTTAAATGAAACAATTGAGATGAAAAATTGTGATAATTTTTATTAATTCTACTCAAAATATAGATTGTGGATACTCGTTAGAACCGCCTCATTGAGGCGGACAACCTAGATTTTAGATCAGAAATAAAACAAAAATAAGTTTACCCCTGTAAACCTTGTTTTACTATATATTGGGTGTTTGTGTCGCTTATAATATTTTATTTTGGATAGCCTATTGGCCATTTATGGGGAAAGGAACTGTCATTTTTCCTTTCCGCTGTTTATGTTTCCATTAGGGTCTGTTGTTTCCTGTTTGTGTTTCTTTCCCTTCGGTGTCTCTGACGGGGGCCGTGGGTTAATTGCATCGATTCATGATCATTGTCTCCACTTCTGTTTTCAAGGGGTCAAATTTGTATAGGCGTGGTTACGTGATGAACATCACTTGTTACGGCTCATTTTAACAGTCTGATTTGCTTGTTTGTATGGGAAATTTACGGGTGGTTCTTATGTCGAGGTTTATTTGTGACATGGTTTGTCTTTGAGTTTTTGTATCGTTTATATTGTTTTGGTTTTGGTTCAGATGGCCGGGTGGCTGAATTGTGGGAAAGTAACTGTTCTATTGGCTTTCCGCTGTTGGTGTTTCCAATGGGGTCTGTTGTGTGTTTTTTTTTTTTTTTTTTTTTTTCGTGTCTTTCCCTTTGCTGTCTCTGATGGGAGCTGTGGGTTAAATGTATCGATTCCTGGTCATTGCCTTCACTTCTATTTTTATACGCAAGCGGTTATCCTAAACATTGCATATTCTTCCACCAGAAACCTTGAATCACCGGATGGGAGAAAATGACCTCGAGATTTTGCGATCAGTTTAGTTCGCCGAATTGTACCGTTTCAAAATATAAAAAAATGATAACTTGCACGCACAATAAAGATTACACGACCCGTAGGGTCGGCACTGTAATCACCCTGTGCGTCCGTCCGTCCGTCCGTCCGCCCGTCCTTGGTCAGTTTGTGACAATCTCTGTAAAGTTATAACCGCTTGGAATATTTTGATCTATTTTGGCATACTGATTTATATTGACAATACCTAGCCCATGGCATTGCCTTTTGCCAGATTCCTTTGTGTGTTTGTTTGATTTGAGGTTTAACGTCCCCGTCAACACTGTAAAGGTCAGTTTGGAGACGTTGCTTCCAATTTTGTGGAACTTTTATCCGACATTGAGATGAAATGACATCTCAAGCCCTGTCACCCAATGAAACCAGTAGGGTTTATAAGCATGGGTGGGCCCACTCGCAACGCTTTGCCTTGGCAGGCTTAGATTCTCTATGCGGTTTACGAGTACTCGTGTGCGTATGTTTGTACTCATGCAGCCCATATATTTCTTCAAGCCCCTATGGGCGGGGGCGGGCCAGATTTCTTTTTGTGTTTTGTTACTTTCACATATTGATTTCTTACTTGTACATAAAACATGAAAAAAACTTAGTGTTCGTTTGCACTGTTGATACAAGTTTAGTTTTGAAATTCCGGGGTTCATTGCCTTCACTTCTATTTTTCAAAAAAGAAACTTCCCTTGTTATATACCGTCATGTCATTATGACGTGTCATTCCGTGCAGCTTACATGTGCGCCAAGCGAAGACACGGATCACTTCTTGATGGCGGTCGAAAATAATGTATGGTCTCCAAAACTCTTAAGAACACATGTATATTGCAGGAAAACAGGATGACTGTTACAGCCATTTTAAAGCTTTGGCCTATTTCCAGTTGACTGCAAATAGCCATTTTAACCACAGTTGAATGCAAATAGCCATTTTAACATTTTTTTTCTTCCAAAAAAAAAAAAAAAAAAAAAAAAAAAAAAAAAAAACACTTTTCAATCATTATGACTTTCATAGTATGTTAACACACTACCACATATACAGAACACTTTAACCGTGTATTCGCTTGGTTCTTTATAACACTGTTTTGGGTATACCAAGGTTCAAAGATTGATTTAAAAATGCATATACTATGTAGAACCTTGGCCGTGCAACAGAACCGTCCAATAGTAAAAACATATATGAACCGACCCGACGTGAAATAGTACATTTTTTCGTCTCCAAAATGCCTACTTTTCTGATGAAAATCCGCGATATTTTCTTATTTATATCGCAAATATAGGCTGTTGGTGCTCGTTAGAAACGCCTCAATAACATATGTTGTGGGTACTTGTTAGAACCGCCACATTGAGGCGGTTCTAATGAGTGAACACAACCTATGTCTTGGAGCAGTAATAAAGAAAATGATGTATAACCCCGTAAACCCCATTTTTCTCTATATAAATAGAGGTTTAGAGGGGTGTTCACTTCACAGACTTGTTAACATGATGTGTAATCTGCAATCTATGTTAGTAGCATAAAAGCATACACTGCTTTACACAAAGAAATAAACTGTAGGTGCTCGTTCGAATCGCCTCGATGAGGCAGTTCTAGCAAAGAAAACAACAAAAAAAAAAACGGTATTTTGAACCATGGAATAAGGTATAGTTTTATGTGGATATCTTCAGCTTAATGGAATCCGCCCTTGAACGTATGACTACGTATTCACCCTGACACTTTGATGAATGTTAATGACAAGCTTATATGCGTATTTTTACAAAAAAAAAAAATAAATATATAAAAATAATGTATTTACAGGCCGCATCATGAAATAAATCACATTTTTGTGTTATAAATAGTTTATTGACAGATCATGTCTTCATCAGAAACTGTCTTTACCATTTGTGTCACGGGCCTCAGTGGCTAGTTGCCGTCATCATTTGGTCACTCACCTTAGTAGGTTCGAACCTCGCTCGGTCACATAGGAGACTTTTGCAGCGGAAGGTCATTTGTTTTCTACATGCTGGGTCCTCCGGTTTTCGCCCACCTTTGATTAACGATCTGCAGGAGTTAAGTGGAATAATCATGAAAGGGCCACAAAACCAACAAAAATAAAGAAAAGAACGAAAAAGAAAATAGTAGTGAAGACAATGACCAGGAATTATCCCAAAGATCCCATCAGAGACACCAAAGGGAAAGAAACACAATCATGAAATAACTAAACTCTAATGGAAACATCAATAGCAGAAATCCAAAAGAACATTTCATTTCCCACAAAATGGCCAGTTGGCTATCCAAAACAAAAATATATGACCGGTACACACACTGAAAAACAAACCATAACAAAAATATTTCGCGACAGAAGAACCGCCTTGGAACGGTCAGTGAAAAGAATTTCCCTTGCGGAGGTGGGGTGGGTGGGGGCTAAATCGATTTTACGCAGCCGCAATCTTTGTGCCTATTTAGCAGTTAGACCTGTACTATACCAGGAAAAGTGAGCTTCGGTAAACTGACCGCCTCGATATGACCCAAATAGTTTTGACTGTGACATTAAACTCCAAAAATGACCAAGTCTTCCCACAAATGACGTAGATCGTGACCAGCGAAATGTTTCCTTTGAGTATGTGTGCTCAGCCAAATTTGCCAACTTACCATTTCATCCGTGTATTGAACATTTCTCTAAACCCCACTTGATAATGAGAAAACTTGGGGTTTCAGGGGTACACATTATTTTCCTTATTTTGCCAAAACACAAAGACTGTGGGTATTCGAAATGAGGCTTTTCTAATGAGCTGTCACACGCTATATCAAGTTGTACAAGTTAAAGAAAACATACAAAAAATGTCCAACATTATTTTGCTTATTTCAGCTCTAAGACATAGGTTGTAGGTACTCATTAGAACCGACTCTAGGAGGCGGTTCTAACGAGCACCCACAGCCTATGTTGGAATATAAATAAGAATACTATCACAAAGTTTCATCGGAAAGGGAGCCATTTTAGAGATGTGAAAAAATGCACTATTACGCAGGACCGTGTTATCGTAATATTAATAGGTAAGGCACACTCCATTATAATACTCGGGTTAGACTTATTAAGTCTGATGAGATGTGATTTTTTTTTTCTTTCAACATGTATCTTTAGTACATTACATGAATAAATGTACCCTTCCTCAGCTTTTCCAAATTACGATGGGGCATTGCGGCCAGGTACACTTTTATTTCTTTTGATAGGTATCTCGAAATTTCGACTTAGTAACTCGAAATTCCGACTTAGTAACTCGAAATTTTGACTTAGTATCTCGAAATTTCGACTTAGTAACTCGAAATTTCGACAAAATAACTCGCAATTTCGACTTACTATCTCAAAATTTCGACTTATTAACTCGAAATGATGACTTAGTATTTCGAGATTTCGACTTAGTAACTCGAAATTTCGACATAATAACTCGAAATTTTAACTTAATAACTCAAAATTGCGACTTAGTATCTTGACATTTCGACATTTTAACTCGAAATTTCGACTTAGAATTTCGAAATTTCTACATAATAACTCGAAGCTGACTCTGTGATCTGCGATGTGCAATCAACTCTGAATTGGGATTAGCCATAACAGGAATCTTGTTATGGTCAACTCAGAGTTGAAAGAAGACCTCAGATCTCAGACCCAACTTTCCTCAAATTCATTATCACGGTTTAAATATGGAGTTAGGATATGCTTGTATGTTTAGCGCCAGAAGTCATGCCTCATTCTGAGAACGAACCATTTGCCACTAGACTTGTGTGCTAGACCCCGCCGTTACGGCTTGGCTAGCTAGAAGGCCGGATTTGAATCCCCTGGAACATATTTGGGAGATACTTGGGCGTCGAATACAGAACATTGACCCCCGCCCCCACCCCACCACCCCACCACCACCACACAAACACCCGTGGTTAGGACTGACCAGTCATCTAATTCGACGTCTGACCAATGGGATGAAACGAGGGTCTAGGGATCTGCTGTTCTATCAATATGATACATCTTGAACACGCAACGTATTATGATATAAAATACAGCATTTTCTGGCCGGTTGTTGCTTTGTTAAGTGTTAGTCATGGTGTTCGTGTTGCATAGTTTTCCATCTTTTCGGTCGATTTTTTTTATGATTCGACCCAAAGTAACTAGCTTAAGAAGCTTCTCGCCTGCTATTGTCCACGTGACTGACCATCTACACCTTGAAGGTACCGGTTATTTAATGAAGCTCTGTTCTGCGGCGTCTGATCAGGATCTACACTGTTTACAATGTCCATGTTCACCGGCCCAGTCTACATGGCGCACTGGCGTCACAAGGAAAGACTAGCGCTGCTATATATAACGGGTACATGGATTTTGAACTTGGTCAGTGATTGTCACGTGGACAATAGAAGGCGGGAAGCTTCTGTAGTCAGTAATGTTTAGTCAATTGATAAACGATCGACCCAAGTGCGACGTGTGATCAGGATATACACGTTTTGCTTATAATATAGGAATTTAAAGGTTGAACGAAACATGTACCAATCCACACTCGAAGACAATCGACCCACTAGTGCTGTAAGAGCTTTGATCTATAAATGATTTTTACAACAATCCTTTCATGAGAAAGTTTGATACCGAACCCACCGTTAGATCTAGAGCTAAAACTGTCAAATGCGACTTTTAGCCCCTTTCATTTTACTGAAACGGGATTGAATGCGTGACGTCCTGCTGTGTCAGAAAACCCTCCGTCTCTTACATGATACACATGTTTGGGGCCTCTAATTTTATAGTTCTTGAGAAATATTTGATAAAAATTAACATTGGCAAATATAGAGAGAAAGAAGAATGAAAGAACATATGAAAAATACACCGAGAAAGGCCATTGGCACTTACACGATACAAGTACATCAATGATATTTCCACTGACATTGACTTAGAAATAAGACTGTTCTCAGATGACTGTGTTTGTTACCGGGAAATTAGAGATACAGATGACTCATTGAAACTTCAGGCTGACATAGATAGATTAGGATGTTTGGGCACGTTAATGGGGCATGAGATTTCAGCCAGTTAAATGCAATATTATGCAGATAACTAGGAAGAGACCTAATAAAGTTGAGGCTTCTTACACCTTAGAGGGAACGGTCCTCGAGAATGTGGACTCCATTAAATACCTTGGAGTGACAATCTCACACAACTTGAGATGGAATACTCATATTAGCAACATGTGTACTAAGGCAAATAGAACGCTTGGTTTCCTGAGGCGAAATCTTCATCAGTGCCCTCAGGATGTAAAAGAGGCAGCATATAAAGGTCTTGTTCGCCCAATCTTGGAATATGGTAGTTGTATCTGGGACCCCAGTGGAGTGGTCCTTAACGATGAAATTGAGAAAGTTCAGAATAGAGCTGCTAGATTTGTAACAGGCAATTACTGCTTTGAAACTGGGAGCATGACTGGAATACTTGGAAAATTAAAATGGGAGTCTCTCAAGAAAAGGAGAAAAGACAGTAGGCTAATCCTTTTATACAAAGGTCTAAAGGGTGCTGCCAGCATTCCAACAGATGACCTTGTTCCCCCAGCTAGATACTGTAGAAATCACCATTCGTTGACGTTTCAGACCCTTAGCGCAAGAACTGACATTTATAAAGAGTCGTTCTTCCCCAGAACCATTAGAGATTGGAATGCCCTTCCCGATTCAATTATTCCGACAGCTGAAGGTGCTGATGATTGTGTAGCTAAATTTACCTCTTTGGTTAGAGCTAGGGACTAACTTCCCACATCACAGGTCCTGGTGTATGAATGTCATTTGACGTGTCACCAGTAACAATTCTGATTCTGATTCTGATTCTGAGTAAGCCGATAATGACCATAGTCTCTACATAATGTTATCGCATAATTTGCATAATCTGCTTCTAGCTTTTATGGTTTAACTTGCACCTTTTGTCGAAGCGGGTTATATTTAACATTAACTATGTTTGTTTGTTTTGTTTGATTTGAGGTTTAACGCCCCTGTCAACACTGTAAAGGTCATTTTGGAGACGTTGCTTCCAATTTTGTGGGACTTTTACCCGACACTGAGATGAAATGACATCTCAAGCCCTGTCGCCCAATGAAACCAAACGGGTTTATTAGCGTGGACGGTCTGCCTCACACCGCGGTTCCTGGACAGGCTTAGATCCTCTAAGCGGTTTACCAGTACTAGTGTGCGGGTCTGATTTAGCTCTGCGTGGAAGCATCATGCAGCCCATATATTTCTTCAAGCCCCTATGGGCGGGGGCCTAACACTAACTGTGTGTATAGGATTTAATATCTCGTAATGACTAGATTACGAAATACTTAGTCGAGGTGAGGTGAGTGTTTGAGTTTTACGTCCCACAAACAGCTAAGGTCATACGCAGACGGGACCTCGGTTTAAAGACTCATCCGAAAGTCTCGAGAAGCCCGGGATCGATCCTGCGATCCCTGGTTTACAAGGCGAATAGCGTAACCACTACACCACGAAGGCTTCTAAAGATACTAAGTCGAAATTTCGAGTTATTAAATCGAAATTTCTAGATGTTTAGTCGACATTTCGAGTGGCTAAGTCGCAATTTCGAGAGATATTAAGTCGAAATTTCGAGTTAATAAGTCGAACGTCGAAATTTCGAGTAAATAAGTCGAAATTTCGAGTTATTATGTCCCAATTTCGAGATACGAAGTCAAAATTTCGAGATACTAAGTCGAAATTTCGTGTTAATAACTCGACATTTCGAGCTATTATGTCGCAATTTCGAGATACGAAGTCGAAATTTCGAAATACTAAGGCGAAATTTCGAGATACTTATCAAAAGAAACAAAAAGTATACCTTGCCCTAATGCTCTTCCGTACCCAATGACTATGCATAAATAAAATCCGAAAACACGCATTTTCAATAACAGTAAAATACCGCTATTAAGACCACCTAAAATTACTATTTTTGTGGGAACTCAGTGAGGGGATTGTAACGAGTAACCACTATCTATGTGTTTGAGCAGACATATGAAAAATACTGTTATCTCCTATAGACCCTAGTTCTACTATATAAAAATGGGGTTTCAGTAGGGGTCAAATTTATATAGGAGACACACATTATTTATTCATTGTCCACAACATAGACTTAAGGGACTCATCATGAGACTTTGATTTGAGCTTTAACTTTCCCGTCAACACTATAAAGGTAATTTGGAGACGTTGCTTCCAATTATCTGGGACATTTACCCGACATTGAGATGAAATGACTACTCAAGGCATGCCGCCCAATGAAACTCATAGTGTTACAAGCATGGACTTGCACCACTATGCCTGCGCAGGCTTAGACCCTCTAAGCGGTTTACCAGTACTCATGTGCAGTCGGTTTCAGCTCTGCGTGGAAGCATCATGCCATCACAAAAACAGGCCTATATAATTTTGAGTCCCTTGAACCCCACTTGTATATAGTAAAACTGGGGTTTACAGGGTAAAGCGTATTTTTCTTATTTCTGCTGTAAAATATAGATTGTGGGTACCCGTTAGAACCGCCACATCGAGGCGGTTCTAACGAGTACCCACAATCTATATTTTGAGCAGAAATAAAAAAAAATATCACAAACTGTCGTCTATTTTTTTTTGTTTTTAATTGGTAAAATTTACAGTGTATTTGTATAGGCATGTTTTCGTAATGCAGCCCAACCTATCTCTTCAAGCCCCCGATTGATGGGGAGGGTTGTTATCAGACGGTTGTAAATAAGGTACACGGGATTATTTTTTTCTTGTATACTTAAAATGTGAATAGGGGTGATATTATACATCGTCGATCGCCTCGGACACTGATAATTGTTTGGCAATCTTCGGCAAATGAAAGACAAAGTTCAGCATGCCAAAACCTATGTCCTGGAGCAGAAATAAGAAAAAAAAATAACGTATACCTTTTAATAGTGTTTTCTGTGGTCTACATTAAGTAGGGTTTTCAAGGATGCTAATCTATATAGCGAGTACTCTTAGCAGTCGGTGCTCTTCACTGAGCAAACGTATCCGGAGGCTTTTTTTGCTCATCACGAAAACACGCCTATGTAATTTTAACCCCCTTGAAAAGTAGAAGTAAAACAAAGATCAGGAATCGATACAATTAACTTACTCCACCCATCAAAGACACCAAAGGGAAAGAAACACAAACATAAAGCGACCAGACCATGATGAAAACCTAAACAAAGGAAGGCCATAAGGACAGTTACTTTCCCACAAAATGGCCAAATGGCCATCCAAAATAAAAAGACACAAGTGATACATACAGTAAGTAACAAACAACAACATAAATAAACCTCCAGAGAAGAACCGCCTTGGAACGGTCAGGGGTGGGGGGGGGGGGGTGGGGGGGTTGCTTAAATCGATTTTACATGGCCATAATCCTCGCCCTTACCTCTGTCGCGGTATACACTAATTTTGTTTAGTCCTCATGAAGGCTTCTTAACTTATCAGTGTAACATCTCCGAGAACATACAAATAAAAAAAAAACTACAGAGACGAAACAAGGTTGAGGACTCGACAGCATACAATAACAGAATTGCTGGAGCAAAAGAAAACCAACAGTTAGACTCCGAGGGGCCCGACCAAAGACGGAGCATCAGGCGCCAACCAACATGAAGAATACTAAAATAAAATTCCATATATGTTTTTACGCTGGAACCGTCATATCGACCCGACCAAAGACGGAGTATCAGGCGCCAACCAACATAAAGAACCAGTGCTTCAGCTGAAGTGCACGACCCGCCGGATGCTTTTAGCTTTATGAGTGTAACCATATATGGGAATGGCGGCCATTTTGGTCATGTGACCTGGACCTAAAACGGTTCCCCCAATAAATGCGCCTTATCGTAAGATGCAAAAATATATCTTATACTTTAGTACTGTATTCTGAATCGTTTGCAGGATAAAATGCATTCTTACTTTTCCAATACAAAAGCAAATGTGTCAAAGTTTGACCTAGGCACAAAGAATGTCAAATCAACCCAGGGTCACCATTTTAGCACTTTATGATGGGCCTACGTCCCAAATGCTATTTATCAAGTTTCGTGGAAATCTGCCCAGTGGTTCTGGAGAAGACTATTTTTGAAGGGTTTTTACCATATATGGCTTGGCGGCAATTTTGGTCATGTGACCTGGACCCCAGGAGCAAATTTTGGTTTTACCCATCCCATTGAGGCTCCATATGAAATTTGACTTAAGTCGGCCCAACGGTTTCCGAGGAGAAGCAGTTCGAAAAGTTTCACATTTTTCGCCTCGGCGAGGCTATACTAAATGGAATGTAATATTTGGCAAGTTCATTGGTTAGATCTCATTGATATCTATCAGTATGCCAAAAATTATTTAAATAGTCCAATCGGTTAAGTCACTATCACCAATTTTCACAAACGGGTTACGGACGTACGGACTGACAGAATGACACGGTGATTTTAGGGCACTCTTAGCAAATCAACCGACTTCAGTCGGTCGCTTTTTCTGCGGGTCGTGCAATACTAAAATAAAATTCCATTTATGCTTTTACGCTTGAACCGTCATATAATCTTAGGCCCGACCCACCGGTGTGCAATCAAAGAGGGAAGCAAAGTTGCCAACCGTGATTGGGTTAATCACCATGCATGCAGTCTGTTAACCACCATGCAGAGTCTGATTCAGCAACCAAATCTCCTCCTCTTTTATTAAAGTGTGGGATACCTTGTCTGTCTTTCTTCGGGCTAATGATATATCTGCATAAGTCTCTGGGATTTGCCTTTACATCACCTATAAAGTTATTCACATACAAACCATGCTGATTTTTTTTTTGTCATTCTTGATTTCTCGTCGTTTTGCCCTGAGTTTACTACTACTCAACTTGTTTTAGCCTTAGCATGAATCTTATTTCTTCTCCGAACCTTCCGACTTATCTCTAGTGCAATCCAAGGAATCGAAGATACAGACCTGCTTGTTTTGGAGGGGATATGATTTTCGGACCACCACTTTTATATAGTAAACTGGGGTTTTCCGGGGTAAATATTATTTTTCTTATTTCTCAACTGACATATAGATTGTGGGTACTCGTTAGAAACGCCACGATGAGGCGGTTCTAACGAGTACCCACAATGTTTATTTTGAGCAGAAATAAGAAAACATTACATTTTTCATCTTAAAATTTTCGATTTCTCGGCGGTAAAATTGTAAATGTATTTGAATAGGCGTGTTTTCGTAATGTTGTTGACGCCCAGCTATTGTCGTTTTTTTTTTTTTTTTTTTTTTTTTTTTGAGGTTCATTGTTCAGTTTCTTTGTTTAGCATAATCCATCAAGTTGATGGATGTTATACATTTACGTAAAACATGTATGTTATTGACCGTTGGTGGTTCCAAAGGTTTTATAAAACAATAGATACAATTTCATCTTGAAACCAACCAATTTATCACGCATACCATTATGGCAACAAACCCGTGTGATGCAATGGGCATCCAGACATGCCGCGTGTTTGATGAACCGCCTCATTTGTCTGTTTGATTTAAGAAATAGATCAGCTCTAGCTAGTGATTTGTTGAGTAATAAATCACAGTTTGGAGGTCAGTTGTAAAGTAGACAAATCACGAGCGCGTAGCGCGCGTGATTTGTCTACTTACAACTGACCGACAAACTGTGATTTATTACCAAACAAATCACTAGCTAGAGCTGATTTATTTCGATTCTAACACGCTGAAACTCGGCAATAATGCTATTGTTTCCTTCAAATTCTCACAACTTTTCGCCATTGTTAGAAGTAATCCCGCTAAAATTATCGACTGTAACACATGCATTTATCTCCTTTTCTAACGTTTTCGATGCGAGAAAAGGACGTCACACCGTCTAACGTCAAGGAAATCGACTAGTGACGTCATAAATTTGCAGTTTTTAATGACGTCACTCGTCACGCTCTTCCGAGCTGTGATTTGTTGCAGAATAAAACACAGTTATTTTCCATTGCCTATATAGGCGCGCTGTGTTAGAATTGATGTTTAACATCCTCGTCAACACCATAAAGGTCATTTTGGAAACGTTACTTCCAATTTTGTGGGACTTTTACCCGACATTGAGATGAAAGGACATCTCAAGCCCTGTCGCCCAATAAAACCAATAGGGTTTATATGCATGGACGGTCCGACTCGCTCCCCTTGTCTGGGCAGGCTTAGATCCTCTAAGCGGTTTACCAGTACTCCGGTGCGTCCAGATTCAGCTCTGTGCAGAAGCATCATGCAGCCCATTTATTTCTTCAAGCCCCAATGGGCGGGGGCTGGATCTGCATCACCGCATCATTGTATTATAGCTTAGGCAACGCTAAAAAACTTCAAAGAAATATGTGTTTTACTGCGATGCGCTTTGGGCGACTGACTCTGGGAGAGTCATCCGGTTACCAGGTTCCTGGTTAATCGAACACAATATTTATCAAACCATCACGAAAACACGCGCCTATATAATTTTGAACCCCTTGAACCCCACTTTTATATAGTAAAACTAGGGTTTCCGAGGGTATTCCTTATTATTCTTATTTCTGCTCTAAAATATAGATTGCGGGTACTCGTTAGAACCGCCTCGATGAGGCGGTTCTAACGAGTGCCCACAATCTATATTTTAGAGCAGAAAAAAGAAAAATATCAGAATTTTTCACATTAAAATTTTCATTTTTTTTTTTCGGCGATAAAGGTGGCAATGTATTTGTATAGGCGTGTTTTCGTAATGGCAAACGACGAGAGGCTCCGCATCCCGAATACACGCCTGTATAATTTTGATCCCCTTGAACCCAATTTTTATATAATTAAACTGGGGTTTACAGGGGTAAACATTTTTTCTGCTCTACAATCTATATTGTGAGCAGAAATAAGGAAAATATCATAATGTTTTATCTTAAAATTTTCGTTTTTTTCGGTGGTAAAATGTAGAATGTATTTGTAAAGGCGTGTTTTCTAATGAATTGCTCAAGTGTTTTGGGAAATATCTCACCTTAATCCACGTGCTAAGCACGCTCAGAATGAAAGTATACAGAAACAAAGGAGACTTTTCGACTGCTTAATCCACAGTTTTTCTGAATGTTAAAATTTC
Source organism: Lucinisca nassula (assembly GCA_963580285.1). Taxonomy (NCBI): domain Eukaryota; kingdom Metazoa; phylum Mollusca; class Bivalvia; order Lucinida; family Lucinidae; genus Lucinisca; species Lucinisca nassula. The sequence goes on from OY757023.1 coordinate 130,222,658, forward strand.
CTTAGTGAATCTTCAAGCTGACTTTCCTTAACTTAGAGAGATATCGTAACATCAAGTGAACACGTCCGTGAAATGAAGGCCCCACTAAACCCCAATGTATACAGAGGGAATTGGGGTTTACGGGGGTAAACATTATTTTTCTTATTTCTGCTCCAAGACATAGGCTGTGAGTACTCGTTAGAACCGCCTCAATGAGGCGGTTCTAACGAGCACCCACAACCTATGCTTGAAGTATTTATAAGAAAAAATGTCACAGATTTTATCTTGAAAATGGCCATTTTGGAGATGTAACAAAAAATACACTTTGTCGCAAGGGTGTGTTATCGTAATGATTATTTGCTTAAATACATGTACATATTTACAGAGATTGTGGGTATCCATTGAAGTGGTACTACTGAGATTGTGGGTATCCATTGAAGTGGAACTACTGACATTGTGGGTATCCATTGAAGTGGTACTACTGAGATTGTGTGTATCGATTGAAGTGGTACTACTGAGATTGTGGGTATCCATTGAAGTGGTACTACTGAGATTGTGGGTATCCATTGAAGTGGTACTACTGAGATTGTGGGTATCCATTGAAGTTGTACTACTGAGATTGTGGGTATCCAATGAAGTGTTACTACTGAGATTGTGGGTATCCAATGAAGTGGTACTACTGAGATTGTGGGTATCCAATGAAGAGGTACTACTGAGATTGTGGGTATCCAATGAAGAGGTACTACTGAGATTGTGGGTATCCAATGAAGAGGTACTACTGAGATTGTGGGTATCCAATGAAGAGGTACTACTGAGATTGTGGGTATCCAATGAAGTGGTACTACTGAGATTGTGGGTATCCAATGAAGTGGTACTACTGAGATCGTGTGTATCCAATGAAGTGGTACTACTGAGATTGTGGGTACCCAATGAAGTGGTGCTACTGAGATTGTGGGTATCCAATGAAGTGGTACTACTGAGATTGTGGGTATCCAATGAAGTGGTTCTACTGAGATTGTGGGTATACAATGAAGTGGTACTACTGAGATTGTGGGTATCCAATAAAGTGGTACTACTGAGATTGTGGGTATCCAATGAAGTGGTACTACTGAGATTGTGGGTATCCATTGAAGTGGTACTACTGAGATTGTGGGTATCCATTGATGTGGTACTACTGAGATTGTGGGTATCAATTGATGTGGTACTACTATGATTGTGGGTACCCATTGATGTGGTACTACTGAGATTGTGGGTATCCAATGAAGTGGTACTACTGAGATCGTGGGTATCCAATGAAGTGGTACTACTGAGATTGTTGGTACCCAATGAAGTGGTGCTACTGAGATTGTGGGTATCCAATGAAGTGGTACTACTGAGATTGTGGGTATCCAATGAAGTGGTGCTACTGAGATTGTGGGTATCCAATGAAGTGGTACTACTGAGATTGTGGGTATCCAATGAAGTGATACTACTGAGATTGTGGGTATCCAATGAAGTGGTACTACTGAGATTGTGGGTATCCATTGAAGTGGTACTACTGAGATTGTGGGTATCCATTGGTGTGGTACTACAAAGATTGTGGGTATCCATTGAAGTGGTACTACTAAGATTGTGGATATCCATTGAAGTGGTACTACTGAGATTGTGGGTATCCGATGAAGTGGTACTACTGAGATTGTGGGTATCCGATGAAGTGGTACTACTGAGATTGTGGGTACCCATTGAAGTGGTACTACTGAGCACTGCTGGCCAACCCCTGAAATAAACACCCCTCTAAACCCGCACTTCATTCAGAACAAAAGTGGGCTTTGTCTTTGGGTGTTTGTGTCGCCTATATTATTTTATTTGGATCGCCTGTTGGCCATTTTGTGGGAAAGTAACTGTCCTTTTGGCTTTCCGCTATTGTTGTTTCCATTAGGGTCTCTTGTTTCATGTTTGTGTTTCTTTACCTTTGGTGTCTCTGATTGGAGCTGTGGGTTAATTGTATCGATTCCTGATCATTGCCTTCACTTCTATTTTGTAGTGTCATATTACTGCTCCAAGACATAGGTTATCGGAACTCGTAAAAATCCCATCCAGGAGGCGGTTCTAACGAGCACCCACGACATATGTTTGGAGTATATGTAACAAAAATATCACAAATGGTCATCAAAAAAAAAAAAAAAAAAAAAAAAAAATCGTTTTTGAGATAAGAGGAAAATGTACCATGCATTACGAAAACACGCCTATGCAAATACATTGTATCTAACTAATTTGCATATTTACTCCACTAGTGGATTATCGAATTTTTTACATAGAGGATCTTACATGAGTGCCCATGCATTATTGAATTTATAAAACTCGTTGAGGAAAAGGGATACAATGCGAGGCTTTGCCGAGCATTTTATACCTTTTCCTCAACGAGTTTAACATATTCAGTAATACATGAGCACGAATGCAAGATTCTATTTATCATATGACATTTAAAACGCATTTTATTCACGATTGTTTACAAAATATCAATATTCCGCAATTAGAAAACGCGACGTCGTTAAGGACGTCGAACATGTAACGTTACGGGACGTATCTAGCTAATTTGCATATTTAACCCACTTGTGGATTATCGAAAACATTACAAGGCGTTTTTACACTATCAAACGCGTCGTCATATGATAAATGGCGTTATTACACTCTCAAACGCGACGTCATATGATAAATGACGTTATCACATATTCAGTACTATATTTAACATGATAACCCATGTTGTGCATGTGTGATAAAGCTTGGTTCCATTTCCGGTTATCAGCCCGCCCGGGCTGATAACCGGAAACAGTGTATTTTGAACGGGCAGTGGTTATCAGCCCACTCATGACGTTATTGTGACGTTGCCAATTACATGACGTAACGCGAATAGTTAGGCGTGACGTTACGCGCTTTTTTGTTTGAATCGCGCTTTTTATCACTTTTTTTCTTTCAATTTATGAATATCAAACACAGTAAGAATAGGACCTGAATATGTGATAAACAAATTATAACATGGGGTTTTGGTTATCGCCCTCTGTATCAACCCTCGACCATTATCTGCCCTCAGGCTAAAGCCTTCGGGCAGATAATGGGGTCTCGGGTTGATACATCGGGCGATAACCAAAATCCCATGTGATAATCTCTAATTATTACACTCTCAAACGCGACGTCATATGATAAATGGCGTTATTACACTCTCAGACGCGACGTCATATGATAAAATGGGATAATTTAGGGATTTTCTTTCTTTATGTTGTGTATATGAGCCACCGCCCATCGGGGCTTGAAGAAATAGATGGGCTGCATAATGCTTCCACACAGAGCTGAAACCGACCAGCACACGAGAACTGGTAAACCGCTTAGATGATCTATGCTTGCCAAGGCAATGCGGTGCGAGTCGACCCGACCCGTCCATGCTTATAATCCCTTTTGGTTTCATTTGACGGCAGGGCTTGAGATGTCTTTTCATCTCAATGTCGGGTAAAAGTCCCACAATATTGGAAGCAACGTCTCCAAAATGGCCTTCACAGTGTTGACTGGGACGTTAAACTGCAGATCAAACAAACAAACAAATGTTGTGTATTATCATTAGAGTCGCCTCTTTGAAGATAATGTATTTGCAATGAGTACACATGGCATACATTTGTTTTAAAGAAAAATCGAAACAATATCCCAGATCAACACGCCTATAAAATTCCGACCCCCCACCCCTGAACCCCGTTTTTATATAGTAAAACTGGGGTTTACAGATGTAAACCTTATTTTAGTCATTTCTGCTCTAAAATATAGATTGTGGTTAGTCGTTAAAACCGCCTCGATGAGGCGGTTCTAACGAGTAACCACGATCTATATTTTGAGCAGAAATAAGAAAAATATCACAATTTTCATCTTATTTATTTATTTATTTTTATTATTATTTTTTTTTTTTTTTGATTATTATTATTATTTTATTTTTTTGGTGGAACAGTTTACAATGCATCTGTATATGCGTGATTTCGTAATGACCCAGCAGCCACGTGTCGATAGGGCAACGTCAAATCAACGTCGGTGCGATTGGACATTGCATAAATGTCATGGCGTAGGACCGACGTTGAGGTGACGTCACAATTACGTCATATACCTGCTGTGGTGCGCTGTGATAAACCCTCAGCGACTACAGCTACACCTGTCTCGAACATACAGTAAAATTTCTGTATAAAGACCACCTTTGAGACTGTTCAAAAGTGGTCTTTAAGACCACTTTTGAACAGTCCCAAAGGTGGTCTCTGACCACAGGACATTGTATACAGAAAACACAAAGAAAGAATGAGTGCAACCTACTAAATAAGCTTTTTAAAGCAGAATTAGTCTTAATTTTAGGTGGTCTTAATAGCGGAATTTCTCAAATATTTTGCATGTCCCAAATATGTTGCAGCCATTACAGTTCAACTGTGAATAGTCGTATTAATGTGGAGCACTGTGGTGCAGTGGTAAAGTATCGGACTCGGGATCGAGAGGTACCGGGTCCCCACGAGCGGCACGTGTGGTTTCCTTGAGCAAGAGACTTTATCCACATTGCGTAGAACTGGTTTCTACCCAGGAAAAGAGGGCCACATGGAAGATTAGTATTATTTTACTAAATGCGTTACCCTCTATAAATAAGGTCGATGTTATTATTTTATTAATGTGCTTTCTCTTTGTTTGTTTGATTTGAGGTTTAACGTCCCCGTCAACACTGTAAAGGTCATTTCTGAGACGTTACTTCCAATTTTGTGGGACTTTTACCCGACGTTGAGATGAAATGACATTTCAAGCCCTGTCGCCCAATGAAACCAATAGGGTTTATTAGCATGGACGGTCCGCCTCGCACCGCGGTTCCTGGACAGGCTTAGATCCTCTAAGCGGTTTACCAGTACACTAGTGTGCAGGCCGAATTCAGCTCTGCGTGGAAGCATCATGCAGCCCATATATTTCTTCAAGCCCCTATGGGCGGGGGCCAATGCTTTCTCTTATTGTATGTCTTATGTTTCTCATAAAACATATTAGCCCTTTTCCTGCTGAGCCAGGATATGCCTTATCTTTCAAACAATGTAGATCCAGATCAAATTTGTTTGTTTGATTTGAGGTTTAACGTCCCCGCCAACACTGTAAAGGTCATTTTGGAAACGTTGCTTCCAATTTTGTGGGACTTTTACCCGACATTGAGATGAAATGACATCTCAAGCCATGTCCCCAAATGAAACCAATAGGGTTTATAAGCATGGACCGACTCGTGCGCGCCGCTTTGCCTGGGCAGATCTAGATCAGATGGTTTCTAAAGAAGCCATCTGGATGTACATCGTTTGTTATTCAGATTGTGACTGCAGATTGTGAATTTGTTCCAATAATTTGCATCAAGTAATCTGATTGGTAAATAACCGGTGGTGGGCATGACAGATTGAAATATTCAGCAGGACAAGGGTTAACATATTAGTATGATATTGCGCATTCCGAGTTTTTATTGATATCATCGCATGGTATACGAGATGTGGTATACCACGCAACTACCTTTGTACTCAGCATATCTGCTTAGTGACGGATACATTGTTCATATTTCTAGTCCTATGTACGCTATGAACATTGTTGTTTGCCCCCGCCCATCGGGGCTTGGAGAAATATATGGGCTGCACGATGCTCCCACGCAGAGCTAAAACTGACCACACATGGGTACTGGTAAACCGCACACATGGACTAAGCCTGCCCGGGCAAAGTGGCGCAAGTCATGCCGTTCAGTACATACATGTATAAGCCCTACTGGTTTCACGGGGCGGCAGGGATTGCGATGTCATTTCATCTCAAAGTCTGATAAAAACCCCACAAAATGGGAAGCACGGCTCCAAAATGACATAAAATAGTGTTGACGAGGACGTTAAACCTCAGTCAAACAAACAAACAAATGAACATTGTTGTATATGTATGTCGAATATCAATTTACCCATTTTGTACCAGAAACCTCAAAACGGGTACCCTGGCAAACAGTGGAGGCCCAGATCAGACGCCGCAGAAGGCGGCGTCTGATCAGGGCCTTCACTGTTTGCTAAAAGTTCAGTCATTTTATAAATAAATTTTGATGAAAACAGAACCTGACACCACAGAATTTTTAAATATACTTCTGCTATATATAAGGAGGAAGATTCCATTTCGTACAAAAAGGGTTAATTATTTGCCTCAGGTCTTGTACAATTAATTTACTGCAGTTTCTTACGCATCGTGACAGTTAAAGCGGAAGCATACATCAGACTCAAATATGACAGGTAAATCATTATCGCATAGTCATTATGTAATTACCAATTAGTTGAACGTGAGCACTGAGAAAGTTTTTTATGAAAAGTACATACATATAAGTCGTTATGCAATAACCAGTGAGAACAAGAAAAAGGAATGATAAGTGTGTGTGTGTGTGTGTTTGTGTGTGCGTGCGTGCGTGCGATAACCAGTGAGAACAAGACAATTAATGAAAAGTTTATGTGTGTGTGTGTGTGTGTGTGTGTGTGTGTGTGTGTGTGTGTGTGTGCGTGCGTGCGTGCGTGCGTGCGTGCGTGCGTGCGTGCGTGTGCGTGCGTGTGTGTGTGACTGTTTTTTATCAAGAAATGACAGGTACATGTATATGCAAGTGCAGCTGAATAAAACTCATCCTTTTATTAAGTCTATGTAATGAACACCCTCTAACCCCACCCACTTTATATTGATAGAACGTAGATCCACCTTGTTTGCCTTATCTCTGTTCCAAAGAAATAGGTTTAGGTACTCTTTAGAACCGCATCGATAAGGCTATTCTAACGAGCATCCACAACCTATGTTTGCAGTATGGATAAGAATCATATCAGACATTTTCATCAGAAAAGTAACCATTTTTGAAATATGAAAGAATGCACTTTTTATCGTACATGTAAATATACATTCGTCCGTTTGAACAGGGCCGACGGAGTGCCAGGCCAACACTCTACCGCGTCGCTATAAAAGCCGGCTTGTACCGCAAGGCAGTGCAAGTGTGCTATATTCCTATACCCTATGACACTTTGATTAGCAATAGACAGAGGGGCCACCTCGACGAGGGGCCACCTCGGCAAACTATGTTGATGTGGAAATGGAACAGAAAGCTAAAAAGGAAAAAAAAAACTTATAGGTATAATAATAACCTGAACACATACGAATAGGCCCCTATTAGAAGTAGAAGTGGAGGCAATGATCAGAAATCGATACAATCAACCTACAGCTCCCATCAGAGACATCAAAGGGGGAAAAAACATGAAACAACAGACCTAATGGAAACATCAATAGCGGAAAGCCAAAAGGACAGACACTTTCCCACAAAATGGCCAATAGGCTATCTAAAATAATATAAGCGACACAAACATCCAAAGACAAACCATAACAAAAATAAACCGCGACAGAAGAACTGCCTTGGAACGGTCAGCGAAAACGAATTCCATCGGGGGGGGGGGGGGGGCTTAAATCGATTTCACGTGGCCACAATCCTCGCCCTTACTTCCGTCGCGATTTAGACAAATACTTTTTTCAGTCCGCATGAAGGCCTCCTAACTCCTCAGTTCAACATCAAGACGGGGGCTTGGTTTAAAGACTCATTACGATAACACACCCGTACGACATAGTGCATATTTCACATCTCCAAAATGGCTACTTTTCTGATGAAAATCTGTCATATTTTTCTTATAAATGCTCATAACATAGGTTGTGTGTGCTCGTTAGAACCGCCTCATTGAGGCGGTTCTAACGAATACCCACAACCTATGTATTGGAGCAGAAATAAGAAAATAATGAAGACCCCCATAAACCCCAGTTTTCTCTATATAAAGTGGGGTGTAGGGGGGTCTTCATTTCACGGACTTGTTCACGTGATGCATTCGTGGGTAAGCTTCAGGAAAGGATAGTTTTCAAAAATATTTATAATTATCTTCATGATAACCAAATATTATATAAATACCAGTCAGAGTTTTGCCCAATCATTCCACATTTTTTCAACTTATTGACATTTACAACCGCATCTGGCAAACAGTTGATATTAGTCAGTTTTCTTATATGATCGTTTGCGATGTTTCAACTGAAGCTTCTGACCGTGTATGGCATAATGGTCTCCTATCTAATCTTAAACAACATGGCATCAATGTTACACTTCTTAACTGGGTTGCTGATTACTTAAGTGATAGATCATTGCCGGTGTTTGTAAAGTCAAGCTTTTCGCGTAAGAACGTGATGAATTTTAAACATGTTCAAAAAAAAAAAAAAAAAAAAAAAAAAAAACGTGGCGATGACGTGATCGAATAAGGAGGCAGTAAGGACATGGAAACGACGGCATTGACGTAGTACCAACGGAGCATGAACCTAATATGGTCTACATTGACGTAGTACAAACCTGGTATGGACGGAAAAGATTGCAGTGCGTTCATACGACGTTCATACGACGTTCATACCACGTCAATCGCGTACCCACCACGACCGTTCCACGTTTCTGCAAAGGCAAAAGTACGTTCATACCACGTTGTATAAGACAACATTACGTTTGTTACACGTTCGTTCGGTGCTTAACACGTCCGTTTTACGTTTGCAGCAAGTTCTCATAGCGTCAATGTCACGTCAAGCAATTTAGTATAAATACTTCACCGAAGCTGTTCTTCAAGAGGCTCTTGTGTTCCTGTTAGGTTTGCTGTATCGGCGGAACCAGCATCATCTCTGGGGTCAGTTTGTGAAGTGCTACCCTTTTTTCTGACCTTTCTGTCTTCTCCCACGACCTTTTGGAGGCATAGTCCACGTCATATGATAGTGGCAATGATGCTATTGACAACACGTTTACAAGTTTAGATTTGCATGAAAATGATTTCTCTGTGCATGACGAATCTTCATTGAGTGCCCAAAATATTAATGTCATTAATTCAAATATGAATCGGTCTATGCTTAGTGATTATGATTTACCAAATTCAAGTTCTTCCGCTACTTTAAATATGAACCATGATGCCCCGATTTCAAATTCAAATTATACCTTTAATGAAAAATCTAGCACTTTACACCTTGGCTTGTCAGGTAAAGGTATGCATGTCGGTCATTTAAATATACAGGGTCTAAGCAACAAAATTGATGAACTCAAATTAATGTTGACATCTAAAAATAACTCTGTTCACGTTCTCGGACTTACTGAGAGTAAATTGAAAGATTGTCACCTTGACAATATATTTCATATTGATGGATATCAAAAACCCATAAGAAAGGACATACTTACAGGGGGTGGGGGTATTATAGTGTATGTCAAGGAAGGAGTGGTGTTTAAAAGAAGGGCTGATTTGGAAACTGATGAGCTCGAGTGTGTATGGGTTGAAATATGTCCGACAAATAGCCGATCTTTTTTATTATGTTTCATGTACCAACAATCAATTCAACAATCGCATGGAATGAGAGTTTTGAAAATTGTGTTGATAAGAGTATGGAAGAGGAGAAGGAGCTTTATATCCTAGGCGACTTTAATATAGATCTTTTTAATGTAAATATAAGAAGAAATTGGACATAATTTATGACACAGTTTGGTCTTGATCAAATGGTAACTGAAGCCACTCGAGTTACATCAAGGTCCTCAACATTAATTGATCACATTTACTGCAACGTACAGGAAAACTGCCCCAACGTAAGCGTGCCTAATCTCGGTATAAGCGATCATTTTCCAATATTTTTCACACGTAAAATAAATTCTTATAAACATAAAACACAACATTATTCCATTTCATACCGTTCATTTAAAAATTTCAATGAAGAAAATTTAAAAAATGACCTACGCGTTATTCCCTGGGACATAGTTAAAATGTTTGATGATCCAAACGATGCCTTAGACACGTGGTCTCGTTTATTTCTTGAAGTAGTAGACAAACATGTTCCCACTAAGCAGCACCGTGTGAAGCATAAAACTCAACCTCAGTGGCTGACTCCTGAAATAATTGAGGCAATTAAAAACAGGGACAGATTTAAAGCTATTGGTAATGATGCTGAGATCAAAGTTTGGCGAAATAAAGTTACATCCCTAATAAGAAAATCTAAAAAATCCCGTTATAAAACATTCCTTGAAGGCGAGAATAATCCTAATAATATATGGAAATTATTCAAAGAAGTCGGTGCAGGTAAAAAGTCAAATACAAAATCAGACCTTCACATTTCCGTTGATAACATTTTATTAGAAAATGCCAACGATGTTTCCAACGCTTTCAATAAATTTTTTGTTCAAGTTGCAGAAAATATTAAAGAACCAATTGAACCTTCTGGTCATGAAAAATTAAATGCCTTTTGTCGCAGTAAGATACCAAGTGATATTCAGTTTAACATCCCTTTATTAGAAACAGACAAAGTAGAAAACATTTTGAAGTCAGTTGACACGACGAAGGCCACCGGTACTGATAATATCAGTCCTCGACTTCTGAAAATTGCGGCTGCTGAAATTGCCGATTCTGTGACATTCATTTGCAACTGCAGTATTCAGCAATCTTCCTTTCCTGAAAAATGGAAAGATGCCAAAATTTCTCCGTTGCATAAAAATGGTCCATGTGATGACGTAAATAACTATAGACCTATTTCTGTTCTACCTGTCTTATCAAAAATTCTCGAAAAACCCGTCCATTGTTCTTTAATGACCTATCTCAGCGAATACGCTCTTCTTCATCCAACCCAGTCAGGCTTTAGATCCGCCCACTCCTGTGAGACAGCTCTTGTTAACATGATTGACAATTGGCTTCATTCATTGGATAATGGTCAATTAGTAGGGGTGGTTCTTGTAGATTTCAGAAAGGCTTTTGACCTTGTAGATCATGAAATTCTCCTTCGGAAGCTAAAACTCTATAGCCTCAGTCAGGATGCTTTAACCTGGTTTTCATCTTATTTACTAGACCGTACACAGAGGGTTTCAGTAAATAATGCTTTATCAGAGCACAGGTCCGTTTTACACGGTGTGCCTCAGGGATCTATACTTGGACCTCTTTTATTTTTGATGTTTATAAATGACCTCCCTCTTTTTACTGAAAATGTCAAAACCGACATGTATGCCGACGATACAACACTGTTTGATATTAATGTTTCAAAAAATGTAACTCAAGCAAATCTTCAGACTGCTCTTAAGCAACTTGACATTTGGTGCAAACACAATGGCATGTTAATAAACTCCGCTAAAACCAAAATTATGCTTATTACAACCACACAGAAACGAAGTAAATTAACAAATGATCAATTAAACTTATTATACAAGGGTGACTCCCTTCAAATGATAACATATGATAAAGTTTTAGGCGTTTATGTGGACAATAATCTTTCATGGACATTTCATATAAATGCTTTAACAAAAAAGATCTCTTCGTACTTATGGCTACTTTCAAGAATCAAGGAATATTTAACAATAGAGAACAGAGTAAAATTTTATAAAGCTTACTTTCAGCCACATTTAGATTTCTGTAATATTATATGGGGAAATACATCTCAAAGAAATCTCTTCAGAATGTATAAATTACAAAAGAGAGCTTGTGATGAATTTGAGAATTGATGAACTCAAATTAATGTTGACATCTAAAAATAACTCTGTTCACGTTCTCGGATTTACTGAGAGTAAATTGAAAGATTGTCACCTTGACAATATATTTCATATTGATGGATATCAAAAACCCATAAGAAAGGACAGACTTACAGGGGGTGGGGGTATTATAGTGTATGTCAAGGAAGGAGTGGTGTTTAAAAGAAGGGCTGATTTGGAAACTGATGAGCTCGAGCGTGTATGGGTTGAAATATGTCCGACAAATAGCCGATCTTTTTTATTATGTTTCATGTACCGGCATCCCAATTCAACAATCGCATGGAATGAGAGTTTTGAAAATTGTGTTGATAAGAGTATGGAAGAGGAGAAGGAGCTTTATATCCTAGGCGACTTTAATAGAGATCTTTTTAATGTAAATATAAGAAGAAATTGGACATAATTTATGACACAGTTTGGTCTTGGTCAAATGGTAACTGAAGCCACTCGAGTTACATCAAGGTCCTCAACATTAATTGATCACATTTACTGCAACGTACAGGAAAACTGCTCCAACGTAAGCGTGGCTAATCTCGGTATAAGTGATCATTTTCCAATATTTTTCACACGTAAAATAAATTCTTATAAACCTAAAACACAACATTATTCCATTTCATACCGTTCATTTAAAATTTTCAATGAAGAAAATTTTAAAAATGACCTACGCGTTATTCCCTGGGACATAGTTAAAATGTTTGATGATCCAAACGATGCCTCATACACGTGGTCTCGTTTATTTCTTGAAGTAGTAGACAAACATGTTCCCACTAAGCAGCACCGTGTGAAGCATAAAACTCAACCTCAGTGGCTGACTCCTGAAATAATTGAGGCAATTAAAAACAGGGACAGATTTAAAGCTATTGGTAATGATGCTGAGATCAAAGTTTGGCGAAATAAAGTTACATCCCTAATAAGAAAATCTAAAAAATCCCGTTATAAAACATTCCTTGAAGGCGAGAATAATCCTAATAATATATGGAAATTATTCAAAGAAGTCGGTGCAGGTAAAAAGTCAAATACAAAATCAGACCTTCACATTTCCGTTGATAACATTTTATTAGAAAATGCCAACGATGTTTCCAACGCTTTCAATAAATTTTTTGTTCAAGTTGCAGAAAATATTAAAGAACCAATTGAACCTTCTGGTCATGAAAAATTAAATGCCTTTTGTCGCAGTAAGATACCAAGTGATATTCAGTTTAACATCCCTTTATTAGAAACAGACAAAGTAGAAAAAATTTTGAAGTCAGTTGACACGACGAAGGCCACCGGTACTGATAATATCGGTCCTCGACTTCTGAAAATTGCGGCTGCTGAAATTGCCGATTCTTTGACATTCATTTGCAACTGCAGTATTCAGCAATCTTCCTTTCCTGAAAAATGGAAAGATGCCAAAATTTCTCCGTTGCATAAAAATGGTCCATGTGATGACGTAAATAACTATAGACCTATTTCTGTTCTACCTGTCTTATCAAAAATTCTCGAAAAACCCGTCCATTGTTCTTTAATGACCTATCTCAGCGAATACGCTCTTCTTCATCCAACCCAGTCAGGCTTTAGATCCGCCCACTCCTGTGAGACAGCTCTTGTTAACATGATTGACAATTGGCTTCATTTATTGGATAATGGTCAATTAGTAGGGGTGGTTCTTGTAGATTTCAGAAAGGCTTTTGACCTTGTAGATCATGAAATTCTCCTTCGGAAGCTAAAACTCTATAGCCTCAGTCAGGATGCTTTAACCTGGTTTTCATCTTATTTACTAGACCGTACACAGAGGGTTTCAGTAAATAATGCTTTATCAGAGCACAGGTCCGTTTTACACGGTGTGCCTCAGGGATCTATACTTGGACCTCTTTTATTTTTGATGTTTATAAATGACCTCCCTCTTTTTACTGAAAATGTCAAAACCGACATGTATGCCGACGATACAACACTGTTTGATATTAATGTTTCAAAAAATGTAATTCCAGCAAATCTTCAGACTGCTCTTAAGCAACTTGACATTTGGTGCAAACACAATGGCATGTTAATAAACTCCGCTAAAACCAAAGTTATGCTTATTACAACCACACAGAAACGAAGTAAATTAACAAATGATCAAATAAACTTATTATACAAGGGTGACTCCCTTCAAATGATAACATATGATAAAGTTTTAGGCGTTTACGTGGACAATAATCTTTCATGGACATTTCATATAAATGCTTTAACAAAAAAAATTTCTTCGTACTTATGGCTACTTTCAAGAATCAAGGAATATTTAACAATAGAGAACAGAGTAAAATTTTATAAAGCTTACATTCAGCCACATTTAGATTTCTGTAATATTATATGGGGAAATACATCTCAAAGAAATCTCTTCAGAATGTATAAATTACAAAAGAGAGCTTGTAGGATTATTCTAAACTTTAATGTCGATAACGTTTCTGATAGTTTAAATGAGCTGAAAATATTAACGATTTATGAACGTATCTTCCTAAGAAAAGCTAAATTTATGTTTAAAGCATTTACTCAAGAAGCACCAATATATATTCAAAATATGTTCGAGCGAACCCAAATAAATAATGAGTCCCGTGTTTTAAGGTCTTCTTCAAACAACAATTTTATAATTCCCAGACCAAACAAAGAATTGTTTAAACACAGCATGTCATATTCTGGAATTGTTATTTGGGACATATTACCAGAATACATAAAATTATCCAACAATAGTACAACTTTTCATTCCAGATGCATAAAATGGATGAAAACCAAATTATAGGTTGCTGCGATAGCATGTCCGCATGTGCTAGTGCATTCCTTCATATTTCCGAAATGGATAATTTTGTGTTGAAATATTTGTAATATTATTCTTGTTTGTGCTCGGGGTATGGGTTGTGGGTGCTCGTTAGACCCACCTCGTTGAGGCGGTTCTAACGAGTACGCCAGGCCTGTGTCTAAGGGCAGAGATAGGAAGGATAATGAATACCCCCGTAAACCCCAGTTTCCTTATATGAAGTGTGATTTCAGGGGGTCTTCATTATACGGACATGTTGTTCCTCTTAGTGTAAAATGTATGATAGTGTAAATTACAAGCTATAGTGTTTTTGATTGTTTATATTCTTGTATAGCATGTTTACTGTATATTATCATGCATGGTTTTGTTTAAGTGGGCCTCAAGGAAGATTAGCTTGTAGCTAATTGTGTTACCCACTGAAAATAAAGACTTTATTATTATTATTATTACTATTATTAGTTTATGATGGGTCTTCACTCAAGGAAACTTGCAGAACGAATGAGAACGCAGAGACAGTTGACTTTGATTTATAACATCTTGAAGGGCGCAGTGAGAACGTGGTAAACGCGCACTAAGCACGTGGTGTTATCTCAAAGGTCTTGGGAAGAACGTAGTAAAAACGTAGTAAAAACGCAAAGGACGTGGTGTATCCTGATCTAGCGTGCGACAAAACGTAGCTGGTGCGTGTTAGACGGAGTGGCATCCTGACATGGGCGTAGTAAGGACGTAGAACTAACTTGAAAACTGCGATTTTTCCTGCATTTCATCCCGTTCTTCCTGTGTAGTTTAAGTTGTAAGAACGCAGTGCGGTCTTTGAGGTCTTTGTCTGAGTGTGACGGGACCTAAGTAATGGCAAGTCTATTTGGTAGAGTCTCAAATCTTAGGATTAGCATTAAAATTGAGCCAGAAAGACTAGACTAGCTAAACTTTTATACACTGTTAATATTAGTACAAAAGATGATTTTAATTCCATATTATTCATTTTAACGCTTAGTGGCTTGGCTAGTATAGACCTTGATTGAGTCGCCGCTTTCTGTGGCATCTGATCAGGGTCTACGCTGTTTGCCGAACCCGACACAGGAGTCAAATACAGTGAAACCTGTCTTAGTGGCCACCACTATTAAGCAAGCAACCTGCCTTAAGCAAGCAGGCATTCAGATCCCAAAAGAGGCAAAAGTCTTAATTTCACCTGTGTTAAGCAAGCACCTGTCTTAAGCAAGCACATTTTGGTTATCCCTTAGGTGCTTGCTTAACACAGGTTGGACTGTAGATAGAAATAGATGCCCAAGAAACCATCAAAGATAAAAGCCTACCAATGTCACCTAGAGGAAGAGTAACAAACAATGAAGAAAACATTACGATAACACACCCGTGCGACATAGTGCATTTTTCACACCTTCAAAATGGCTACTTTTCTGATGAAATTCCATGATAATTTTCTTATTTATACTGCAAACATAGGTTGTGGGTGCTCGTTAGAACCGCCTCAATGAGGCGGTTATAACGAGTACCCACAACCTATGTCTTGGAGCAGAAATAAGAAAAATAATGAATACCCCCTAAAACCCCAGTTTTCTCTATATAAAGTGGGGTTTAGGGGGGTCTTCATATCACGGACTTGTTCACGTGATGACAAAACAGGAACTAAACGAACCACAAACAACATAGCATTACGAAAACACGCCTATACAAATACATTGTAAACTTTACCGCCGAAAAACCTGAAATTTTCACGTGAAAAAATTGTGGTATTTTTCTTATTTCTGCTCAAAATATAGATTGTGTGTACTCGTTAGAACCGCCTCATTAAGGCGGTTCTAACGAGTACCGACAATCTATATTTTAGAGCAGAATTAATAAAAATAAGGTTTACCCCTGTACACCCCAGATTTACTGTATAAAATGGGGTTCAAGGGTGGGGGGGGGGGGTCAAAATAATAAATGCATGTTTTCGTGATGGTTATTAATAGAAAACAGCCGCTATTCGTATCGATGCGAGGTCAGATTGTTGCTTTAGGGGGGTGTTTATAGAATCTGGACAGGAATCATGTGTTGGGTTTGGCAATCAGAGAAAACCACGATCAGACGCTACAGGACACGCCGTCTGATTAGCGTCTACACAGTTTGCTTTCACCTTTTGCTGCCATTGGTTTTTAGGAAATCCAGGTAACGGTTATTTATAGAAAATAGGCTCGCTTTTCGTATCGACACGAGGTCAGTGTGCTGCGTAATGGGGTTATCTATAGATTGTTTTTACTGGAATCGTGTGTTTTTGGGTCTTACTAGGGTCTACACTGTTTTGTTTACAGTACAGAAACTGAAGGGTTAAGCAAAACAGTCTAAGTCCCCGCTCAGAATCATTTTCCCAGCCTGCACTCAGAGACAATATACTCATCCGTGCTCTGAAAGCTTTGAGTTTAACCAACGCTCATATCATTTCGAAAACACGTCTATCTAATTCATTAAGAAAACATGTCCGTGTGAAATAATGGCGTATGTTTGTTTGTTGGTTTGTTTGTTTAGAGGTTTTACGTCCCCGTCAACACTGTAAAGGTCATTTTGGAGACGTTGCTTCCAATTTTGTGGGACTTTTACCAACATTGAGATGGAATGACATCTCAAGCCCTGTCGCCAAATAATGGCGTCCAACATGGTGTCAGAAATGACAAATTTCGGGTAAAATGATAACATCCTTCTTATTTTTGCTTCCAACATAGATTGTGGGTGCTCGATAGAACCGCCTCAGCGAGGCGGTTCTAACCGGTACCCACAGTCTAGTCTGTTGAAGGCAAAAATAATGCATATAATTAATACCCCCGTAAACCCCGCTTTTCTATATATACAGTGGGATTTAGAGGGGTCTTCGTTTCACGGACGTGTTATCCTGATGTTAATGAAAATTTTACCACCCGAAAGAAGAAATAAAGTCAAATCTAATATTTTTCAAATTTCTGTAAAAAACATAGATTGTGGGTACTCGTTAGAACCGCCTCGCGAAACCCTGTAAACCCCAGTTTTACTACATAAAAGTGGGGCTTAAGGGGTCAAAATTGTATAAGCATGTTTTATTGATGTAAAAATGGCCTACCAAAGTTGCCAGTGATTTTCTTATATCACGACAAACATGTTTTGTTTGTTTGATTTGAGGTTTAATGGCCCCGTCAAAACTGTATATGTCATTTTGGAGACATTGCTTCCAATTTTGTGGGACTTTTACCCAACATTGAGATTAAATGACATCTCAAGCCCTGTCGTCCAATGAAACAAATAGGGTTTATAAGCATGGACGGTCCGACTCGCACCTCTTTCCCTGGGCAGGCTTTGACCCCCTAAGCGGTTTACTAGTACTCATGTGCGGTCGGATTTCAGCTCTGCGTGGAAACATCATGCAGCCCATCTATTTCTTCAAGCCCTGGCGGGCGGGGGCCGACGAAAAACATGTACACAAAGTTAGAAATATTATACAATGATTTAATTGTTATTTTTTTTTTTTTAATTTATTAACATAGCATCATAGAATCAGAAATGTACACGAATAAATAATTGGTAATTAAGTCATTACAATAACAGACCCACGTAACGTAGAGCATTCTGTTACGAAAACATGCCTATACAAATACATTATCATTTTTTTTCGGCCAAAATTGAAAATTTAGGATGAAAAATAGTGATATTTCTTATATTTCTGTTCAAAACATAGATTGCGGGTACTCGATAGAACCGCCTCGACGAGGCGGTTCTATCGAGTTTCCACAATCTATGTTTTTGAGCAGATATAAGAAAAATAATGTTTACCCCTGTAGACCCCAGTTTAACTATATAAAAGTGTGGTTTGAGGGTGTCAAAATTATATAGGCATGTTTTCATGATGCTGTCGTTCATTACGAAAACACTCCTATACAAATGCATTGTAAATTGTACCGTCAAAATATTTTAACTAAAATGAAAAATTGTGATATTTTTCTTATTTCGGCTAAAAAATATAGATTGTGGGTACACGTTAGAACCGTCTCATCGAGGCGGTTCAAACGAGTACCCACAATCTATAATTTAGAGCAGAAATAACAAAAATAAGATTTATCCCTACAAACCCCAGTATTACTATATAAAAGTGGGGTTCAAGGTGGTCAGAATTATATAAGCGTGTTTTCGTAATGATTTGTCTGATGAATGTGTGATATGTTACTTAATTCTACTCAAAACTTAAGTTGTGGGAGAATCCACAATCTGTTTCATCACGAAAACACGCCTATACAAATACATTGTAAATTTTACCAACGAAAAAACGTACAGTTTAAAATGAAAAATTGTGATATTTTTCTTATTTCTGCTCTAAATTATAGATTGTGGGTACTCGTTAGAACCGCCTTGGTGAGGCGGTTCTAACGAATACTCACAATCTATATTTTAGAGCGGAAATATAAAAATGGGGTTTATCCCTGTAAACCCCAGTTGTACAATATAAAATTGGGGTTCAAGGGGGTTGAAATTATATGGGCGTGTTTTCGTGATGACAAGCATAAATAAGGCAACTAATGTCCCTGTAAACCCCAGTTATCTCCATTTAATGTGGGGATTCTAGGGATGTTTATCTCACGGGCTTGTTAACGTGATATCCAGAACGCTGTTGAAAGGCTTTACGTCGTAGCACATAAAACAAACACCACACACACAGCACACAAAATTGTATTTCTAGAGATTTATCTTCGACTCTGATGTGGTGTATGGCTGTCTCGTACTCCGAACTTCTGAAAGAGAAAAAATAATAACAGTCTTTATCACATGACGTCGTTGATAAGCAGTGAATAACGTCGTGTAATAAAAATCGTATGACCACACGTGTAATAACACTTTGGCGGGATTAAGTAACGTCATGGCGACGTCCATGTCAACCATGCATTTTCTGTGGAAAAATTGTCAAATTTCAAGGTGATAAAATCCAAATTTAAGTGGTCATATGATAAACAGAATCTTACACTCGTGGTCATTTCATATGAAATTTATGAAACTCGCCGAAGGCTCGTTTCATAAATTTCATATGAAATGACCACTCGTGTAAGATCCTCTATATATCAATCCATTTTATGATGCAAGAGATCTTCCATCTTTTATATGAGGCGGACATAATTTTAAAAGTTCTTTAAACGTGGTTGAAATTGTCATCACGAAAACACGCCTATATAATTTTGACCTCTTTCAACCCCACTTGTATATAGTAAAACTGAGGTTTCCAGGGGTAAACCTTATTTTTTCTTATTTCTGCTCTACAATATAGATTGTGGGTACTCGTTAGAACCGCCTCAAAAAATGTGTTGCGAGTAATTGTCCTAAGTTTTCCATTTTTTACCTAGAAACATTGAAAAGGCCACAAGATTTGATTCGGCGCTGTAAACAATGGCAGTGTCGACACCATAGCAAAATCGGCTTGTGTCGAATTATCTAAAGAAAGAACCACATTCCTGAAACAGATTTCAGTATGTTTGATTCTTTTATAACCTAATGCACATGTGGGGACAAATGCCTTCTGTGATACGTACACGCCGGCAAGTCTAATAATGGTTACGACATCTCTGCTCTGACGTAGGTTGTTCCCCCTGCATTCTAATGTACTGTTAAATTGTACTAGTTTGCATTAAGCGGCAGGCGCTGTGTGCTGCGTAAAACCAAATGCCAGCCAATGAAATTTGACGTTACGTGGTGACGTCAGGTTTCCGACAGTATACGCTCGTCGGTGCCTCATTTAATAACGATAAGTGCTGTCAGTGCAGGTGTGAGGTTTCACAATAGATTGACAGTTGTTTATTATACATGAATACTAAAATATTGTAATTTATTGCCTGGCGACTATATTGTGACAAAGTGGTCATTATTTTAAATGAGCTTGCAATATCTTCATGTACGCAGATTGTGGTCAATACATAATTTCGGCACAATATATAATTACCCACAATATATTCTGCTATTTGCCTCTTGCAAATTATGTTAACCTATATATGCCTAGGTCCTCTTTTCTGGGACTTTGGCAAACAGTGAAGACCCAGATCAAACCCCACAGCACGCGGCATCTGATCTGGGTCTACACAGTTTGCTTAAAGATTTGTAAAAATATGCCACAAACAAAAACAATCCAGCCACCCCTATAATTAGAAATGGACCACTCCAAACATACTTAGTGGAAGATTCCATTGTCATATAATGGGATTCTCGAAGTAAAATAAATACATTCTGTTAGAATAACTAGAACTATTTTACACGTATATACAATCGAGGGTTACATTACATTGTAACTCCAATCGCATCACTAGATTGCTCCATTAGAAATAATGTTCCTGGTGTTTTTATACGACTTTCTTTATCTTTGTCCTGTTGAATAAATTAATTTTGCCAGACCCATTTCTAACTATGAACCAAACAAGTTTCTTGATACAAAGTTTTCGTTCAATACACAAACTGAATGACAGTGTAGATCTTGATTAACGTAGTTACGTCTGCAAACGTCAATATACTTGTAACTTGAGTTATAACATTTTTAAAGAAGTTTACATTATTTTATGTTTTATATGATGCAGATAATAGAACAATATATGAACTGTATAAAACCGCAATACGTCTAGATTGTCATTACAACTTGAAAAATGCAAATATTTTCTATTTTTCAACCTATTTTTTCCTAAAATAACCATAGCAACAGAGAGACATTGAAGCATCAGTGCATTGCGGTAGCACGTCCGTAGGCCATAGTGCATTCTCTCGTGCCCCCAAAAAGACTGGTTTGTAGATAAAATATGCGCTGATTTTCTTCCTTTGCATGGAACTTGGGCAGTGGTGCTCGTTTGGGCCGTGTCATTGAGGCGGGTCTAACGAGTACCCACGGCTGGTTTTTTGGGTTAAGATAATAAGTCTAACGTATACCCGGTTTTTCATTTCTCGGACGTGTGGACGTAGTGGAATTGGTGCTGATTCGTTGTCGCGACGCCGAATTAGCGTTGATTCGACGTTTCGGCGCTGTGTGCCCATGAAGTAAATATCGTTACATTGTGTAATTATTGCATCCCATATTGCATTGTTTTACAGAATATGTCGTGAATATCCCAAATGTAGGGATGAAACAATAAAGATATTGTATTGAAAACCTTTAAGATGCCATGAAAACCTGCATTTGAAAATGTCATCCGTTTATGTCGTCTGCTAAAACTTATTGTAAACTTTTCAAACATAGTTTTGTCTACAGGCAAACAAACGGTGTGGACTCTGATCAGACTGCTGATCTGGGTCCACACTGTTTCCCCCCCCCCCCAAAAAAAAATAAATAAATAATATGACGACAAAACAGACGACATTTGTTGTGATTGGGAGCTTAAGGGTTGAATATTTCAGCTTAAGCCTTAGCAGCAAATATGAACATCACGTGAACAAGTCCGTGAAATTAACACCCCACTAAACCCCACTTTATATAGAGAAAACTGGGGTTTACGGGGTATAGATTATTTTTCTTATTTCTGCTCTTAGACATAGGATGTGGGTACTCGTTAGAACCGCCTCAATGAGGCGGTTCTAACGAGTACCCACAACATATGTTTGAAGTAAAAATAACAAAAATATCACAGATTTTCATCGGAAAAGTAGCCATTTTGGATATGTGAAAAAATGCACTATATCGCACGGGTATGTTATCGTAATGAAATAGACATGTACAACAGTAAGACAGGTACATTATTACATGTATTTGACTTGAGAGAAATAAAAATGTCTGTCTGTCTGTCTGTCTGTCTGTCAGTAAGGCAGGTACATGCACATATACATGTACATATACATGTTTATAACTAGAAATATTTAATGGATATGCTCGGATGCTACGAACAAAAAAAGAAAAGAAACAATTTGTTATACAACTCATTTGCCTCAGGATATCCTATAATTGCACGGTGTCATTGGCATACATTACCTTAAAACATCATTTGATGTGCAGTAAAAATGTCAATCAAAGAAACATCTGTATGATTCATGAATGTTGTATCCGCTCTTGTACACTCTGTGACAAGGCTTACGACGTCCTTTATTGCAAATTTATGACAGGTACATAAACACTTCTTTTGCATCGATGATGATGTTATTATGTGCGTCGCGACAAGGAAAAAATGTCTATTTGGACAATAGCGATCAACAAAGTCTTAAATCGGTGTGTGTGCCTAGTTCCTAAGTCTATGTGTGAGGACGTTTTGGCTCGTCAAGCATCAATATAACGCACAAAGAAGACGCAGATCCCAGTCTGCGTTGTGCACACACGTACGAAGACATGTTTTTGCTTGTAACGGCTCAGAAAATTATTCACCATATTTGCATTATTATCTGGCTCCCAGCTTGCCCATTGTCAATATTGGAAAAACAGGTAACCAGATCCCCCTGACCTTTCAAGGTCAGGGGGGTCTTGTTACCTGTTTTTCCAACACTGATAACCTTCAGACTAGGAACCAGCAGATAATGCAAATAAGGTGGATATACATCTGTCAAACATGGAGCAAATACTAGCCATAGGCAAACATTTTGAGCAAAACCACATCGCTAGATAAAATATTGAACAGCTCCGTGCAATGAACATCTTTGTATGCCACTTTATATTGTATATGTAGACAAAACTGGGATGCGCGAAGATTTATAATGTCTATACCGATTCCCTTTCTCACACGCAGAGTTTTATCTTGCATACCACAGCTTTTCCCCTTCGTTTATTCATTTTTTTTTATCATTTATTTTATCGCAGTTGTCAGGGAGTGGTGAACTATAAGCTATGCATATAATATATCAAGGTAGATGACTGAAGGGAGAAACTGCGGTCTGTAACACACACCCTCTTCAAGGAAGTCATCGTGAAACCAAGTTCGGAAAGAAGCCATTTTCAGCGAAATATAGTCCGATACTGGAAGAGCCCCCATCTTACGACATGAAAGTAGTAACATAGGAAAGAAGCACAGCTGAAGAAAAAACCCGCCAATGGTGGGTTCGAATCTGGGCCGCTCAGGTGTAAGTCCAATGTTCTAACCACTGAGCCAAAGAGTCGACTGCCTGACATAGTTGTCAGGGAGTGTTGATAAACCAATAAGCCATGCATATAATATATCAAGGTAGATGATTGAAGAGGGGAACTGCGGTCTGTAGTGTCCATCAGATTACTTTAGAAATTCTGAATCTGCATGTTTGCCTTGATGCCTCTGATGAACAGCTCTATCTGACTTGAGATTCAGGAGGTGATGTTGTTGCGGAATGGAGGGTCTAGATGTCATTTGAAGAACTCCAAGATGGGCGTCATGGCGGCCATCTTAGATATTCGAATGCATCGACTTTAGCCCTTCTGAATCTCTTGCCATCCCAATGCTTTCACAAATTTCCGACTGACCATACAAGATGGCTGCCGTACCACTGAAATGCTGGAGCAAAAGAAGACCAACAGTTAGACTCCGATGGGCCAAACGTTGACGGAACGTATTCAATACGTTGAATAAAAACGTAATAAGCAATACACAACACACCGTGAGGTTTTTTAGGTATTACTACGCTTTATTTGCGGTTTTATACGTCTTACTACGCTTTTCTACGTTTTATTCAACGTTTTATTCTACTTTGTATTACGTTTTATCAGGTTTTGGCACATGTAGGTATTGTTGGATATAAATTCGCAATCAAATGTAATAAAACGTAGGCGACATGTACTCAACACGATTCCAGGACATTTGCTCCCCCAGGACATTTACCCCCCCCCCCCAATGAATTAATCTAAAAATGGACATTTGGCCCCCAGTTGAAAATGCGACCCGGACATTTGCCCCTCCAGAGCTTATTTCAGAAAGGGAAATTTGCCCCCCAGATAGACCAGGGCTAACACAAATGAGGAAAACAATGTATTTATTGGTTTATTATCATCAGAAATGCAAAATGTTAAGCAATACATTACTCCATCTACATGTATATAAATGTGAATCCCATAATAACCTGCTGTTATGGACAACCCCTACCTTAGAAAGCAGTATGGATCCCGATCAGATGCCATATCAGATGTCATGCAATTTCTTAAGTTAACAAAAATATATCAAGAATGTGATGGTCAATAAATAGTCAACAATTGGCGATGCTTAATTTATTCAGCAGGATAAGGGTTAAGCAAGTCAGCTACAGAACCATATATTGAGTTTGTGCCTCACTGAGGGTCCAGTGTCAGACGCCTATACTCAAGTGGTTTTTACACTGGATACACTGATGGTTAATTCTTGAAGAAATTGAAATGATCTTGAAAGGACTGTAGAACTTTAACCAAAACGTTATCATGTAAATTATATAGCTATATACAAGTCTGTGTAATGAATATCCTTGTCTAGCCAGGTTGGGGGGCAAATGTCCCTTTCTGAAATAAGCAGTAGGGGGGGGGGGGGGGGAATTGTCCGCATGTAAAATAAGCACTGAGGGGCAGATCTCCATACCAAAAATAAGCTCTGGGGGGGGCAAATGTCCGGGTCGCATTTTCAACTGGGGGGCAACTGTCCATTTTTAGATTAAGTCATTGGGGGTGGGGGGGGGGGGCAAACGTCCTGGGGGGGGGGGCTAACGTCCGGAGACCACTTAACACATATTAAAACGCAATAAGCAATATACTTGCAGATCCTCTAGGTATTACTACGTATTAGGTACGGTTTCCTACGTCTTAGTACGCTTTTCTTCGTTTTGTTCTACGTTTTACTTCGATTTCCTACTTTTTTGCTAGGTATTCTATCGAAATGCCACATAAATTTCAAAACATATGTAGATGGGCCAGGAACGAAGCCATATATAGCCGTATGTTAGAAGTTTTTGCTACGTTTTTCTATGTGCGTTGTCGGTTTGCTATGTTTTTTAAACCATTGATAAAACCTAGCCATCAATACGTGACAGTGTGACTGTGGTTTAAGTTTCAGGCCAGTCTGTTTTTTCGTTACGGAGAAGATGTCGTTTAAATAATTTCAGGATGGCAGCCACCTTGGATATCGGACAGGAAAGATTTTAACAATTCTGAATCCCCAGGTCAGCCCAATGTCTGCCATCAAGTTTCAACTCAGTCTATCTTTTGTTTCGGAGGAGATCGCGCCTACAGAATTTCATGATGGCAACCTATCTGCACTTATTTCATCGGACGGACGAACTGACGGACATACGTAGTCTATCATCTTTCATGCATACGCTACATGAATACCCCATCCACATCCCCCACGGCATCTGTAGACGCCTGCATAAAATAATTGAACCAATACAAAATAGAAACTAGCTTTTTTCGGTTTTATAACTTAAAGCGCGCAATCTACTTTACCTAGAGGAACCGAGCGATGGTCTCCCTATTCACCGATAGCGGGGAAAAGGGGTACCACCGAACGGCTACGGTGTAGTGCCAGCATGGATTCGTTCCCTGGGACCCCACCAGCTGACGACCCGCGACACGGGGAAACTGGAAAACAACAACAACCTAGAGGTTCATGCGCCCCATATTATATTTGTTAAGCACATATACTTTATGTAAAAACTGCTTACCTTTCTAACTAGTCAATGACCTAGTACCGCCCGAATGTTGCACAGCAGGCTTTGATTCCCCAGTATCTTACAGCGTGTTGTCCGCATGCTCTGGGCCAGAGGTATCGAAATGCATACTCTTCAAACCTGGGTGGTCGGTATATACAGCGGCGTCGGCATACGTATTGGAAACACAGACCTGGCGAAGAAACAAAACGTGAATAAATCAATCAATCAAGGGAGAAGGATATGAACAGTAAAGGTTCTGGTGAGCCTGCGCATACCAGAGGCTTTGCTGCTCGCAGAATGTAGAGAGTTGCTTGCAGACATGTAGAGAAGGGGGTGGGTATAGACCTGTAGAGGGGGCCTTGTGGTTTATTTCTATGTTTCTTTTGAGGTTTCACATTCCCCTCAACCGGCCCCCGCCAATAGGGGCTTGAAGAAATAGATGGGCTGCATGATGCTTCCACGCTGAGCTGAATCCGGCCCGCACACTAGTACTGGTAAACCGCTTAGAGGATCTAAGCCTGTCCAGGAACCGCGGTGCGAGGCGGACCGTCTATGCTTATAAACTCTATTGGTTTCATTGGGCGACACGGCTTGAGATGTCATTTCATCTCAATGTCGGGTAAAAGTCCCACAAAATTAATTGGAAGCAACGTCTCCAAAATGACCTTTACAGTGTTGACGGGGATGTTAAACCTCAGATCAAACAAACAAACGTTCCCGTCAACACTATTTAGGCCGCTTAGGATACTTAGCCTCCGATTTGATGGGACTTCTATCCGACATTGAGAGGAATTGACACCTCAAGCCCTACCGCCCAAAGAAACCGCTAGGGTTTATGGAACGGCCCGACTTGCGTCATATTTCCTGGGCAGGCTTAAACCTTCTAAGCGGTTTACTAGTACTCAAGTTCGGTCGGTTTCAGCTCTGCGCGGTTGTCTCCAAACCCCGATGGGCGGGAGTGCGTTTGACCGCTTGGAATCGGGGTAGCATCAGAATATTCAAAGTGATTCCCTCATGAAAGATGCCAATTTTTAAGATCTGACTGTATTTTTCCGACCACAAACCATGAGGTTGACATATTGTGCACCAGGACCGTTTTCAGAGGTGCTTTGCAGAATTTGACTTGGAATGATATTGTTTCTGTTTTGCATAGAATCAATCGTTCATTTTGTCAGCACATTTCCCCAAAACATCACCACAAAAACACGCCTATATGACATTGACCTCCTTTAACCCCACTTTTATATAGTAAAACTGGGTTTTTCAGGGGTAAACATTATTTTTCTTATTTCTGCACAAAAACATAGATCGTCGAGGCGGTTCTATCGAGTACCCACAATCTATGTTTTGAGCAGAAATAAGAAACTAATCAGAATTTTTATCATATAATTTTCATATTTTGGTAGTAAAATTTTCCAGTATATTTGTATAGGCGTGTTTTCGTAATGTTCTGCTCGGCCAAAGTTTGTCACTATTGAATTTCTTTCCAAATATGGACCACATAATGTACATGCAGATTTAAATAACATTTGAAAACAAGAGATGTCACTATAAGTGAGCAATGCCCCCGTGGGAGCCATCGCAAAACAAGTGCGGACTAACAAACGCACAACCGCACAAACGGACAGTGCAAAAACTATATGCCCTCCTACGGGGGCATAAAAAATGTGATTGCAAAGGCTGTCATATAAACAATCCTTCAAATGAATGTCCTTGAAACCATCACTTTATATCTAGCTAAATATGAGGATGCGGATGCAAGGAGACTCAGAGAAATAGAAACTGGAGATGAAACGGGGCTGTATTTCATCACGAAAACACACCTATATAATTTTGACCCCCCTTGAACCACACTTTTATATAGTAAAGGCGGTTCTAACGAGTACCAACAATTTATATTTTGAGCAGAAATAAGAAAAATATCACAATTCTTTCATCTTAAAATTTTCATTTTTTCGGCAATAAAGGTTACAATGTATTTGTATAGGCGTGTTTTCGAAATGGCTGTATTTTTTAACCCGATTGCAAAGAAAGCAATAAAGTTTGGGGTAGTGAAAATGGAGAAAGACCCTAAATCGCGCGGAGAAATAAGACTTCAAGACGTTTCATGTGCGCTCTTTTTTTAACTGCGGTGGAATTGTGGCGAACAAGAGTGTAACACGATTATTTTTTAAAGAACAAGATTTGTGAAACACTGGAAAGCGCATGTGAAATAGGAAAGCCCTATCACTAATCAATCAAAAGGTATGACCAAAGTTCAAGTCTTAAAAAAAACTAGGTCATGGTCACAAGGTCAAAAATTATGGTACCACCCCAAGGAATGTTCATGTGAAATATGAAAGCCCAATCACCTACCAATCGAAAGTTATGGCCAATGTTTTTAAAAGTTTAGGTCAAACATCAAGGTCAAGGTGACAAGGTCAAAAATTATGGTACCACTGGAAAGGTCTTGTGACATTGAATGCATAAGACTTAAGTGAAATACGAACGCCCTATCACTAACCAATCAAAAGTTATGGCCAATGTTAAGGTTTTCAAAAAATAGGCCAAACGTCAAGATCAAAGTTACCAGGTCAAAAATAATGGGATCGTTGGAAAGGTCTTGAGACCTAGAACGCACATGTGAAATATGAAAGCCCTATCACTTACCAATCGAAAGTTATGACCAATGTTAAAGATTTTAAAAAGTAGGTAAAACGCCAAGGTCAAGTTCAAGAGATCAAACATTATGATACCACTGGAAAGGTCTTGTGACAAGGAATGCACATGCGAAATATGAAAGCCCTATCAGTTAACATTCAAAAGTTATGCCCAATGTTAAGTATTTGCGGACTTACACACCAACAGACAAACAGAGAAACAGACGAACAGACAGACAAACCGAAAACTATATGCCCCCCCCCCCCGAATCTTTGATTCCAGGGGCATAAAAAACTTAAACCCTGTTGGTTTCATTGGGCGACAGGCCTTGAGATGTTATTTCATCTCAATGTCGGGTAAAAGTCCCACAAAATTGGAAGCAACGTCTCCATAATGACCTGGACGTCAACCAGATTACCAAATGATCTGAGTCTTTGTTCTGCGCAAATGTTCGAGTGTTTTTTTTTGTTTGATTGGAGGTTTAACGTCCCCGCAGAACTATATGGGTCATTGTGGAGACGCTGCTTCCAGTTTTGTGCGACTTTTACCCGATATTGAGATGAAGTGACACCTCAAGCCCGGCCGCCCAATGAAACTAATAGGGGTTATATGCACGGACATTTCGACTCGCACCATTTTGCCTAGACAGGCTTAGACCCCCTAAGCGGTTTACCAGTACTCATGTGCGGTCGGTTTCAGTTCTGCACGGAAGCACCATGTAGCCCAGCCCCAATGAGCGGGGCACCGGATGTCGTATATTTAAAATATAGCAAATTTCGATTTAAAAAAATAAACTGACCCATACTACATAAAGGCTGCTTGAGCTCCGTGTTAAACTGTAAATAAATTTTAACCCATTGTATGCGGGGTACCTTGGCAAACAGTGCAGGCCCAGATCAGACGCCGCAGAACGCAGCGTCTGTTCAGGGCCTGCGCTATTTGCAAACAGAATTTTCCGTCGAAAATAGAATAAAAGCAAACATATATATGCCTGACACCGCTTATATGACAAATGGATTTGTCCAACATGTAGCAATGGAAGAATCCACCCGTATGCAATCGGTTAATACAGCGCATCTATATAGGCAAAGGGAAGAACCTGTGATTTATTCTGCAAAAGACACACTTGGCGGGCGGGCATGACGCGAAAAGCCGCCTTTTTAGGACGTCGCTCATAGATTCGTTGATGTTAGACAGCGTAACGTCATTTTCTCGCATCAAAAGCCTTACAAAAGAATAAAAAAATATGGGATACAGGCAAAAATTTAGGTTTGATTTAATCTTTCAATGGCGAAAGGTTGGGAGAATTTGAAGGAACCGACACAATTGTTGTCGACTTTAGGTGTTAGAATCGAAATAGATCAGCTCGAGTGTGTAATTGTTTTTGTAATACATCACCGTTTGTCGGTCAGTTCATTACGATAACGCACCCGAACGACATAGTACATTTTTTCACATCTCCAGAATGGCTGGCTACCTTTCTGATGAAAATCAGTGATGTGTTTCTAAATTATACTGCAAGCATTGGTTGTAGGTGCTCGTTAGAACCGACTCATGGAGGCGGTTCTAATGGATACCCACAACCTATGTCTTGGAGCAGAAATAAGAAAAAAAAGAGTAAATCCCAGATTTCTCTATATAATGTGGGGTTTAGTGGGCTGTTCATTTCATGGTTTTGTTCACGTGATGTGTATGTTTGACCTCCAAACAGTAATTTATCATTCAAAAATTCACTGATAGAGCTGATCTATTTTTTAAAGAAAATAGCATAACATGGTTAAAGGTGCTCCTTGGTTCAAGTTCAACCCTTGAATAAGGACATGCATGTTTTAATAAATGTAGTAGGTTATACGGTCCGTGTCTGTTTAGGTTTAATTCAACGGTACAGCACCAATCATTTTAATTTTCGTACCATGTTTGTGCGTGAAATAAAAGAAAACAAAACGTTTATTGCTGTTTTAAGATTTATAAAATGTAATAAGAGTTATAAGGAGGCATGTAACACCGATTATACAATTCTAATGCTGTTAAGTATGCGAACTATTCATCGCAAAGTCTCACCAAAATTTAAAATAAAACTTAATCTTAAATAGTAACGGTAATAAAATATCTCCTTGTGTCATACCTTGTACAGTGTTTAACTGAATAGCTACAATACTCAGCAGAAGAAGCAACGTCAACGCCTTTGAGTTCATCCTGATAATTATCCTCTCACCTTGTCACAAACAAAACGTCTGAGGTCCACTGAGAATTGCTTTGAATGTCTTTTGTATATAAATAGGTACATATTTTTTTCGGCCGCCTTGTCAATAAAAAGATCATTAATATCTTGTAGCGGTCTTCTCGTGTCAACTAAACGTTATAGAACGGTACATGTAGCCCCAAGATATGCTTATACAATGCTTTGAGTATTTCGCATTTTCTCAAACTCTGCCGATGTAAATCTGCCGGTGAATCAGTTTTTGAGAATTTAGAGCTGAACTATAATAAACAGAATGATATTTCTATCTCTTTTTTACAGTTATTATTTGCTTATTTATTTATTTATTTATTTATTTATTCCATTATGTGTTTGCGTCTGTACATGTCTGTGTTTGATAATATCATTGGAACACGCCATGTAAATGTAAAGGGCAACCTTGGAAACGAGCCATTTCGGATTTTTTTCAACGATAATAAGATAGTTTTGAAACGCTGACTATTAACGCAAACAAAACAGAATTAACACACACACGCACACCATTTATTATATAGTTTATTGTTTATCTCTATTTAGTAGATAACGTCATTTCATAAATAGATATGACCACACTCGTATGTAATAAGACTTGGTTGCTAGCGCATCACAAAAACACGCCTATATAATTTTGATCCCCTTGAACCCCACTTTTATATAGTAAAGATGGGGTTTACAGGGGTAAACGTTTTCCGCTCGAAACTATAGTTTGTGGGTACTCGTTAGAACCGCCTCGATAAGGCGGTTCTAACGTGTACCCACAATCTATATTTTGAGCAGAAACAAGAACAGTATCAAAATTTTTCATCTAAAAATGTTCGTTTTTTTTTTCGGCATTAAAATTTAACATGTATTTGTATAGGCGTCTTCTCGTAATGTCGTATCCGCCATGATGGCAAACATGACAAACCTATGTTTCCCAATGAACTTCTTTTGAAATAAATCAGATCTTGTATGTATATATTGCAGTTTTACGGCCAAGTCAATATTATTTTAGGTCATTTTGAACCGGTCAATTTACCTATCGACACTTTTCCTGGACAGGCGTATAGGTAAGCGGTTAGCCAGTTCAGTGCACATTCTTTCGCCAGAAACGGACAGCCGCCTTTCTTGAATCAGCGGAAGTGAAAGAATGACCGTAGAAAATATTTCATGATCAATCTCCACGAAAGAATGTTGCCAACCCCGGCAGGAATCGAACCCGCGTCCTCCTGATCACACGTCAGATGCGCATCCGACTGAGCTACCGAAGCCGGCAAATCCGATCTAAAATCGTTATATATGATACACAGAATATTACTCTCGTGATCATTTTATATGAAACCTTCGTTTTAAAAATAATCATCTGAATGACCACTCGTGTACGAGCGCCTGTTTACCAGATTGTTCTGCAAGTTTTATTAACACTTATCCTGCTGAATTATTTGATAAGCCACACCCATTCCTGACTAACAGCAAGTCATAGCAGATTACATAATATATTATTTTCTTTCGTTCAAATTCACAAACTGAATGACAAACAGTGTAGAACCTGATCAGATCTGAATCTACACTGTTTGCAAACGAAGAGGTTGCCGTAAACAGCAGGATAAGGGTTAAGCGGGCTTCCCATCACGAATACATGCCTATATAGTTTTGACCCCCTTGAACCCCACTTTTATATAGTAAAACCAGGGTTGACAGGGATAACCCTTGTTTTTCTTATTTCTGCTCTAAAATATAGATTGTGGGTACTCGTTAGAACCGCCTCGATGAGGCGGTTCTAACGAGTGCCCACAATCTATGTTTTGAGCAAAAATAAGAACAATATCACAATTTGTCATCTTAAAATTTTCATTTTTTCGGCGATAAAGGTTACAATGTATTGGTATAGACGTGTTTTCGTAATGCTTACATAGAAATAAATGCAGCTATATTTCGATCAAATTTTAAATTAGAAACTTTAAAATTATATTTTTATATACCTAGAGGATCTCACTTGGGTGATCCATCACGAGAACACGCCTATATAATGTTGACCCAATTAAACCCCACTTTTATATCGTAAAACTGGGGTTTACAGTGGTATAGATTATTTTAGTTCTGCCCAGAAATATAGATTGTAGGTGCTCGTTAGAACCGCCTCACCTAAAGAGTTCCCTCAATCTTTGGTGGACGCAGAAATATAGAAAATACCAGAATTTCTTATCAATATTTTGGTGATTAATGTTTCCAATATATTTTAATGAGCGTATTTCAGTGATTTTTGAAAATATGACCCAATTATGAAACCAAAAAGTTAGAAAAATGAACCTTATGGAATTTCGACTGATATGTTTTATTTTTGGTTTATTTCCACATTTTAACATTTGACCCAAACTTTTACCCACACCATTTCAATAGTATTTGAGTTTTTGACAGTAAAACCTGCTCGTTACGGAGGAGAGTTTATATTTGTAAGCCCATGTGTCTGTTTCATCCAACAGTCTATGCTAACCCAATGAGTATATTTATGAAGTTAAACTCATAGCTTTTGCCAAACAACACTTCGTTGGGCTACTAATTGTCTGAATAAGTAACGCTCACTTACAAAATTGCTCGCCTCCGTAACATTTTAACTCACCTACGTAACATCTCTTCCGTAACGATATATTTCTCCCCACACTCTGTAGCTAGACCAAAATCCAATGTTTAGCTTTAGTGATTTGATATTATTAGCACAAATGGCACTCGATGCACACAAAGATGTTCCGATACCTATATCGGCTAGGTTTTTACGTTACGGAGGAGAGAAGTTACGGAGGTGGAGGACAGTTTGTATTTATCAACCAAACCGTTGTTGTTGGACCAATGGACAATATTATGTTTCATTGCAGTACAATCGTATGCAAAATATATGGCAATTAGCTTAAAGTGTTCCTTTCCATCCATTGACCTTTTGAAAGCACCGTTACGGATGTGAGGCTCTGAAAAGTGACAAATTAATTATCCACTTTCAGATTTCATATTATGTTTATTTCGAAAGAAGATCAAACACTTAATGGTTTATTTATCAGAACATTCCTTTGGTGGAATATATGACATAGTTATAATTCCTGCCTGCCCACTGTGACCAGATATAGATCCGTTACGGTAGGTGAGTGCTGTTTTAGCGACAGCCTATTTTTATGGCATTGTGTCCAGACACTGAATGCAAAAAGTCTTTAAATTCTGCTAATTGTTTCCTAAGCATCGTATCGTTGAACCGCAATTGCAATCCCATTCCATCTAAACAATAAAAGGTTAGATATTTGCACTTCAGTATGTAACCATGCCTTGTGACATGACAAAAACGCATACCCAACTGGTATATTAATGGTGCTAACTCAGTAATCGTACTAGAAGGCATTGGTTTTGGAATTGGAAGTCCGTTCCTGAATATGCCTCTTGGCTTATATGGCTTATTTACACTCATAGACTGCGTTGTTTAGCCACCATGAAGGGACAAACATTAGTAACAGGATAATTTCAAAATTGGGTCTTTTTTTTTTCAAGAATCACTGATTTTTGTAATGAGTTTAAAATGGCCAAGCGTCTGACATTACGAAAGCACGCCTATTCATTATATTGGTAAAATTTTACCAGAAAACTTACCGATAAAAATCCTGATATTTTTTCAAATTTCTGCTCAAAACAGAGATTGTGGGTACTGGTTAGAACTGCCTCGACAAGACGGCTGCAATTAGTACCCACAATCTACTGAGTTGGGCAGAAATAAGAAACATAATGTATACCCCTATAAACCCCAGCTTTTCTATATAAAAGTAGGGTTTAAAGGGGTCAAAATTATATTAGGCGTGTTTTCGTGATGAGATTCTTTTTGTATCGTATGAGTGTTGTCGGCATTGGTGAGATCTTTAAATTTGTTTTCTGTCGCTTCCGTTAATTCACTGGAGCAGGCAATACGATTTTGTTTTAAATAATCTTATGATTAGACAATCCCCTCTCAAATCGCCAATCCAAACCGTTCTGTATCCGAGTAGTTTTAAGTACTAAAAGGTACAGGGTGTCGCATTTATGCACTGCGCTTAGCATCTCTTCATGTGTAAACGGTAGACACTTTCCAGTAGTTCACACGTCAGTCTACGGATTTAATATACGTGATAATCTGACGTGCTGCAAACTGCAGAATGCCAAACTAATCGAATGTTCAAAACTAGATTTAATGACAAGTCCGTGAAATGAAGACCCCATTAAACCACACTTTGTACAGAGAAAACTGGGGTTTACGGGGGTAAACATTATTTTTCCCTTTTCTGTTCCAAGACATAGGTTGTGGTTACTCTTTACTCAATATTTTCTCTTTTTTGGAATGTCGAAAGCGTAAAACAAGATCAAACGACAACTTTTTACATAAATTACGCGCTTTTAAAAGAAACAATACTGGGCTGAAGTGACTGTCCATAAAATTATTATATCACGGACGCCAGTCAGTGCTTGCATTTCTAAGCCCATTACCCATTTCTGTATTCGGGACACCGAGGCAAATTAATTCTATGATAGTTCTAATCAGTTATACGATGCAGCTCTTTTAACAAGATGAGATACTGAATATGCTATTCATCCTTACATTGCTTCTGAAACTAATCACAAACGTTATTACATCAAAATATTTATTTGCCCATATCTTCCGGGACAGTTCGGTATTTTCATTCTTTCTTACTTATTTGCAACAGCCACAATTTGATATAAATACAACAAATCTGTTAGATCCGTCAGTTTTGGTTTCAATAAATGTGTTTCAGACCTTGATATTGACACTAACACTCCTGATACCTGAGATTGTAAAAACTCAGTGTATTGCTATACTGCTGCTGGTCATATAATTAGTGGCAATTCAAAAATGATTACTAATTCTAGGATACGAAATATCAAATCTAAAGGACCGAAATAACGATTTCCTTCCAAAATTGCTGCTTCCTTGAATGAATTCAGTAATCGATGGTGAAATTAAGGCGTAGCTATACCAAGTTAAGTGACACAGAGGCCTTTCTGATATTTAATCTTCATCAGTGTGTCTCAACCCCAAAGTTATGAAACCGAAACGGATGATTGGCAAGACCCGGCAAACACAGCAAATCCCCATCCGAGCACACACCGACCGAC
This sequence comes from Lucinisca nassula, assembly GCA_963580285.1. Lineage (NCBI taxonomy): Eukaryota > Metazoa > Mollusca > Bivalvia > Lucinida > Lucinidae > Lucinisca > Lucinisca nassula. Next base: position 130,258,520 of record OY757023.1, read on the forward strand.
GTAGCTCATGAGACAGGTCAACTGGAGGTATCAGGCAAGAGACCCCCACCCGCGGACTTATAGGCGTCCCCCACCGAACCAACATCAACAAACATGGCCACGCTCCACGGAAGTCCCGGGCATCAGGAAGGAGATGTCCAAAGTAGCGAGACTTGCAAAATTTAAAATATAACAAAAAGTGGCAACCAAATCTGCTAAGATACATGTCTCACCTGACAAGTTAGTCTTAGTTTTAGAAAAATTAGAATGTTATACTGCAAAAATTAAAGATATAATATAGCTATTTAAATCAGTACTTGAGTACTGACGTCAACACCGTAGTATCGACATCAGCACTAAGGAACGGATACTGAGCTGATGATACCCTCGGGGACGAACGAATCATCCACCGGCAGAGATATCGACCCAGTGGTTGCAATTAAGGCGTAACTATACCAAATTTAGTGACACAGAGGCCTTTCTGATATTTAATCTTCATCAGTGTGTCTAAACCCCAAAGTTATGAAACCGAAACGGATGATTGGCAAGACCCGGCAAACACAGCACACCCCCCCCCCAAAAAAAAAAAAAAACGTAAATTCAAAAACGAGAGTAAGTAAGCGAGAGTATGTTGAGATAAAGCACTTGAAGAATGGAAACTTTGCATTTTGGAACTAGTAAACACACGCATTTATATATATTCTCAAAACACTAACGTTCTACCTCCAAAACCTAAGACGTATTTATTTTGTTGGAACGTAACTGTCTTTTTGGCTCTCCTCTTATTGATGTTTCCGTAAAGGTCTAGTTATATCATGTTTATAATTCTATCCGATAGGTGTCTCTGATGGGAGCTGTGGGATTATTTGTATCGATTCCTGATCACTGCCTTCGCACTATGAACTATAGACTTTGGCTGAAGAGAAGTCTGTAGTAAATGATCATATTTGTAATTCAGCCATCAAGTTTGCTGTTTGTTTTACGGAAGGTCAAGACAAGCTTCCTATTCTTACCAGTTATATTGGTTACCTTAACTACATAAAAGACCATACAAAGCACTTATTGCTACTTCAAGCTCTTGTACAACGACTAAACTTTTTAGATTATTTATTTTGTGTCTTACTGCCAATAAAACATATGATTAAATACTGCGATTTCAACTAAAAAGAGCAAATTCTTCTGATACCGAGGCCTCGTTTTGGCTTAACATTTAGCCATTGTATATAGGTGGTACTAAGGCCTATGAACTTCAGCCTTTAGCTGAAGAGAGAGCTATAGTAGATGAACATATTTGTCATTCGGCCACCAAGTTTGCTGTGTGTGTTACAGAAGGCCAAGACAAGCTTCCTACGCTATACTGGTTACCAAAACTTCATAACAGACCTTACAAAACGCGGTTTATTGCAAATTCTAGCTCTTGCACTACCACTGAACTTTCTAAATTATTAACTTCCTATCTTACTGCTATTAAAACGCATGGGATTAAATGTTGTGATAAAGTCTTTGAAAGATCAGGAAGAAATTTGTTTTGGTCTATAAAAAATTCGAATGAGGTTTTAAATAAATTGAAATCCAGACGTGTTCGTGCTTCTAGTCTGTCTACTTACGATTTTTCCACTCTTTACACTAAACTTCCTCATAATCTTATAAAAGAAAAGCTTAATGATTTAATTGAATGGACTTTTCACAGAGAAGATTCTCTCTATCTTGCATGTAGTGTCAGAAATACATTTTTCAATTCAAAGAGCATAAGAATTAAACACTTTGGTCATGTCAGAAAGTGTGTGATGCCCTCACCTTTCTACTTGACAATATTTATATTAGATTCGGTACTAAGTTATTTAGACAAATTGTGGGTATTCCGATGGGTACGAATTGCGCACCACTTGTGGCTGATCTGTTCTTGTATTGTTATGAAAGAGACTTCATGTTGTCGCTTTACATTGATAACCAATCGGAAATTATTGAAGCTTTAAGCTCAACTTCTATATATTTAGATGATTTATTAAATATTGATAATACTTATTTCGATGGTTTGATCAGGCAGATTTACCCCCCAGAACTTCAGTTAAATAAAGCAAATTCTTCTGATACCGAGGCCCCGTTTTTGGATTAACATCTATCTATTGTAGATGGGTTTGTTTCGTGCAACATTTATGATAAACGAGATGACTTTGATTTTGAGATTGTAAATTTTCCTTTTTTGGATGGTGATGTTCCTCGTGCGCCATCCTATGGCGTTTGTATTTCGTAATTAATTTGATTTGCTAGAGTGTGTAGTCATGTATCTGATTCAACACTCGTAATAAATTATTAACGGCTAAACTTCTTAATCAGGATTAAGAAGACCCATCTTCTTTCTTATAAATGTTTTCATTGCTCTTAAAGGAACTCATTTTTGATTTTTATTATGGGTACCATAAACTACGCAAAGCATTTTCAAAATTTTATAGACGCCATTCTGATTTAATTTCAAAATTCAATATTGGACTTAAATCTCTTCTGCAACAAGGTCTATCGGAACCCGAATTTTATGATGACTTAGTATATAAATTCAGAAAAATGTATAACCGCAATGACTTCAGCACCCAATTTCGTAAAATCATTCTTCGATATAAAAAGATTGGGTACAACATGGATGTTATACGACAGACTGCAAGCATGGTAGTTAACCCAATCACGGTTGGCAACTTTGCTTCCCTCTTTACTTGCACGCCGGTGGGTCAGGTCTCAGATTCTATGACGGTTCCAACGTAAAGGCTTGTTGAGAATCAGAGAGATCTAATTCAAGGTAATGTTGGTTGGTGCCTGATGCTCTGTCTCTGCTCGGGCACATCGGAGTCTAACTGTTGGTTTTCTTTTGCTCCAGCATTTCAGTGGTGTTTTGCTGTCGAGTCCTCACCGTTGTCTCACCTCTGTGGTTCTTTGATTATTTGTTTTCACGGAGATGTTGCACTGATGAGTTAGGAGGCCTTCATGGGGACTGAACAAATTATTTGTCTAAATCGCGACGGAAGTAAGGGCGAGGATTGTGGCCACGTAAAATCGATTTAAGCCCCCCCCCCCCCCCCCAGTGGAATTCTTTCCACTGACCGTTCCAAGGCGGTTCTTCTGTGGCGGTTTATTTATGTTGTTGTTTGTTACTACTCACTGTGTGTATCACTTGTGTCTTTTTATTTTGGATGGCCAGTTGGCCATTTTGTGGGAAAGTAACTGTCCTTATGGCCATCCCTTGTTTAGGTTTCCATTATGGTCTGGTCGCTTCATGTTTGTGTTTCTTTCCCTTTGGTGTCTTTGAGGGGTGTAGTAAGTTAATTGTATCGATTCCTGATCTCTGTTTTACTTCTACTTTGTTTCCTGCAAACTTTATGATAAATGCGATGACTTTGATTTTGAGACTGTAAATTTTCCTTTCTTGGAGGGTGATATTCCTCGTGCGCCATCCTACAGCCTTTGTATTTCGCATTTAATTCGATTTGCCAGAGAGTGTTTAATAATGTATCTGACTTCAACCCTCGTAATAAATTATTAACTACTAAACTTCTTAATCTTGTTTATCGGTATTGTAGACTACAAAAAGCCTTTTCTAAGTTTTATGCACGTTTTTTAAGTTTTGTTACCTTCTAAACCCTAACCCTTTTATAGAACATATTTACATCATCTTAAAGCGGCCGGCCTCGGAAGTACAGTCGAATGCGCGTCTGACTGGTGATCAGGAGGGCGCCGGTTCGATGCCTGCCGGGGTCGGCAACATTCTTTCGTGGAGATTGATCATGAACTCTTTTCTAAGGTCATTCTCTCCCTTCCGCTTATTCAAGAAGGGTAGTTGTCAGTTTCTTGCGAAAGAATGTGCACTGTACTGGTTAACCGCTTACGTATAAGCCTGCCCAAGAAAGTGTGGGTAGGTAAACTGACAGGCTCATGAATGACCTAAATAGTGCTCCGTTAAACTCTAATACTAACAAACACACGCCATCTTAAACTAGGTATTCAAGAATTTAATAGGAAGTGTGTTTCGCTCTGGCAGACATGGCCGCTAAAATATCATCGTTGTTTGACGATTTTACTATGTTGACACTCTTCAGCAAGAGCTAGGTAGTACTAAAGCCTATGAACTACAGCTTTCGTAGAGATGGCTGTAGCTGCTGACCACATGTGCCATTCAGCCACCAAGTTTTCTGTATGTGTTACAGAACAGAAGTGAAGGCAATGATCAGGAATCGATACAACCAACAGCTCCCATCAGAGACACCAAAGGAAAAAAAATACACAAACATGAAACAACTAGCCCCCAATGGAAACATCAATAACGGAAAGCCGAAAACACCGTCATTTTCGCACAAAAAAAGCCAATGGGCTATCAAAAACAAAATAATATGAGCGACACACACACTCAAAGACAAACCACAAGACAGAATAACCGCACTGGAACGACCAGCGTAACAAACTCCACCGGTGCGGGTGGGGGGGGGGGGGGTGCACGCGGCCACAATCCCCGCTCCCACCTCCGTCGCGAATTAGACAAATAAATCGCCAAGTTCGCATGAAGGCCTCCCAGCTCATCAGTGCAACATCTCCGCGAACACAAAAATAATAATAAAAAAAAACAGAGACGAAACAACTGTGAGAACCCAACAGCAAGAAACCAAAGAAACGCCGGAGCAAAAGAAAAAACAACAGTTAGACTCCGATGGGCCCAACCAGAGACAGACCATCAGGCCAAATAGATGTGAAGGCAATGTACCTTCCCCAAAACAAGCTTCCTAAACTTCATAAAAGATCATATAAAACACGGTTTATTGCAAATTCAAGCTCTTGTTCCACCACTGAACTTTCTAAATTATCACCTTCATTTTTTCTGCCATCACAAATCATGTGATAAATATTGCGACAAAGTCTTTGAAAGATCGGGGAGAAATCTGTTTTTGGTCTATAAAAAATCTAAATAGGTTTTAAGGAAATTGAAACCCGGACGTGTTCATGCTTCAAGTCTGTCTATTTATATCTTACTTTTTCCACGCTTTACACTACACTTCCTCATGTTCTTAAAAATGAAACAAAAAATAATGATTTAATTGAATGGACATTTCATGGAGAAGATTCCCTCTAACTTGCATGAAATGCTCCTGAAGACCGTAAAATATACAATATAGTCATGTCAGAAGCTCTCACCTTTCTACTTGACAATATTTACATAAGATTTGATACTTAGTTATTTAGACAAATTGTGGGCATTCCGATAGGTAAGAATTGCGAACTTCTTGGGGCTGATCTGTTCTTGTTTTGTTATGAAAGAGACTTTAAATCTTCCACTGACCGTTCCAAGGCGGCTCTTCTGTGGCGATTTATTTATGTTGTTGTTTGTTACTTACTGTGTGTATCACTTGTGTCTTTTAATTTTGGATGGCCATATGGCCATTTTGTGGGAAAGTAACTGTCCATATGGCCTTCCTTTGTTTAGGTTTCCATTATGGTCTGGTCGCTTAATGTTTGTATTTCTTTCCCTTTGGTGTCTTTTATGGATGGAGTAAGTTAATTGTATCAATTCCTGATCTTTGTTTTACTTCTACTTTTCACCAAGTAACCGTCCTTTTGGCTTTCCGTTGTTGGTGTTTCCATTAGGGTCTGTTGTTTCGTGTTTGTGTTTCTTTCCCGTTGGTGTCTCTGATGGGAGCTGTGGGTTAATTGTATCGATTCCTAATCATTGCTTCCACTTCTATTTTTCGCGATGTTCCTTTCCGTTGAAAACCAATCTGAAATCATTGAAGCCTTTAGCTCGAGTTATAGATATTTGGATGATTGATTAAATATTGACAGTACCTATTTCGATGGTTTTCGTCAGTCAAATCCCGCCCCAACACCACCCAAAGACACAACCTCCCACAAATACACCCCGCGGAATTTCAGAACGAAATAATTCTGATTCCGAGGCCCGTTTTTGGATTTATATTTATGTATGCTAGATGGATTTGTTTCCTGCAAAATTTATGATAAACGCGATGACTTTGATTTTGAGATTGTAAATTTTCCTTTCTTGGGTGGTGATCTTCCTCATTCGGCATCCTGTTGCGTTTATATTTCGCAATTCGATTTGCCAGACTGTCTAGTCATGTAACTGACTTTAACACTCGTAATAAATTGTTATCTGCTAAACTTCTTAATCAGGGTTATCGGTATCATAAACTTCGCAAAGCCCTTTCTGAGTTTTATATGTCATTCCGATTTAGTTTCAATTTAAGTCTGCAATAATGTATATCGTAACCCGAATTTTATGGTGACTTAGTATATAAACTCAGGAAAATATATACTTGCAATGACTTCAGTACACAATTTCGTAAAATCATTCTTCGATATAAAATGATTGGGTACAACTATATGTTATTCGAATGATTGCATGCATGGTAGTTAACCCAATCAAGGTTGATAACTTTGCTTCCCTCTTTAATTGCACGCCGGATGGTCAGTCCTCAGATTCTATGACGGTTCCGGCGTAAAGGCGTACTTAAAATCTAATTTTATGTAATGTTGGTTGATACCTGATGCTTTGTCTCTGGTCGGGCCCATCGGAGTCTAACTATTGGTTTTCTTTTGCTCAGCTTTTCAGTTATTTCTTGCTGTCGATTTAAAATCGATTTAAGACCCCCCCCCCCCCCCCCAATGATTGCATGCATGGTAGTTAACCCAATCAAGGTTGATAACTTTGCTTCCCTCTTTAATTGCACGCCGGATGGTCAGTCCTCAGATTCTATGACGGTTCCGGCGTAAAGGCGTACTTAAAATCTAATTTTATGTAATGTTGGTTGATACCTGATGCTTTGTCTCTGGTCGGGCCCATCGGAGTCTAACTATTGGTTTTCTTTTGCTCAGCTTTTCAGTTATTTCTTGCTGTCGATTTAAAATCGATTTCAGACGATTTAAGACCCCCCCCCCCCCCCCAGTGTAACACTTTCAACTGATCGTTCGAAAGAGGTTCTTCTGTCGCGTTTTTTTTTTTTTTTTGTTTTTTTGTTTTTTGTAAAATTTCGTGTCTGAATGTGTGTATAGCTTATACATTTTGTTTTGGATAACCATTTGGCCATTTTGTGGGAATGTATCTGTCCTATTGGCTTTCCGCTATTGATGTGTCCATTTGGGTATAGTTATTCCATGTTTGTGTTTCTTTCACTTTGGTGTCTCTGATGTGGGCGGTGTGGGTTAATTGTATTCATTCCTGATCATTGGCTTCATTTCTGTTTTGAGCAGAATTAGACAACATATCTGAAATTTTATCAGATTTTTTTATTGTTTGGTGTGGTAAAAGTTTCAGTTTATTTAAATAGGAGAGTACTTGAAACATTGCGTTTTCGTGGAAGGAGTGACATTGCTTCATGATATTTATACACGTTATTCATAGGGAAAGTATGTAATGCCGTTAACGAAATATCTGCGCAGCTTGGAAAATAGCCAGAACTATTGCCCTCTGTGCGTGGACGACCAGAGCACTATTGCCCGAGGTCGCGTAGTGCATCAAGTCGTTTACAGCACAGAGGGACAATAGTTTTGACTATGCTCCAATCTGTCATGAAATAGCTGTCAATTGACGCATGTTCACCGAAGAAAACTCTCCGCAAGACGCACGCTATGCCATTTTTGGTTGCGTGACCTGGATTCCGGATTTTTCTTTTTAGTACAGCGTCTAAAACTGTACTTGGATACAAACATACCAACTGGCCGACAACACTGGCCAATAGTCATATTTCAAGAGTTTGGGCACATGTAATGACTTACAAAAATTATGAAAGTGAAATACATGAAATTCGCATTGAATAGTCCTGTAAAGCTTTTTTAAAGACGATAAAACTTACTTTCAGAACAACGTTTACACAACAGATTTAAATTAAGTCTTTGTCTGGTTTTTCAGTTAAAAAATTTATTTATGTGTATTTATGTTTCTCCTAGTCATTGCAACGACCGCGATCTTATGGCTTAGGGTTCAGACACGCTTTTGTAAGTGTCGTTATTTCTAGATAATTTTTATAAAAACGTTGCAGATGTGTTGTGTAACATTTAAAGTTTATGGTATATCGTGATGAAGATTTCTTTGAGGTGTTTGTCACTTATAGCCGAGGTTCATGTTTTGGATGCAGTTTATGGTTGTTTAATAACCAAGAACGTAACTGTCATGTCAAATAAAAATGAGAAGACTAGTGGACCGGATTTTACCCTGCATTAAAATAACACACTCATTACGAAAACACGCCTATACAAATGCATTGTTAATTTTTCAGCCAAAAAGTGGAAATTTTCAGTTGAAAAATTGGGATTTTTTTCTTATTTCTGCTCAAAACATAGATTGTGGGGACTAGATAGAACCGCCTCGACGAGGCGGTTCTATCGAGTACCCACAATCTATGCTTTTAAGCAGATATGAGAAAAATATTGTTTACCCCTGTATAAAAGTGAGGTTGAAGGGGTCAAAATTATATAGGCGTGTTTTCGTGATGTTGTATAACACTGTGTCCAAAACAGATTTTTTTTTTCTGATGAATAATTGTGATATGATGTTTACACTTGCAAACCCCATTCATCTCTGTATCAATGGGGCAAAATAACGAAAATAATAAACGCCACTGTAAACCCCACTTTTCCCTATACAAAGTGGGGTTTAGAGGGGCGTTCACTACACGGACACTTTAACCTGATGCGTTTAAGATGTGAAACTCAGCAAAATATTATCATCGTACATGTATCCCAACCCTCTTCAATCAACAGTATCCTGACACTGTTACACCGTGTAATGAACACCCCTCTCAACCCGACTGTTTTATATAGAAAAGTTACAGGCGTATTCATTATTTTCGTTATTTTTTATTATTTGTTTTTGCTCAAACACATAGATGGTGGGTATCCGTAAGGACCGCCTCACTTTTGCGGTTCTAACGGGCACCCACAATATATATTTGAGCTAGAAATACGAAAAATATCTTCTTTTGTTTTTCATGTTCTAGAGGTACATGTACGAAAGATCTCGTATTATCGTAATGTAGTTGATTCTGGACAGGGAACATTGGATCACGTTCCCCGCCAGAGTGCGATATTTGCCCGAATCGTTAGGCGAGGGCAAATATCGCTTTCATGCGGGGATTTGTTTCATTTGAGGTTTAACGTCCCCGTCAACACTGTAAAGGTAATTTTGGAGACGTTGCTTCCAATTTTGTGGGACTTTTACCCGACACTGAGATGAAATGACATCTCAAGCCCTGTCGCCCAATGAAACCAATAGGGTTTATTAGCATGCACGGTCCGCCTCGCACCGCGGTTCCTGAACAGGCTTAGATCCTCTAAGCGGTTTACCAGTACTAGTGTGCAGGCCGGTTTGAGCTCTGCGTGGAAGCATCATGCAGCCCATATATCTCTTCAAGCCCCTATGGGCGGGGGCTTAAATTTCATGCGGGGAATGTGGACCAAATGTTACCCGTCAAGATTCAAAATAAAGAATTTGTTGTACTGCAAAACTTTTTCAGGCCATTTTGTAAAGTGTTGCAATGTTTTCAAAAGAATTCTGTTGTAGCAGACGCTATGAGAAGTTATACATGTGACCTCATCAAACACGCCTTTCTTGTCGCACTACTGCAGGTGTTTTTTCTCCGGATACTACGGCTTTCGCCCACCTCAGATTTACGATTGGCTCGAAATAAATGAAATAATCTTGAAAGAGCCGTGAAACCAAAACCAAAAGAAACAGCATGCAAGCGTCTGAGCGTGTGTGCGTGTGGATGTTGTTGATGCTGTTTAAGAATTTGATCAGACGCCGCATATCGCAGCACCTGATCAGGGTCTACACTTCAACAGGCTCGTTTGGGTCTTTGCTGGTCGTGAAATTCCTGACAAAACTAGATTAAAAATGAAAATCCTGGGACTGACAAAAATGGACTTGTCCAATATATATAAATGGAAGAGTCCACTAGAATAGAATGTTTTATCTTAATCCTACCGGTTTCTTTTGGCGCTAGGCCTTGAGATGTAATTTCAAAACCCCGTCTTTGAGCAGAAATAAGAAAAATAATGTATACCCCCGTAAACCCCAGTTTTCTCTATAAAATGTCGGGTTTGGGGGGGGGGGGGCTTGATTTTACGTACTTGTTCACGTGATGAGAAAAAATTTCATGATCAATCTCCACGAAATGATATTGACCCCGGCAAGTATCTCAGACGTGCATGCGACTGAGCTACCGAGGCCGGCCGCTAGTAGCGTTGTTGGCGACCTGCAAGTCTTAGAATAATAGAGGCGCCTAGAGGGGAAATCTATCTTCGGATATGCGCTCTCATAGAAAGCATACACCAGCCCGTGTTACTCACTTAGTCAGGATACAGCCTTTCCTATGAGCAGTAATTTCGGTCAGAAATGACTATTTGGCCCACATCGGCTATCTTAAAAGGCACGGCTGAGTTATATAAATACTATGTATTTTGAAGCTTATATAAGCAAGGTCAATGATATAGGTCATGTATATCATGGCCAGTTTGACAACATACAAACATATTCCAGACAACAACGTGCATATTTGACAAGACTTCTCGTGACGACAGACAAACACTTGTAACTTTACAAGTCCAAAAAAAAAAAAAAAAAAAAACATATCTTGCCCATACCAGCTGACTACAAAGGTGAATGGGGAATTGGAAAAGCTAGCAGATTTTTTACGAGATTTTTCAACGGGAGACAACTTCGGGACTTCCGGTTCGCTTTTCTACCACTCTATATAGACACAGTCCCACTGAAAAAGGGGTCTACTCTTAAAGGAAAGAATTTGCTCCCCAGGAGCAAATTCTTTTCTTTCAGAGTTGACCCCGATTGACATGGGAGATAAAATACGTTTGCAGGATTTACCTCCCCTGAAATTGTATCCATTCCCCTTAAGATATAGATCAGCTCTAGCAGTGATTTTCTGAATATTAAATCACAGTTTGGCGGTCAGTTCTAATGTTAATAAAATTATGAACGCGTAGCGCGAGTGCTTTTTCTACTTACATAAATGTACAACTGACCGACAACCTGTGATTTATTTCTCAACAAATCACACACAAGAGCTGATCTCTTTCAATTCTAACACATTTACCCTTATCTTGCTGTTCACGACAATGCTTATTTTTGGAAACAGTGTAGATCCAGATCAGATGGCTTCTGAAGAAGCCATCTGATCAGGATCTACACTGTTTGGCATTTAGTTTATTAATTTGTAGCAATAAATTACATCAAGTCATTCGATTGGCTGATAGACAGAAATGGGTGTGGCTAAACTGAATATTCAGCAAGAGAAGGGTTAACAATCAATGATAGTTTTGTTGTTGCCTTCAAATTCTCCCAACCTTTTGCAACTGTTAAAAGAAATTCTGCTTATATTATTGACAGTAGCACACACATTCATGTCCATTTGTAATATTTTTGATGCGAGAAAATAACGTTTGAGCGTCCAACGTACAAGAATCTACGAGTGACGCCATGAAAGGGTGCATTTTATGACGTCACTCCTGTCACTCTTCACGCTCTTCCGTCCAGTGGTAATAAATCACGCTCTGTGTAATAATTTCATTCAGATTACAACTCCTTTGGTACCATGTTCATCCCATTAAAAGGTAAGTGATAGTAACAGAAAGGGGACATAATAAGAGATGATTTAGGAATATCTGTCGGCCTTCTTCGTCTCGCCCTTCGGGGCTTGGAGAAATCGGGGTGCATGGTGCTTCCACGCAGTGCTGAAACCGACCGAAATGAGTACCTGCAAACAGATTGGAAGTCCTAAGCCTGCGCAGGCAAAGTGTTCGGATCGGACCGTCCAACCATATAGAACTTAGCGTTTTTTGTGCGGATCAAAAGTGTCACTCGTGATTCGCTTCCGTGAAAATTGTAAGATTTTCAACACACTGGCTGAGATATTTTTGATATTCACCGTAAGAAAGTAAATACCTTCTAGAAGAATATGAGTTGAGGTTTTAACCCCGTCATCACTATTAAGGTCATTTTAGAGACGTTGCTTCCAGTTCTGTGGGATTTTTACCCGACATTGAGATGAAATGACAACATGAAATACTAAGTGCATTTATCGAAAACATTGCGCAAACACGCCTATACAAATACATTGCCACCTTTATCGCCGAAAAAATGAAAATTTTAAGATGAAAAATTGTGATATTTTTCTTATTTCGGCTCAAAATATAGATTGTGGGCACTCGTTAGAACCGCCTCATCGAGGCGGTTCTAACGAGTACCCACAATCTATATTTTAGAGCAGAAATAAGAAAAATAAGGTATACCCCCGGAAACCCCAGTTTAACTATATAAAAGTTGGGATTAAGGGGGTCAAAATTATATAGGCGTGTTTTGCTGATGAATAAAAGTAAATTTTCTTTATATTTGATGCGTAAAGGTATGTTGTGTGTACGTATTACAGTCGCTCGATGAGACGACTCTACGCCTCTTTGAGGCGATTCACTACACATATTTTTTTTACAAGACAAAATGAATAATATCTTTAAATTGTCCAAAAGTATTTGTTATTTGGAGGTGAAGGAGCATTCACTATGAAATCCATCACGTTACAAAGTCTGTAAAATTAGCTTCTTTGTAAACCCATCCTAACGGGGGGATATTTGGAACAACAAGGGCAAACAATATCTTAACGTATCATCACGTGATCAAGTCCGTGAAAGGAACAATCCCTAAACGCCACTTTAAAAAGAGAAAACGGGGGTTTTCGGGGGTATACAATATTTTTCTTATTTCTGCTCCAAGATATAGAGTGTGGGTACTCGTTAGAATCGCCTCACTGAGGCAGTTCTAACGAGCACCTACAACCCTTGTTTGCAGTATAAATAAGAAAAATATCACGGATTTTCATCAGCCATGCAATTTTGGAAATGAGAAAAAATACACTATGTCGTACGGGTTGGTTACCGTAATGAAAGAAAAAGGTTTCCTTTTAAGCGGAAGAATATGACTCGCAAAGTCAAAGTCTTTCCTTCAATGGTACATGTAGGTCTGCATGTATTCCGACAAGGAAGACGATAATTACAATTTAAGAAGTTGTTTCCCCTTCACGTATCTCTATATCTTTTCTCGTGAAATGAAAAATCTGTCTATTTATGGCTGATGTAAATTTCTCGATGTTGATCTAAATCACCTTTATATCCTTTTCCTTGTTTTCGTTAGATGTGTACTTTTTCTTGCATCACGTGAACACGTCCGTGAAATGAAGATCGCCCTAAACCCCACTTCATATAGAGAAAACTGGGGTTTACGGGGGTATACAATATTTTTTCTTATTTCTGCTCCAATACATAGGTTGTGGGTACTCGTTAGAACCGCCTCAATGAGGCGGTTCTAACGAGCACCACAACCTATGTTTTGAGCATTTATAAGAAAAATATTACGGATTTTCATCAGAAAAGTGGCCATTTTGGAGATATGAAAAATGCACTATGTCGCACGGGTGAGTTATCATAATGAACCTTTCTGGATGTGTTTTGAGGATTAAGATATTTAAATAATAAAAAGAAAACAATCCACGGAGAATCACAACCACATGACGTAGTCAACCTAAAGAAAATTAAAAATCACGGAACGAGCAAAACAACAAGCTCTTAAGGGAAATGGCTTCCCCTGGAAGATTTTTTCAGCCATTTTTCAAAGGGAGAAAACTTTCGGAACTTCATGTTCGCTTCACTATAAACTGTCTGACGCAAAAAGGGGTCTGCTCTTAAAGGAAAGAATTAGCTCAAATTGTTTCCTATAAGAGTTGACCCATATTGATATGGGAGACAAATACTTTCGAAGGAGTTGTCTCTCCTGAAAGTGTATCCATTTCCCTTAACAAGCGAAACGGGATGATTAAGCTGCTAAAAACATTTAACAACAATGCACAATAAAGTACAAACGGAACGCAGAACTATTTTATTGAAAATACAACAACGCAACAATGATAGAACAACACCAGAATCACCACTCAATCGGTCGGCAGCACAACCTAGCGGTGTGTGTATATGTGTGTGCGTGCGTGCGTGCGCGCGCGCGTGCGTTTTCCCTGCTGAACACAACAGTGTGTCAAAATTATATAGATGACCAGCACGGCTAGCCATCTTCATAAAGAATTCGACTAACATCGCCTTATTTCAAACATCTGAGAGGAGGATGGGTGGGTGTGGCAAAGGTGGTGTGTATCTTGCATCACTGGGGCGCCCAACTGATATCGGCTTACAGTTGGACAAGAGCTGCTGTCCTTGCACCAGGTAAGGGTAGAGGGTGGAATGTTATTTCAGCTGTTTCTACATTTCCATTCATTTTCCTCTTTCTCCTCTGTCCCTCACTATCATCTGGGCCCCTTCAAGCGATTTTGATACTTATCGCCTTTGCGGGAAGCGAAGGTTCAGGCGAGCCTGCGCATCCGCGCAGTCTCGCCAGAACCTTCGCTGCCCGCTCATACAAGCAGTGAATAAAGAGGAACCTTCAGACAGAAAGCCATATCCCTGGCCCCTCTGAATGGCATGGGCATGCGCAGTTAAAATCTGTCATGACGGAATGCTCGAAGACAGAAATTCGCTTGGCGGGGCTCATCTAACCTACTATCTTTTCTTGCTCTTCTTCTCCCTTTCTCTGGGAGACGACACAAAATGACCCATAAGGGTGACAAGCCGTTAAATTCAAAAGAATCAATCAATCAATCAAACAACGGAGTGTGTCCAAATTCAAGGAATGAAGCACCCGCTTTAAAGGTGCATTATTGAGCTATCTGGAAATAATGCTTCCAAAAATAAAATACATATAGCCGGTATTTTTCTGTAAAACAATACAAACGAATGCATTTACTGCAAACATGCGAACAATTATGATGACAGGTAAACGAGATTGAGAGGGTTTCCCTATAACTAGGTTTCGAACACTAGTTAGATCTGTTTTTAGTTCGTGACAAAAATAGAATCCCCATATATGACGTTATGCGACATTCATTTTTGGCCTTGTTTGCTTAGGCCATGCCTGAATGGGAAAAATATGACACTGAATACCATGCCATAAGTAACGACATTCAGAGACGATACTGTCACCATGTATGTGTAAAGTGAAAGATTTATTTTTAGAACAGAAATTCCGAACACATGTTCAGAGCGAAGGGGAAACACGAATGAAAACGACCATTTTCACAAGGTTCTGAAGCTGTATTTGGCTCCAAAAGTGTACACATGACAAAGGAGTATGCATTGAAGATAAAAACCAGAAAACAAATTTTGAGAACCGGTAGCTCAATAATGCACCTTTAAAAACACTGGGTTGAAATGAGTGCAAGAAATACAAAATGTAGCCCACATGAACACAAACCTTGAAACAATGCTGTATCATAGTCACTTGCTAAACATACGGATAAAATATTCTTGTTACTTTTAGGCATTATGTCTTACTCCTAAACTGACATTGTGGACCCGCCCATCGGGGCTTGAAGAAATAGATGGGCTGCATGATGCTTCAACGCAGAGCGGAAACCGACCGTACACGAGTACTGGTGTGTGTGTGTGTGAATTCGGGTTTAACGTCGCTTTCAACAATTTTTCAGTCATATCACGACGGTGTCTGGTTGCGACAGGGAGCTCAATGCTCACGTTTATAGTGCTGCCTCACTGAAGTATCATGTCCCAGACACATTACATGATACCACACCCAGTCACATTATCCTGACACTGGATCGACCAGTCCTAGCTCTACCCCGTAAATCTGAGTGCCAAACGAGGAGCAGCTAGTACCATTTTTAACGACTTTGGTATGTCGCGGCCCGGGATCGAACCCGAGACCTCCCGTTCCCCGGAGCGGACACTCTACCAACTGAGCTATCGGGGCCGGTTCACGAGTACTGGTAAAGCACTTAGAGAATCTAAACCTGCCCAGGCAAAGCGGTGAGAGTCTGACCGCCCATGTTAAAACAACCCTAATGGTTTCATTGGGCGACAGAGCTTGAGATGTCATTTCATCTCAATGGGTAAAAGTCCCATAAACTTGGAAGCAGGAGCTCCAAAATGACCTTTACAGTGTTGACGTGGAAGTTAAACCTCATATCAGACAAACAAACAACACTGACATTCGTCCTATTTTCTTATACATCGGCCCCCGCCCATAGGGGCAGTTGAAGAAATATATGGGCTGCATGATGCTTCCACGCAGAGCTGAATCTGGCCCGCACACTAGTACTGGTAAACCGCTTAGAGGATCTAAACCTGTCCAGGCAAAGCGATGCGAGTCGGACCGTCCATGCGTATAAACCCTAATGGTTTCATTGGGCGACAGGGCTTGAGATGTCATTTCATCTCAATTGGTAAAAGTCCCTCAGACTTGGAAGCAGCATCTCCAAAATGATGTCATTTCATCTCAATGGGTAAAAAGTCCCACAAACTTGGAAGCATCATCTCCAAAATGACCTTTACAGCGTTGACGTGGAAGTTAAACCTCATATCAGACAAACAAACAACACTGGTATTCGTCCTATTTTCTTATACATGAATCTGATAACAACATGGAATATGCGTGCTCGATAGAATCGACTCATAGTGGTGGTTCTAACATGTACTTACAATCTATACCTTTAAGCCAATGCCGACCCTTTCTGTATAATCAAAGCACTGAGAGTACTGGTGGGTCGATTGTCTCTGGGTGTAGTTAGGAAAAATGGGCCTGAGCGTGGACTGTTTCGTTTAACCCTTAAACGCCTTTACTGAAAGCAAACCGTGTAGACCATGATCAGACGCTGCCTTTTCGGCGCCTGACCCTTAAACTCCTATACTTTAAGCAAATAGTGAAGACCCTGTTCAGACGCCGCGTTCTGTGGCGTCTGATCTGGGTCTACACTGTTTGCCTAGCCCAACCCATGATTCCAGCCCAGATTTTACAGTTAACATTTTACGTAAACACGCTGACCTCACTGCGATAAAATTCTATAAATAATCTGCGTGGATTCCTACAAATCAGTGATAGTCACGTGGACTCCAGCACTAATTTATACCTTTTGGTCCATTGATAAACAATCGACCCAAAAAGTATCTTTCAAGAGTATTCATTAAACGGACTGGTTAACCGTTGATTGTTATCTCCCCTCTAAAAAGTCCGAAAGAATGCAAGGTGTATTCATCTTCTTTACATATGGACCCAGGTGTCACACCATTCAAAGTAATGATTTTCAATCATCATTAGATTGAATCCACCACATCAATCTCAGTAAGATCGTGAGACGCCACAATATCTCGCGCATGACAAAAACCCATTACTGGTAACGTTTACAGCACAAATCATAAGTTTAAAATCAAAGTGCGAAATGTACTGAAATGCCCGATTCACTGATAAATTCTCATGTACATGTATCAATTAGTGTGATGTCAATTGCGATGATTTGAAGTCATTACGAAAACACGCTTATACAAATACATTGAAACCTTTATCGCAGAAAAAAATCAAAATTTTAAGGTGAAAATTTGTGATTTTTTTCTTATTTCTGCTCTTAAATATAGATTGTGGATACTCGTTAGAACCGCCTCGATGGCGGTTCTAACGAGTACCCACAATCTATATTTTAGAGCAGAAATAAGAAAAATAAAGTTTACCCCTGCAAACCCCAGTTTTACTATATAAAAGTGGGGTTCAAGGGGGCCAAAATTATATAGGCGTGTTTTCGTGATGTTTGCCAAGGCTAAACTTGTACTGTGTCGAATATTTTGTTATTGGAAGGCATTTTATTTTTTTATTTTTTAGAACTTATGTTTCAAATATATATTTTGTGTGCAACTTGAGTCGATACTAACGAATAATTAATGCCCACAATCCATAGTTTAGATCAAAATTAACCCTTATATGACAATGGAATCTTCCACCTAATATGTTTGGAGTGGTGCGTTTCCAATTATAGGGGTTTCAGGTTTGTTTTTCAAAAAATGAATGTTTTGTTTAATTTGAGGTTTATCGTCCCCGTCAGCACTGTGCAGCATCACGTGAACAAGTCCGTGAAATAAAGACCCCCCTAAACCCAACTTTATATAGAGAAAACTGGGGTTTACGGGGATCTTCATTATTTTTCTTATTTCTGCTCCAATACATAGGTTGTGGGTACTCGTTAGAACCGCCTCAAAGAGGCGGTTCTAACGAGCACACACAACCTATGTTACGAGCATTTATAAGAAAAACATGACAGATTTTCATCAGAAAAGTAGCCATTTTGGAGATGTGAAAAATGCTCTATGTCGTACGGGTGTGTTATCGTAATGGGTAATTTTGGAGACTTTGCTTCCAGTTTTGTGGGATTTTTACCCGACATGATGATAAAATGACATCTCAAGCCCTGTCGCGCAATGAAATAATAAGATTTATCAGCACGGACGGTCCTACTCGGACCACTTTGCCTGGGCCGGACCACTTTGCCTGGGCAGACTTATATTTAGCTCCTCTAACCGGTCTACCAGTGGAAGCATCATGCAGCCCATCTATTTCTTCAAGCCCCAATGGGCAACAAAAAATGAATGTACGTTTAGCTAATTCTGTATACCCGGATCAGACGTCGCGTTCTGTGGCGTCTGATCTGGGTATACACTGTTTGACAATGCCCCAGAAATTGGACGCTAGTCATATATGGGTTAATTAATGAAGAGAAGGTATACCAGAGTTTAACTGAAACCACGCGCATGTTTTTGTTTGTTTGTATGATTTGAGGTTTAACGTCCCCGTCAACACCACGCGCACTTTCGACTGTCTGCACTCTAGAGCTTTGTACAACTTCCCTAGTGCGAGTGACACAATTGGATTTTTTTTTGTATTCCTTATTTTTTTATTTTTTTTTTTTTTTGTCGTAACTGTCCAAAACGTGAGCCGTCCATCTGATACACTGTAAGTGCAAATATCTATAAGATTTTTATAAAAGCGAATTCCTTTCTGAGATGTTGGCGGTGTTTCTGCCCTACATTTTTTTGACATTCGACTTACATTTACTAAGTACAGTGGATTTTCGTTTTTACTGTTCACGTGACTGTCACTGATTTGTGGGAAGTCCAGGTTACTGTTATTTATAGAAACTAGCCGTGCTATTCTTTAATATATCGCTGTGAGGTCAGAGTGTTGCGCACGAGGGTTAGCTATTGGATATTGACTGGAATCATGTGTTGGGTTTGGCAAACATTGTAGATAAAGATCTGATGTTTGAACTGGGACTGCACTGTTCGCTTACAGTACAGGAATAAATGGGTTAAACGAAACAGTCTAACTCCCCGTTCAAAACCATCATTTTCCCACATCACGATAGCAAGTCCGTGAATCGAATACCCGCCTCCCCCTAAACCCCACTTATATAGAGAAAAATGGGGACCATGGGGTACACATTACCTGCCTTATTTTGGCTACAAAAACATAGATTGTGGGTACCCGTTAGAACCGCCTCATTGAGGCGGTTCTAACGGAGCACCCACAATCTATATTGAAAGCAGAAATAAGAAAGATCTCATCAATTTTACTAATATTTGTCATTTCTGACAGCATGTTGGACGCCATTACTTCAAATGGACATGTTTTCCTAATGGTCTACCCTCAGAGACAATACACCCACCAGTGTTCTCAGGGCTTTGATTTTCTTTCTGGGTGTGTTGCTCAACAGATGAAGAATAAATAAGATATCGCAAAAATGCAACAAAAACTATAATGTGGTTCGTGCTATTGATTGTATATGTATCTCAAGTTTCAAGTTTAATACAACTGACGTACAACGTAATCAATCGTCTTACGTAAGGTATCATCAATCATTTGAGTCAATCTATTAGAAAAGGGCCTTTCGCTTTTTTCTTATTTGTGGTCTTCAACTGCACATGCGCAGTCAACCTACAGGACGATACGTTTGACTTCTCGCATACAGCTACCCCAAATTCTCTTCTACGTGTCTTTGGGAAGGAAAGACTATGCTGAGACTGCGGACTCTGAACCGTTGCTGTGGACGCCTATGCGCTAAGTATCCTTTTCTCAAAAGGTGTTTCATATTATAAATTCTTTATTCATGTCATGTTTCGAGTTTTTTTGTCATTATGGTTTGTTTTGTTTTTATTTCCCTTTCGACAACCCTTTCGACCCATAGACAGTTACGGATACCCTAGCAGGCACGCGTCGCAAGGGCAACGTCAAATCAACGTCGGTGCAACGGTATGACGTTGCACCGCCGTAGATGTGACGTTGCATAAAAGTCATGACGTTGCACGGACGTTAATGTGTGGTCACAATTACGTGATGTTCCTGCTCTGTGCAAACAGTCTTGATCCTGATGGAACGGCCTGGGACGAGGGGCTCGGGGCGAGGCGTCTCATCAGGTACAACACTGTTTGTCATTCAAACATAATGAATTTAGCTAAACCCCCTTTCTCCAAAAATGGACATTGTCCAAATTCAAAGATGGAAGTGTCCACTTCAAAGACTTAGGGGTGAAAGAGTTAATGATTTACTAAAAAACATAACCGCTTGATAACTGGTCCACGTGATAATCGACAGATACTGACCATATATTTCCCGCAATTGTTTTTGGAACTTCCTGTATGTTTTTTCTACTTATATATCGAATCCTCTAAAAATGAGACAAGCTCTTTAAGGACAAGCTCTTTGTAAGGAACTGTTGCAAGACATCACATAACAAAATAGAAGTGAAAGCGATGATCAGGAATCGATACAACACACAACTCCCATCAGAGACAAGTCACGGGCCTCCGTGGTAGTGGTTAAGAGCGCTGACTCTTGATCATTAGGTCTCTCACCGCTGTGGTTCGAGCCTCGCTCGGGTCACATGTGGGACGCCAAGTTCTGCAACGGAAGGTCAGGTGGCTTTTCTCCGGGTACTCCGGTTTTCGCCCACCTCTGATTAACGATCGGCTCGATATGAGTGAAATAATCTTGAAAGGGCCGTAAAACCAAAACCAAAAAAAAAAAAAAAAAAAAATCAGAGACAAGTCCGTAAAATGACTACTCCTCTACACCAAACTGGGGTTTACAGGTTATACGTTATTTAACTTGTTTCTGCTCCAAGACATAGGGTGTGGGTACTCGTTAGAACGGCCGGAATGAGGCCGTTCCAACGAGTACCCATACCCTATGTTCGGGGTATAAATAAGATAAAGTCACACTTTTTTACAGCAAAAGTAGCCATTTTGGAGAAGGGAACGAATTCACTATGCCACACGGGTGTGTTATCGAATGACAAGGGCCCCCGCCCATCGGGGCTTGAAGAAATATATGGGCTGCATGATGCTTCCACACAGAGCTGAAACCGACCCGCACACGAGTACTGGTAAACCGCTTAGAGGATCTAAGTCTGTCCAGGCAAAGTGGTGCGAGTCGGCCCTACCATGCTTATAAACCAACATTGGTTTCATTGGGCGGCAGGGCTTGGGATGTCATTTCATCTCAAGGTCGGGTAAAAGTCCCACAATATTGGAAGCAATGTCTCCAAAATGACCTTTACAGTGTTGACGGGGACGTTAAACCTCAAATCAAACAAACAAACATCGAATGACCTAATAATCATTACGATAACACACCTGTGAGACAGTACATTTTATCTCATCTCCCAATGGCTACTTTTCTTATGAAAATCAATGATATTATTTTTCTTATTAATACTGCAAACACAGGTTGAGGGTGCTCGTTAGAACCGCCTCAGTGAGGCGGTTCTAAGGAGCACCCACAACCTATGTCTTGTATAGCAGA